>CM056604.1:36770977-36828309 GCA_029721355.1 Tegillarca granosa | reverse complement strand
ATACAGAAATACTGTATTACCCAGCGAGATGCCTTTCTTTTAAATTTATAAAACTTTGTAAAATTCGTAAGTGAATATCAACTCATTAATATATCAATCAACATCAAGATGAATTTTCAAATTAAACTCCAAGTATAGTGCAAATTTCACGAAAAACCTTTGCACTAATGTTGTCAACGTCAACTTAGACGACAAAAACCACCGAGTAACTGAGTTTTTACAGGCAAGACAGAAACATAAGAATAAGACCTTGCAATTGTATGGCAAAAGGGAGTCTACTCTAGGTAGACGATGCTTATTTTTTCTTAATAAAGATTTGAAGCAATATAAGTATATGATCAGATTTACACGTGAAAGAATCAGATTCTTGTTTCAATGGTAAACGTTAAAATAATTTTGTTTTATTTTCAAAGTGAAAATAATCCCCCCCCCCCCCCGCAAAAAAAAAAGAAACCTAAAATAAATTTTCAAATATTTCTGAAGAGATTGACAAAGTTATGTTTAATCACCAAATAGAAAATTTAGTGACATCAAGAAACTAGATCGATTTTTACATAAAAATAACAGAACATTTCTCTTTAAAGTACTGTTGATCCATTCCTTAAAATTATCTGAAAACATATGTTAATGCTAATGTTAATAATTATCAACTCTAAATCGACAAATTTTAGCTGGCCTTTTAAGCTATAAAGCGCCAGATGTTTATTCCCATTGGTAAAAACAAACTTATTTCCATATTGTCATCTGAAATTTAGCTACTAAAAGTGTCTTTTGCAATTAAATGAACTAGTATGACATGAAAATTGTTTTGATTAAATTATACCTTCAATAGTTTTTTTCAAATCCGTTTAAAGTTTTATAGTTGCATTTTTAAAAATTGTATCCCCAGTATTCTTATGAATTTTGATTTTAATTGGATGCAGAATCACATGATAAAGCGTTAACCGTACCCGAGTTCCCGCCATAATTATGTACACGCTGATGCTCGCACATTCGTGATGTCATAGATAAAAATGACATCTACTCGTCACTGCAAAAATTTTTCATACAACGGTGATATTACCATAGTAATATTAAAAAATATTGTATATATTTGTTTTCATACATATACGCATTAGAGTATATTTTATACACGCAAACTTAAAATAGCGTTTTTAGAGAAATAAATTAAGCAAAGTGTCCTCATCCTTCAATCTTTTAGCTATCATTATACAATCTTTTATTAGAGCTTGTTACTTTAACTATACCAGGAAGTGTCTTCCTGCTATCTTAAAGCAAGCCTAATTTATTTGTCGATCTTAGTATATCTTGCTGGAAAAAATGCAAGCCTTACGCACCCTATATATATATATATATATATATAGAGAGAGAGAGAGAGGAGAGAGAGAGAGGAGAGAGAGAGGTTTCGACAAGGAAATATCAACAGATAATTTCAAAGGTGGCTTAATGTTTATAACATAATATTATATATGGTATAATCTCTTTATCAAACAGTTATAACCTTTAAGTAAAAATTTATCTAGCAGGTTACTATATTTAAATAGCTTTTTCATAGTAAGTGTCTAGATGTTATAAAAATTTGTCTTAAGACATAATATTAAAAGAAACGCTTAAGATTAAAATCCAATTTTTATTAACTTCTTAAAACAGTTACTCATATGAAAGAAACCGATGTACCATACAACAAAGATTTATATCATCCTAAAATGTCATTGTTTTATATCCAATTATGATTCTTGGAAAAAAATGTTTTTGGAGATATGTTATAGCAATACCTTGCAAAATTTTCAAAATATGTGATAAAAAATTAAACAACTATTAAATATATAACACAAATACCAGTTGAATTTTGATTTATATTAAATAAGTTCAACTTCATACTTCTGTTTCAAGCTGCATTAATTTTTCCAAGGAAAAAAATTATAACGGTGCTGATCTAATTTATGATGTTCCTAATCAACAATGTTACATTTGGTTCAACGATGAAAATCGAATAAATACAGAAAGAACAATAATTTCCCAGCGAGATGTAGTTGTGGGATCTGACATTAGAACATGCTTACGTCATAAAAACCGAGCATTTAAACACAACTTACAAAACGGTGAAATACGATACATTGAACATAGAGCTTCATTGAATATGTTATTTGTGCCTTAGTAAGGGATACATAACACCATTTTGAATTCATCTGGATATTAATGACGGACAATTAATACAATTTGTCATGTTTCTCTTTCGATTTATTGGAGTTTCCGTACATTCGTGCCCATGTTTAATCATCAATAAACATTGACCAACCGGCTAGAGAATTACGTTTATTTACAGCTAAAAGGAATGAAATTTTAGAAATGAATTTAACGGATCGTGATTAGAAGATATCAATTTTCAATATATATAAATTTAGAAAAAAAAATCCGGAAATTAAAAAAAAAACTCAATGGAGCTATAAAATTTGTTCCATGAATAATAATGATAAGAAATAGAAGAGATTAATCATATAAGCATCAAGTTATGTGTATTGAAAGTCAAAGTGTTTTATGTTTAATGAAGTTTTTAAAAGGATTGGACAGGACATCTCTGAGAACAATCCGGAAAAGGATTGAAGCGGAAGAGGAAGAAAATAAACGCAGAAAAACTTATATGCCACCCCAACAAAGTTTGGGAAACCTAATAATTAAGCTGAATACCTGATTCATATTCGACTAGAAATGTTGAAAATTTATAATAACAAGCTAGTCCATTAAATTCAAGAGGACCTGAACAGTCACCTATGGACATGGAATAATATGCGAGTTTAAATGTGCGGCATATTTAAACAATGTTAAATTTTACAAGTTGCAACATTTAAAGTTATTTACATATTTACATTTTTATGTTGATAGATGATAGTTATTGCAAATAAAACATTTTCGAAAATTCCATATGTTTAACAATAAGTGGTATTATAATATGGGAACATTGTATCTTGTACCAAGTAAAATATTAAAATATGTAAACTATACTTTCGCTGTTCATTAGTGTAATGATAGTTTTAAAAGATAGAAAACAGTTTAGTCTTTAAAAATATATTTAGCACACTTACATACATTCACAAAGTGATAAATAGGTTAACAATTGTTATTAAAATAAATAATAAAAATTTAAAAAATCTAACAAGCGAGTTAGTTTCATATCTACATGTATATGTTATTTCATGTAAGAGTTGTTGCCTCTGAAATATTGATTTTGCTGTTTTTGACAATTTTCTTGAAAAATTGTTTTAAATGGATAATAACAATAAATTGCAAAAAATGATTGACATGTGAAAAGCTAACAGGAGAGCAAGTTTCGTATTTATATAGTACGTTTTAAGAATTGTTGTCCCTGAAATATTGATTTTTAAGAAATTTTGCCGTTTTTGACCATTTTCTTAAAAAATATTATAGATGAATAATAACAATAAATTTCAAAAAATGTTCAGTATGGCCACATCTAACAAGGTAGCAAGTTTTGTATCTATATGTTAATCCATGTAAGAGTTGTTGCCCCTAAAATACTAATTTTTCGTACGTTTTTCTGCTTTGGACCTTTTAGTTGAAAACTATTATAGATAGATGATAACAATAAATTGCAAAAATGATCAACATGATAAAATCTAGCTTTTTTTTTTTTTTTTTTAAAAAAAACAATATTATATTCCATCTTAAAGTTGAAATGCATTTTTGAGAATTTGACATTCTTTGATGATTATCATGAATACTGTTTTGTTCAAACAATAAAGTGTTGCCACAGAAATGATCATGTTTTGAGAACTATAATGTTATTGGCTATTTTTGGACTTTTACAATTTTAACAGAATTTTTTAATTTTAAGATTTTTTGTGTACAAAATCTTCAAAATACAAACAGTCGTTTCCATTTTGAAATGAAAGCATTTAAGTAAGACATAATTTATCAAGTGGGCGTATGAGGCCGATTGGGCCTCTTTTGAATGAATCACAATAAGATTTATTTTGCCAATTTCTTGATGAATGACTATTTGCTGTATGTGTTTTGATATAAATGGAAATAACTGTCATTAACTGATATATATGTCAATATTTGCTGGTGCATAAATGCAATTCTATATCAGGGTACAAATAATCACTAAAACCTCCTAAACTGACAAGATGTTTAATTAGAGCATGATAGTATCAAGGATGGACATAGTTTTCTCGCTGAAAATAAGCCATCCACATATTTTCTTCTTCTAAAACAGCTCTGATTGATTTCTGGTAGGCTCTCTGTAAATAACTTGTAAAATGTTTTCTTCATATTTTCACGTTTTGTTGATAAGAATTTCATCTTTTTCTCCCATCCTCTTCAAAATCCATTTATCCGATAAAATGATGTCAACTTCGTGAGCACTCTTTTTACCTTTTCTTTGGTCTTCTTTATAAATTTAATTTTCTTCAAGTCTTTTAAATTTCTTTGTTTTCTCTGACAAAAAATTCAAAATTTTAATGTTTAAAATAAAAATACTTGAACAGTCAACGAAAATTTATATGAAAAGTTACTTTTTGAAGCAGGTATCAATACCCGAGTTGCCTGAAATTATAGTTTCAGAATAATAGCTCTCTCATGGCCTGGTTTTCTATCCTTCTAAGACATTGTAATGAGTGAGAAAGATAATTAGTTTGTTTGCTTAAAGTTGCTTCTTTATTTTATTATTATTATTCTTTTTTTGGAGGGGAAGGGTTTCTCCAGTTTCCCTAACTATTTAAGACTGACTGACTCAAAGCATTTCAAAGGATCTTAGCCCCTAAAATTAAGGATATTTAAAATCATTTAAGAAGCAAAGTAAAAAGAGTGGAAATGAAAAAAAAGCGCACTTCACAGACAGAAAGTTCAAAGGCAGGGACGAAAAAGAGAGGTATTTATTGTTTATGCATGTAAAGGCATGACAAATTACAAAATTTCACATTAAGCAATGTCATTTGCCACTTAGAATAAAAATAATTATACTTATGTTCACAAATATCGAGTTTTATAAAATTCATTTTCACCAGGAGTAACTTGTGATTATGTTATGTAGCCATGTTATGATACTTAAGATAAACATGATGGTAAAATTATTTTATTTGATATCCTTCATTATAAGAAGAATTGTATATGACCTACTTAACCTGGTGCAATTGAAACAAAAATACATGGCATCTGATTTTGATTAAAAAAATGAAAGACAATAAATTTAAAAACGTTATTATCTTATTGCCTACTTCTTATAACATCTTTTACCCAACCATTTAACTTTTCATATTACAAAAAAAAAAAAAAAATAAAAAAAATAAAATAAAATAAAAAAAAGTGTTGCATAACTTGCCAAAAGCAAATTTATTTGTTGAGACTGATAAACAATTTTTCTTGGTCAATTAAAATAATTAAAAAACAAGTTGCAAAAAAATTAAGAAAAGACAAACATATATTCAGACAACTGATGGTAACACTATAAATTTTCTTCTTGTCATAACTTCCTTCAAATTTTGTTAAGCTTAATTTACCGCATCTGGTATAAGAGCATAATAATGGTTAAACATTTATTTTGTATAAAATGGGCTATTACTTACTTCTGATTTTTCTGCGCTAAGGGGCATTTTTTGACCTCCATTTCAGCAGCTACAGCTTTAACAATTCTTTTGATAAACAAGTTAAAAATAAATATGTACTAATCAAAAATACTAATCAACAATTTACCATACTACATTGTTAAAAATACTCAAATCTATAATTTGTCTTAAAATATAGTATAGTACTGGTCTCAATTTTTTTAAAAAAAACTTTTAAAAAGAAAAGTTGAATTTTACACAATAATTTTAACGTAGTTTTAATTCATAATGGTCATTGTTAGATAATACACTTTTAAAACATCAATAATGCTATTCACACTTTATAATCTAAAATTACTTTCGTTATATGTATAACCATTGCATGGTTATAATGTTTAGGTAAGAAGGTGGTGCATTTTGGTCCTGTTTCTTAATTTTAACCGTCATAACTTGTTTATTAGACAGTATCACATAAAAAAGATTTTAAAATTGAGCATGTCTAAAGATTATGTTTTTTATGCCTATAATATTTAAAATTATTTTCTTGGATTAAAGGAGCTAGATATTTTTTGATTTGAAATTTCAGTACACTACATATAAATTCCATATATATATCAGTATATGACTGATAATTCCCATTATCATTTACATGAATTTCCGAAATGTGCACATCTGGCACATCAAAATTTAACTGGTATTTGTTTTATATATTTACAAAGTCATAACTAAAGAAAACCAAAACTTTTGCTCAAGCTTTTTTGTCCTTTTGATCTAGACCATTTACCTAAAAACCTAAATGTGGCATGCAAAATATTGTTTCATATAAGTCTGCATTTGCCAAGTCTGATTAAAATCCATTTATAGATGTGAAAATTATAAAGCCAGAAGAAATTGACATTGACAGACTTATAATATGTAAATAGGTGTTTTGACTTTTAAAAATCGTTGACTGTAAAGGGACAACCTGTAATCGATACTGGGTTAGCTACTTTAATTTTCTAAACTATCATAAATATGTAAAGATCAGTCTTATTGCATCTTAACTTATACCTTTCTGAACATCAATGAGAGAGTAAAGTATAATTCAGATGTGTTTGTAATAGAGCAGAGGATTAATGGAATTTTATGCCCCATTCAAGATTCTGCACTTGCATCACTTACGAGAACAATCACTCTTCTGCAAGGATGTGACAAACTTTGTTACAATATGATCTGTCCTGATATGGATTTAATCCTAGATGCATAGAGTTCTTGTCAAAGAGTTAGAAATACAAAGAAAGAAAACATTCATTAAATTTATCATTACCTTTATCCAAAATTATTGTATGGATTTTCTTTTAAAAACATTTTTAACTGAAAGCTGAAAAAATTGAAATAGTCAATTAGGATATTGGATATTATATTCCATATGTGACAAAATATAAATTTATGGCCATTGAGTAAATAAATATGGTATAGTTATGACTTTAAATTGAAACAAGCGGCCAATGGTTCATAACGTTTACCTAATTAATACAATAAACATTTAGAGTAATAAAACAAACTTTAATATTTTACATAAGTTTGAAACCAAATACCAAAACATTTTCAAGTTTGGTATGACCTCTCTCGTAGGATGGAAAATGCATTATAAATGCTTTGAATAAATGACTCGGATAAAAAGAATAGAATAACTAATCTGAATTTGAATAACTGAAGAAAATTAGAAAATTATAAAATCAAATAAATCATAACAAGACCCATATGGGATCCAAATCTGCATCACCCGGGGCATTATTACCACATGTTTTTATTTCTGATATTTAGAAAAAAGTTTTTCTTATAAGAAATAAGTGTCTGTGATTATTTCAACCAGAAATACTTATACATAACAACAGAATTACTCCTCAGCTTTAAGTAAATAAAACAAAATTTATAAAATGACAATTGGCACATTAAAATTGTAAAGGCACGAAATTACTTCGCCAATCCAAAGTACAGGGTAAGTACATTTGTAATCAGTGGCTGCAATATGTGTTTTTCTTTCTTTCCTGATTTTTTCTCAACACTAATGCTGTATTATGTTCTTGGTTGTGTTGGATGTTGCTAAGTACATGTTTGTCAGTTACAAACACCTGTTTCTTAACTGTTATATTCCATACTTTAGAAAAATGAGTGTAACCAGTCATTTATTTTCATGTGTGATGAAAGCACAAACAGTTGCATTATCAAATTTTAGCATATTTGTCTTATGGATAATACAAACTATGCACTGTTTATATGTTTTACTGTAAAAAAAACGACGAAGTTTTCAATACAATAATTTTACAACAAGAATCAAATGTCACCAAAATAGCGAATTTACTTACTTTGAAACTGATAAACAATTTTTCTTGGCCAATTAAAATTACCATAAATAAGTTGCAAATAAAATTTAAAAAAAAAGACAACCTTATATTGGGGAATGTATTCTTAAAACCTTAATAATACGCGTACAATAGTTATAGTATGTTTGGACATTGTGCATTTTACCGTTATTTAAACACCCTGTTATTTTTAATTAATATAACAGATTAAAAATATGGAATAAGAACAGAAAAAATAGTTCATATTTATCAAAATAAAGCTTATATTTTGTTTTTTTATAGGACATGGGTTGTAAAATATGTGTAATGGCTAGCGCATTTTTTAAGTATCTTAAACACAATAATGGACTTTTTATTATCAATATTTTCATTTCATAAACAAAAATCAGTCTTTAAATCAATGGACTTGCTTTTGATAATTTCGCATATAACACATTTACTCAGAACAATATTAACGCTATGAACGCTAAAAACTCATATATTGTATGTTAAATCATTATAACACAAATATAGTTTGTCTTAAATTTCGTTGTTTGATAAAAAACATAATACCTCACACTGTATGCAATTTTTCGATGCATTTTCATGTAAGGAATTACCCACAATTTTTTTTCTTGCTTGGCTAGTAGAAACATCCACAGTCCTCCATTGGTATGATGAAAAATACTGAGTCTGAAATGCGTTTCAAAATTTTTCGAAATTTATAAGCATGTAAAACATGGTCTTGAACAAAAATCTTAGGAGTTGTAAAACAATTTGAATAAAACAAAGGTTTATTTTAATAAAATTAAAAATTAAAAATTTCTTCTGATAAATTACTAAATTTAAATTTATTTCATCATATATTTTGAACATAATAAGACTGCTAGACATTTTACTTAAAGGTGTTTATTAAGAAAAAACACACAGTTTCTTCTAAATCCCAAATCACTTTCCTAACAGGATTATATATATATATATATATATATATATATATATATATATATATATATATATATATATATATATATAAAATCTGTTTATCCTAAATAATTTTGTTAAATTTTTATCTATCAAACTTTTCGGCTCCACAATGTCGCTGCTGAGGGATGATTTTCCGACATATGGCACATCAAATTTAACAGGTATATTTGCTAAATATTTGTTATGCTTATCAATTGATAAGGATGATTTTCAGCATATTTGAAGAAGGCTTTTAATCGTTTCTTTCGGTTTGAATATGTGTTATATTGCGTCGACTAAGAGTATTGTGGTCGAAAAGTTTTCTAAAATTAAGCTACAAATTTCTAAATTTAACCGTTGTTTAATCTTATTTCCGACTTTACTAAATAAACGGTGACGTCTCAATTAATCTCAAGATTTTAAATACTAACTACTTACATATTTAACCGTATACAACAACAATGTTGTTTTGTAACTTGATTAGTTATTCATTGAATTGAGCGATGTGGTCGATAGTTGCAAAATTGTTTTTAAAGCTAAAAATATATATATTGGTAATCAAATTATCAAAACTTTCTAATTTTTTCATCTTAACGATTAAGATTCAAATCTAGGAGTTTTAGAGTAATATTTAGACCAAAAGGTCACCGACATCATGGAATTTCTTGTACATGCATCATTTCTCCGTATTTTATGATTCTAATTTTTATGTTTGCCTTTTTTAAGAAAAACAATATTCAAATCAACATATAAAAAATTAAAATAATAATTGAGCATATACGTCTCTAAAACCGAATTTAAATGTTAATGTATACTGCAAATTTCTGCAGGGAACATGTTGTAAAACTGTTAAAATACTACCAATGTAAATCAAGAGGTAAATGCCATCATCTATGATAACGCATCTTCGCTCAAAAAAAGGGTAGTGCAGCAGTCTTAAAGATGAAACAATAATAAAATGCCGTGTCTTCCTTATTCAACATTTTTAATGATGGTAAAATTATCGCTGGTCGTCGAATTAACGCTTCAAACGTGTTTCGTATTGCTTTAGGCAAATGTGTGGAGAGGAAATGCTAGTTCGAATAAAAGGTCTGCTGCTTTTAAACTTGTGGATCGAAAAGTGTTTACTTTGTTAAGGTTAAAGTAAGTTTAAGGATTAAAATGGAGTTATTAAAGCGAAAATAAAAAACGAGTTCTTGACAACAACAGACAGCAACCAGGAACAGACACATACCAACTAAACCAAGTAAAAGCCAGTCTAGACACGACAAACCTATGCTAGAAATATATACGGTTATGAAGTCACGGGCACAGCAGTTTATTAAATGTATATTAATGTAGTCATAGTAATACTGTCGGCATGTCACAGCCATAATACAAGACCCAAAACGACAAATTTGTTTTTCTTTGATTTTTTTGTTAGTATCATTATTAAAAATAAAATAAAATTATAAGATTTATTATGTATGGCTTTATTAATAGAATACAAGAGTAAGAATTACAAAAAATGATATACGGATTTGAACAGGAACAATTTGAAAACAAGTTCATTATTGAATTCTTTTACTATTGGACAAGTCCATTATCTTCCATCAAAATAGTCGTTTTTTCTCATGCTTCGGTAAGGGCCGCTCTAATAACATCAATAAGTTTTCCCCATGATTCAACATGTCTGTCTGTGCATTTGTCTCCCAATTTTTCTCTCAGAAATTCTGCAAGAGGAGCTTTAATCCACTGTAAAAGATTAAAATGATAAAATTATTTATGTCGCTAAACGAACCCAAGTGCTGAAACACACACACAAACACACACGCACTTACACACACTGCGCCTTTAAACTAAATATTCTCTCAAACAACTTCAAACCGCTTCATTCTTATAAAACACCTCTAATTCTAAATACAGTAATATGGAATATAATTTGTCACTAAAAGCAACAAAATACTCTCTCTCTCTCTCTCTCTCTCTCTCTCTCTCTCTCTCTCTCTCTCTGTGTGTGTGTGTTATTAGTGTTTGGATTGCAACCAAAAATCAATTTGTAAATTAAAAAAAATAAAATTAATGCTTCTTACCCCGAATTCAATTGAACCAACTCCTCTTGCTGTATGTTGTACTGAGAATTTTCGTGCAACATCTTCTAAATCATCTGCATTATCAAGCTGATCAACGAAATTTTGGATTCCATACCAAAGTGTTAAACCATGACCATTTAACTTCCTGTTGTTCCATGGATCAGATAGATCCCCCATACGTTTGAAAAATGGTATGGCTTTTTCTTCCATATCAAATAATCTGTAAACAAAAGAAAAAACTGTGTATACATGTTTACAAGCCAAAAGTGTACTTTACAGCTTAAACGGGAAACAACAAACCCATACATGGTACGACTGATATCGATACCACTGGTGTAAGTAAAATATTATACTGTCAATATACACTCAGTATTACGACATCAGGTGCTATGCCATATTCATCATGTCTTGATATAACGGAAGGGGGTAATTTCTTCCAACTTTTGAAAAATGCATAGCTCCTTGCGATTGACTTATCTCAAACAATCTGTATATCTAAAGCTTGAACAATGACACATGTAATAAATATTTGTAAGATTATGACCATCGTAGTGTTTTCAAAACGTCGTTATATATATATATATATATAAGCTTAATGATAATGCTAATTTACTTGATAACATCTGATACTGTAACCAAATCCAACCAACCAAATAAACAAACAAAAAAGGGTGCACGGGAAGAACCACATTATTTAGAAATAACCGACTAAAAATTCCCGAGATATAATGAGAATATATAGTTTAATGGTTCATTTGTCTGGCCATAATCATCCCTCTCATTTACAAATTAAACAAGTAACCGAAAAAATATTTTAACATTATGTGATAAAACATTAAAGGGGCATAACAATGCTTAATGTTAACCATTCCTAATTAGTCACGAGAATTCAATGGGAATTACTATAAACAAAATAATGAAAAATAAAACTGAAAGAACAAAAATCATATAACAGAAACAGGCATGCTGTTTACGTTTCCTTCTAAGCAGGAAAAACAAAAACAAATACGAAAAAAACTAAAGATAAAAATTTCTAGAAAAATCTATGAATCGGAACAGGAAAACAATATTTACATCTATGCACGGAACTCTTAGCAGTAAATATGGAGATTAAGTCTTGACAAAAATATAAATTTAAAAAAAATAACTCCTTGAAAATTTAATAAAACAGAACAAATAATAAATAAATAGATAATAATAATAATAATAATAATATTAATCTACGCATCATGACTATCGGTCCTAACAAGTTTATGATTTTAAATAACAGAGATCTAGTGCGGACAAAAATACTTTTTGAAAAAGTACAAAGGGCAATAACTCATAAGATAAAATAATGAACACGAACAAAGAAACAAAATGTACATCAATGCATTAAGTTTATCATTCCTACTAAGATTTATTTAATTATGAGCTGTCAAAAACAACCATTCAAAAATAATATGAAAAAGCTAAAATGCCTAGAAAAATCAATGAAACAGAACATAAAAAATATTTTTCACATATATGCACCATGTTCATTATTCCTACTAAGTTTCGTTAAATTCTGAATCTGAACAGTAATTACAGAGATCAAGTGAAGACTATAATAATAATAATAATAATAATAATAATAATAATAAAAAATCCAAAGCCAATAATTCCCAGAAAAATCAATAAACAGTAACAGAAAAAAATATGCACATTTATGCATTGTGAATCTACAAACTTTTATTAAATAAGGATCAAGAATAAACGGGACCTACTTCGGACAAAAAAAATTATTGAAAAAAATACAAAGGGTCATAACATCCAAGAAAAATTAATGAATACACAGAAAAACAACATGCACCTTTATGTTTGTCATATCTTTTTGGCTTTAAAAACCAAGAATGTGATTAACAGATGTCTAGTCAGAACATAAAGTATCATTGTAAAAAATCAAAGGGTAAAGAAAAAAATCGCCCAACCGAAACTGAGAGACAATATGCGCAACTAAACCTTTTACAAACCACCCATGTATAGTTTCACCAAAATCCAATTCATATAATAAAACTACTGATGCGTTCAAGAAATGTGAAGAACTGATGGACAGAGGGAAAGACGATATGTATTACTTCATCTTTGACTCATTGTTGGGTCTTATTCTAATTTTGTTTTTTTTTTAGCAATATCATTGGGATGGATTGGTCAGTAAAGTATGTTACAACTACAATGGATACAATTTTATTAAAGACCACAGTGTCCATTTTAATTCGGGAGTTTTATGATCAATTGTCTTGAAATTTTGTTGGAATTTGCTGCTATTTTTTGTGTTTCATAAATACAAAGTACAGATTTTCCAACTACAAATATCTGATTGTTTACTACTGATATCAGAAAATAAGTTTTTATATAATTATTTTTCTCACTTTATCATTAAAGCTACGCCATTTTTCTTTTTTTCCTGATACCATTTCCCATGTTTCCCTGATGTCTTTAACAACCTCTGGGTCTGTGGCGGCTTTGATTGCTTCGTTGACACCCATTCTAAAAATAAACATTTTTTTTCTATTATAAATCACATTTTTTGTCTTAAGGTAAAAAGAAATTTGCGAATTATTAATTTTTATAAAAAACTAATTTTTGTATTTTTATTAAATTTTAATTTTTTTATATGTTTGTTATTTGTTTTACCTTTCTTAGAAAAGGAAGTTAAATATTAGAAATTTGCAAACAATCGGCTGGATTTATCCTACATATATATATACAAAGACCTCAGAATCAGAAACCCTTATTGCACTATTAATGTATAATTATTTTTTTGACCTGAAAACCTATGTTGTGATTCTTTTATCAATGTGAAAATAAACCAACTTCAAATTTACTCAAAATAGAATATTTTCAATTGTCATCCACATTTCCTTAAGTTTATGAATGAATAAGTTATTTAATTTACGATTGCTTTCTTGATTTTTTTAATTATTATTTAAAAATTAGTTTTTTTACTTCCCTAAAAACTAAGTCTTCAATTGAGTCCGAAATCGTGTACTTTGATAAAAATAATAAATATTTTCTTACCTTACAGTTGAAGTTAACCCAAGTGGCACTGAATCTACAAAGAGCACCTGCTTTGATTTGGTGAAACCCTATTCGTCAGGTTTTATATAGTAAAATCCTTCGATGAGGCGTGACTATCTGGCACGTAAATAGTGGTGCCGGTTGTTTTTCAAACTTGAATATTATAAAGAATTGCCTTGTTTTAGAATAATGACGTATATTAAAATGTTCAACTTGTTTACGTATTGTTGGTGCTACGGTTTAATGATGATAGAAATATTTCAAGTGGTCATTGAAATAAATATAATCGAGTTATTGTTAAGAGACGAAAATTGTTAATACAGTATATCGGCATTACTATTTAACTATTTTTGATAATAACCATAAACTTGACAATCATTTTTATCAAAAAAATCTTAATTAATTAATTATTTAATTAATTAAAAATGAATAAATAAAAACATATATAAGAATGCAACTTTAGTTATATTTGATTATGAAGCTAGATCTTTTCGATCGTATTTAAAATTCCGTAAAATTTGTAAATTACACATTTGTTTAATTTTCTTCGTTTACACAGTCTTATCTTTACTGCAAAAATTGAAATTGCATAATTGAATTCATCTTACGCTACTCGATGTTGTTCTGTCGATATGGTTGGTTGTTAAAAAGTTGTTTAATGTCGTTACCCCAAAGTAAATAAAAATAACCGTCGATACATCAATAAATTAAAGTAAAACATGTAGACAGAGATGCTCAGTACCTGTCTAAAGTAGGGAGTCTTATTTTCATTTAGATTTTATCTTCATTTTGTATTTTGTTGTAGAAACTATTGGCTTTAATTACTGCGTGTTCATATAAAACATCTTTAATAACGGAAAAAAGTCCTATGATTTGGAACAATGGTCAAATCATTAACATTATGTCAATTTGTTTAACATTAACCGAAATAAGGCAAAAATAAACGCGTGCTGACATTATCACTAAATTTAACATCCGTAAATGTCATGAGCCAATCGACCTCAAAGACAGAGCATCTTCCTCAGTTTTATAAACATATTTCCAATTATAATACTGCTTTAGTGACAAGCCTTAAAGCGTCTAGTCGCATGCTATGTATTACATTTAGGGGTGAGGAAGATTCATTGTGATTGACTGAACACATAAGGTCAAACAAAAGACTGTAAGATATGTGCTTTACTTACAAAAACCTTTCTTTATATATATATATATATATATATATATATATATATATATATATATATATATATATATATATATATATATATATAGCTGGATTTGGATTTATATGATTTTGAAACTTTAGATTCATTATTTTCAACTGTTTGGCTTATATTATTTATGTATCAAACTTTTCGGTCTTAGTGTCACTGATGAGAAATGATTTTCCGAAATGTGTACATCTGGCACATCAAAATTTAACTGGTATTTGTATTATATTTATTAACCCTGAGCGGCTACCGCTGCTGGTGGAGTAAAACTCCCCGAGGGTATCCATACCTCAGTAGGCAGTACTTTGTGCTGTCAGAAAATGTACCATTTAGCAAAATTTTCAGTCGACTAAAATTTGAAATTAATTTAAAACTAAGGTTTGTTCCCTCATGCACAGCATTCCTTAGCTGAATTTGGATTTATATGATTTTGAAACTTTAGTTTCATTATTTTCAACTGTTTGGCATATATTATTTATGTATCAAACTTTTCTGTCCTAGTGTCACTGCTGACGAATGAATTTCCGAAATGTGCACATCTGGCACATCAAAATTTAACTGGTATTTGTATTATATATATATATATATATATATATATATATATATATATATATATATATATATATATATATATATATATATATATATATATGTCGCAGATGTTAGCTTCTGTCTATCAACCGGATATAAAAGAATATCCCGAACGTGCTTTATTAGGTTCAAGTCAGGAGATCGACTCGGTCAATCTGTGCGGATACTGATCCTCACCACCAGCGAAAGGTCTAATAATAGGATGAAGAATTTTATCTCTATACCACCCACCTGCAAGAAACCCACGATCAAGAAAAGTGTAGCTCAATATGTACATCAATACATATCCCAATCCCCTACTATCACCGGTTCGCTGCCATACCGGTCATGTTGAAAAATGCAACAATCAGAATAACGTTCATTTACCATACGCCATACATGCCTTCTACCGTCGTGAAAGTGAACATAAAATTTAGATTCACCGTGAAAAGGATAGGGTTCCACTGATGCAGATGCTAATTTCCGTGATTATCTGCCCATATGGCGTGGTGATAGAGCAGAACGAATAGCTCGCCCCAGTTTCACAATCATTCACTCAATTGAGTGTACACTCAACTCAAATATCTCCATTTTTCTCTTTCAATATTTTAAATATCATAAGATTTATATGCTAATGTTTTATTTTGTTCAACAAACCTACACCAAACAATTTAGATGTAAGAGTAAGTATTCAATTTTAACTGTGTAATGTCTTAAAAACAGACATTCAAATTTTCTCTAATTTGAGTTGAGTGTACACTCAATTGAGTAAATGATTGTGAAACTGGGGCCTGGTATGTAAGCACGTATATTAGAACTACGAAGTCTGTTTCCCACTGATTGACAAGAAATCCAACTGTTTCGTCGAGCCAAGTTACTAAGATAACAGTCCTCTTAGGGTGTTATATGTCTTGGTCGACCTGAACGCAGTATTTCTTGAAACTGTCAGTATGATGGAATCAATAACACGGCCATGACGCAACTTTTTGTGACACATAAAAATGTTTTGCAACTATCCTAACGTTTTAATCTGTTTGTTGCTGAATAAAAAAAAACATTAATTTTATTTAATTTTATTACTTTGATTTATATTGCTCGTTTCTATTTTGGTACAATTTTCATCAAAAGGTGGACTTTTTTGTCAAAATTGACAAATATTTTAAATTTGTTTTTACTGAAAATTGGAGACATGGTAAGCTAGAATCCAGAATTGAATTTTATGTGAGTACAAACTCTTTCAAAATCATTAATTTTACCGTATTTGCATATTTTGGGAAATATTTGTGGCTTCCGTTTTCTGAAAACCGACAAAAGCCTTTTGTTGTTCAGAGACAAAAAGAGATCAACTATTATAATTGGGTTGTTTTTCATTGGAGGCAAACATACATCTGAACTCATACCTATATTCTAATAATATCTGCTTGTACTATACATTCTGAATTGTACTGGTTCAAATAACGATACAGAACTTGGCCATACGTGATATATAAAAGGGTGCATTTTATCTTAAATATGCTTCTTATGAAAAATGTAATAATATAGCTCTGTGAAATCATCAATTTTCATGATATCCAGTTTTCTTGGTTCTAAGAAAAAATATCATGCCGTGGGGGGGGGGTGAATTTGGTCATGACCGTAGTTAATAAAGTGAACTGCATGTTGTGTAAAAACATTGCATTATGTGTTCAGTGTAACCTGATTACTCTACTTATTTCACTCAAGTCGACAAAAAGGTAGGTTGTTATAAACATATATTAACTTTCGTTGACATGTAAATTCGAAAAAAAAACGAAAATTGGGCCACCACGAAGATTGAAGATTTCACAGTACTGAGTTATATGGTAATTTTTTTTAATTACGTTTAAAATTCGTGGGGAAACCTACTGCTAGTTTTATATACCAAGGATCTTTTTAATACATTGATTACGCGATTCTTTATCGAAAACAAGACGTCAACAAACACAGCAAAGACGCATGGTTTCTAACAACGGTAGCAGCGCTAGCGGTACGGTGAATAAACATAATAATAACAAATAAAAGTTGATTTAATATATCAGTTTTCGGCCCCTAGTGTGCCTGATGAGGAATGATTTTCTGAAATGAGTACATATGCTCATCAAAATTTAACAGATACTTGTATTACATGTATATATGTACTACCCCTGAGCGGGAACCGTTGCTGGCGGAGTTAACTCCCTGAAGATATCCATAACTCAGTAGGCAATACTTTGTGCTGTTAGAAAATATACCATTAAGCAAAATTTTCAGCCGTCTTAATATTTGATTTTTTTAAAAACTTAGGTTTGTTCCTACATGCAAAGCATTCCTTAGCTGGATTTGGATTCATATAATTTTGGAACTTTGGATTCATTAATTTTCAACTGTTTTGTTTGTGATTTTTAATCTATCAAACTTTTCGGGCCCTAGTGTCACTGATGAGGAATGATTTTCCGAAATGTTCGCATATGGCACATCAAAATTTAACAGTATTTGTGATATATATATATATATATATATATATATATATATATATATATATATATATATATATATATATATATATATATATATATATATATATAACTTCATAAGGATAAATAACTATATAAATAAATCTAGTCATTTGATGGTCGCAATTCAGCGATATTGTTCTCGCACGAACACTGTCGAAGCCATTGTTTACTTACATGTAAATACTGGTAAATCTTGTGGCATAGATTGTATATTGAATGAATTTTTTATCGTATATAAAGACACATTTTTACCTGTTTTGCATGCCATGCTTAATGCTAACTTACAACTGGCTACTTTCTAGAAAACTGGACAAAATGTGTTATAGTTCCGGTTTATAAAAAGGGGGATGAAAATGATGTAAAAAATTATAGAGGCATTAGCCTTGTCAGTCGCGTTGCAAAATTTTTACGTCTATTATTAATGCTAGGCTGACAAAATGGTTGGAAGAAAATCATGTATTATCTGATGCACAGTTTGGTTTTAGACATGGGTATAGTACTGTTGATACTGTTTTTGCTTTGCATTCATTGATTAACAAGTTTTTTTAAAAAAATAAGAAAAAGTTATATTGTTGCTTTATAGATTATTCTCGTGCCTTTGATTCAGTTAACCATCTTAAACTCTGGTCAAAATTAATTAAACAAGGTATAAATGGCAAAATTTTAGATGTTATAAAATCCATGTACAGCTCATTAAAGTCTTGTGTGAGATATAATGGTAATTATAGTGAATTTTTTTAAATATAGTACCGGCTTGATGCAGGGTGAATCTTTATCACCTCTGTTGTATTCTTTATTTGTCAATGATATGGAGATTGCTTTTATAAATCGAAATTGTGAATCTGTTGAACTACAGTCTATTAATATATTTTTACTGATGTATGCTGATGACACGGTATTATTTTCTGAGTCTGTGTCAGGTCTACAACATATGTTAGATGCTTTGCATAATTATACTACACAATGGGATTTATCAGTTAACATTTCGAAAACAAAAATTGTTGTAGTCAGAAATGCCGAAAGGTTAAGAAAAAATGAATGTTGGCATTATGATGGTACTCCGATAGAAATTGTTAATAGTTTCATGTATCTAGCTTTGTTGTAGCATTTTAACGGAAAAATTCAAAAATACAGAAAAATATTGAAGTTATCAGGGTAGTAATGCTATGTCTTCACTCATGAATAACATTAAAAACTATAGTTTCAACATCGAAACTCAACTTTCATTATTTGACACATATGTCAGTAGTATACTTGGGTATTGCTGTGAATTATGGGGCTTTGACAATAGCCCAAATATTGAACAAGTGCATATTAAATTTTGTAAAAAAAAAAAAAAAAAATTACTCGGTGTTTGTAAATCCATGACCAACATGACGGTTTACTCAGAACTGGGTCGTTTCCCACTGTCATTTATTAGAAAAATAAGAATTATAAAGTACTGGTTGAAATCGTTAGAAACGGATAATTGTATTTTGAAATCGTGTTATAACATATGTATGAAAGTGTTAATAATAGTAAAATTAGAAACTGGTTAGCTAATGTAAAGCATTTATGATGTGACTTAAGCTTTAATTATGTTTGGTTAAACCAATGTGTACCAAACAAAACTTTGTTCATCTCACAGTTTAAGGTAGTTTTTAAAGACGTGTATATCCAAAAAGTGTTTGAATTTTTAATACATCTCCAAAATGTGAGTTATACAAAAATTTATTTTGATACATATTATAGACAATATTATTTACGCAAGTCATTGCCACTCAAATTTAAGAGAGTTTTATGCAAATATAGAATTTCCGCACATGCCTTCTTAATTGAAAAAGGGAGATATTTGAACATTGAGAGAAGTAATAGGCTCTGTAGCTGCAGTTTAAGTGATGTAGAAGATGTGTATCATTTTCTTTTAGTTTGCCCTTAATATATCAACTTGAGAAAACAATTTTTAAAACCATATTACTGGGTACGCCCTTCAGTCTTGAAACTGGTTCAATTATTTTCATCACATAATATGAAGTTACTTTGTAATCTTAGTAAATTTTTGATAGCTGCTGGTTCACTTAGACAATCTTTTAAGTAAATAACAAACTTAATGCCATAGAATTATTTTGTAAACCCTCCAATCATTATCATAATTATTACTTGTATATTATCTTATGTAAAAAAAAAATTGTCCATATTGTACAATATGTATGTATATTTGTATTTATGCCTATGAATATATATTTAATAAAATATCTATGTATGTATGTATATGTATGTATGTATGTATGTATGTATGTATGTAAGAACTCCGCACATGTTCCAAGCTGAGAATTGACAAATATTCGAGTTGCCCCGAACATTTTGGATTTCCTTTAATTATTGGCTAATGAGAGTAAGCTTAAGAAAATGAATCTTACAGATTGTAATAACAACCAGATTATATTGATTAAAATAGATTTTTTATTCAATAATAGGTAAAATAAGTGCAGCTTTAATGCAGATGTGACTATTTGACACGTATATATTTTTGCAATTTTTAACAAAACTGGCCAACCATGCAATTTTGAACGTAACTTAACGCTGATAGCGTTTATTAGGCGCTTACATTAATCACGTGTTGCTGATGCTGCTGTTTGATGACGTAAGAAATATTTGAGTGGTTAAGGAAATACATATACTTAATTAAATACACGTGTTATTGTTATAAGACAGAAAATCGACCAATCACTAAAAGTCATCAAATTAGTTCAATATTTCTATGTTGTAAACAATGACCGAATTTTAATGATCTCGGTCAACAAATCTAACTGATTTCTTTTATAAACCAAAAAGCATAATACTTTTTTTTATAATACCGATGACATCTTAAACAAAGAGGATATTTTGAAGTTTTACGAGTTGGTTTCACAATATTTTCAGAACAATGGTATTTTTTATACACTGAGCATAAAATGATGGTCATATCAATGAAGGTTTTATATTTGAGCACCGGCATATGTCGCTGCTGTAATAAAAATGAGTTTTTCAGTAGCAGAGGTTCTCCAATATGTGTCGTTTTCTTTACACTGTTCTGCTGTTAGTTTCATACAGATACCTGATACTTTGATTCAGTTACTCTAACTAAATGCAGCTGGAATTACACCAAAAGATTTTGCGCCTCTTCCCAATTTTGTCGAGAAGACCATGCGCCAAACCCCCTTGATGGTTCAAGCTTACGGCTGTCACTATATGCACCCCCTTACATAAAGTTTGGAACTGCAGCTGAATTTAATTCTTTATTTTATTTATCTGTGCAAAACCACAAAACAATGATACATGCGTAAATTTTAGTTCCTCTAGCACAGTTAATCATGAATTGATCGTTAGAAAAACCACATATTATCTTCGTAAAGTGTAATTTAATTTTTTTATGTATTGTTGTAAATAAATAAATAACAGAAATACATTAAAAACTTTAAAATTCATTCCATAATTTCGGTTTGCTTTGCACGGCAATGGAAGTTACACACTTTTTAAAATATGATTTTTTTTAATCAAGCAAGAATTTTAAAATGTCAATTCGTTTATGCGTCACTTAAAACTCTTCAATATAGTTTCAAAGAAAAAAAAGCAAATATAAACATAACGTACTTTCAACGATTTTTTTAATCACGTTTGACAGGGTTAGTAATTTAAACTCTTTCTATATCTTCACTTGATAGGTCGATGAACCTACCTGTTCGATAACAAGGCCGGGGAAATTAAAGCATTAACGATGGATTATTATTATTATTATTCTTATTGTAATTATTTATGAACATTCTTTAGAGAAATAAAATATCCATTCTCAACACAAATGTTCTTTCAGTGATTAAACCTTGTAATTGAATCAGATTAAACAAGTTAACGCCTGACACCTAAATGCACTAGTGTTGATATCTCTCATTACGTCATTAATGTTGTCATCATTGGTGCAAAAATGCGTAGGTCACAGTGTCAGAGTTATGTGTGACAGAAGATGGTTAAGATATTTATTTGGGCTGATTTTTGTTGACCTATCTGTAATAATTTACACTGATCGGTTATTATAATCATTTGATTTAATAAAATATTTTATAGCCTGACCTGAATTTGTTATGCACTGTGATTCTAGAACTGTTTTACTGTATGTGTTTAACAATAGCGTTTCCTTGAATATTGAACAATGAACCTGACATCTCTCATGGTTTTTAATTTTTTATCCACTTTTTTAGAATTGATTGGTCTATAATTATCCAACATGTCATTTTGTAACATTTACTACTCCTCTGAAAATGTAAAGATCAGAAGATGATAAATTCAACTGTAACACTAGATATCTAACCTTTAACTATCTTTGTACGCATCATCATAAATCTTAGATTCCTCCTCAAGGCAAAGATTTGTCTGTCACACACACATACACACACACACACACACACACACCACACCACACATACACACTATATATATATATACAAATTTACAAATTGCACTTCCAAAATATAGCCAGCAATCTTTCAATGCAAATAATACTTTACTTCAAATGTCTTTGCTATGGTGGCTTATTTCTGACTTCGACATAATTTTAGTCGACATAAAATTATCTCGACATGTATCTTGACAAGTCAAGATAATATCATGACAAGTTGTGATACCAAAATAAAAAGTGGAGATAACACGCCATGTCGCGATACTCATGCTGACGAGTCGTGATAATTATCTTGATATCGCGACTTATTTTTTGTAACTTATGGAACGTTAGTATCACGGCATGTCGTGTAATATATTTCAACTTTTTATTTTGGTATCACAACTTGTTATGATATTATCTTGACTTGTCAAGATAATAAGTCGATTTGTCGAGATAATTTTATGTCGACTAAAATTATGTCGATGTCAGAAATAAGCCACCATATTATGTTGACCAGTCCAGATTTTTTTTTTCATATAGCGACTTATTTTTATCGCGAAATATCGTGTTATTTACCTTTTACTTTGCCAATTCTCACTACAGTTCTTGCACTTTAACTTCCATAATTAAAATGGCTCCACACGGGTATATCTGATTTTCGACCGAAATATAGTCCACAAATGACAACATTTTTATCGTGATATTCAAATTTTTATTTATAGTATTTTATATCTAATATTCTCAAAAATACATCATGCTTATGAAAAAACCAGAAAATACCATCTAAATTCCTGATAACACTATTATTTTTCAAACCAAAACCCCCCTTTGTTGCGGAATAATAATGTGTCGTTCTCGGTCTAAAATGTACGCTCTTCGTGGCTGTTGCGTCTACTGGACCCCCGAAAATATATTTAACGAAAATATAACAATTGAACTGTTTTAAAATGATGTTTGTTGTCAATATGAATGCCAAAACTTTGCAAGGCAAACTAATCATGCATTCATATTGACAACAAACATCATTTTAAAACAGTTCAATCGTTGATATATATATATATATATATATATATATATATATATATATATATATATATATATATATATATATATATAATTTTTTTTTTTTTTTTTTTTTTTTTTTTTTTTTTTTTTTTTTTTTTTTCCCAATACAACAACAGAGAGATTCGAACACAGGCTTCGATAGGCGCTATTATCCTGAAACTGGCTTATCTCATTGACTTTCTACACAATGAAAGCACTAAGCCAAAATTCATTCATTTATTTTTAATTTTTAATTTTCTTTTTTTTTATGTGTGAACCATTAATACATTTTTTAACTTTTAATCTAGATGCACAATTAATAAAGTATAAAAATCGCCAAAATTCATAAACGCTGTACATTTCTGACCTTTTAATGGACATGTAACGTGACAAATATAAGGGGTTCGCTGACACAGAAACCACAAATGTTATGATACTTGATTTTTTCCAGAAGTTGCATTAAAATATCGGTCAGTGTGTATGTGTTACATGTCAGCTTGTTTGAACTGTAACTTTTTGTGTATGTGCTTTAGGAACATGTCTCACATTCAGACATTTGTTATAAAAGCAGCATCAAAAATAATTCTTTTTTAATTCCGATATTGCTGTATCAAGACGTTGTAAAAGCAAGGAACTCTTAACTTACCAAGTAAGTAATATTTACTTATTTTATTATCTTTTTTAATTCCGATATTGCTGTATCAAGACGTTGTGAAAGCAAGGAACTCTTAACTAACCAAGTAAGTAATATTTACTTATTTTATTGTCTTTTTTAATTCCGATATTGCTGTATCAAGACGTTGTGAAAGCAAGGAACTCTTAACTAACCAAGTAAGTAATATTTACTTATTTTATTGTCTTTTTTAATTCCGATATTGCTGTATCAAGACGTTGTGAAAGCAAGGAACTCTTAACTAACCAAGTAAGTAATATTTACTTATTTTATTGTCTTTTTTAATTCCGATATTGCTGTATCAAGACGTTGTGAAAGCAAGGAACTCTTAACTAACCAAGTAAGTAATATTTACTTATTTTATTGTCTTTTTTAATTCCGATATTGCTGTATCAAGACGTTGTGAAAGCAAGGAACTCTTAACTAACCAAGTAAGTAATATTTACTTTTTGTATTGTCTTTTTTATTTTGACACAAATATTTTTGTAGGTAGTAATTTTCTTTTAAATTTTTTTAGCTTTATTGTTTGTTATGAGCAATATAATATTCTACTACTAAAGTGTTATGTATGGTCAAGAACTTGTTTGGTCAAATCGCGGAATTTTTTTACACTAAATTCGATGATGCTTGTGAGATGACTTATTTATTGAAATTGTAACTAAACTGAATTGTGTTTGGAAAAGAAAGATTCGTAACTGTATGTCATAATGTAAATATCAAAAACTTTAGGTATTCTGAATAACAAAATCATTTGTGCCTTGTACCTATTATTAAAGTTACAAACCATTTGTGCGCACCACTTAGTTTAATGTGACCTATTGTGTCGTATTTTTGCAACGCAATTATTTTAAATCGATTTATGGAAACCTTGTTTTGCATTAAGACAATTTATAAGCTAAGTTTAGTTATAATGTCTTAGCCTTTAGACTGTTCAGGAATTAAATAATAAAACAATATTGTCATTTTATCCTTTTATCAGAATGGGTGTAGCCGATGCCATTGCAGCAGTCACAAAGTCAGATGTTAAGAAGGACATCCAAGACAGCTGGGCCTTAGTTGCCGCAGATAACAAAAATGGTGTTGCTCTGATGATTAAGTAAGTCAAATAATTTTTTTTTAAAATTGTTTTTGAACTTGTAAATTCCGAATCAAATGTAACATTTTTCAAAACTATTTAAAATCAATTTTTAAGTTTAAAAAAATTGTATATAAATGAATTACCTTTGTAATTATGTTCAGTGTTGAGAGTTCTACTAAGATAAGATTGTTTTAGCGTGTTCATTTGTGCCGTATCTTAAATATTTCAGTTGTATTCAATCATGTGTGTTGTGTTTTAATTGCGCGTTGTTGATGAAAGAAAGAACCACAATTATTCCAATGATATGAATACAACTTAAAGATGTTATAATCCATCAATTTTTTTACTACATGTTACAAGACACACGCGTTTAATGTTCTTGTATAAAAGTAAGTAATAGTATTCGGTATCTACATTGGGTTACTAAATTGTTTTGTCTAATAGTTTATCCAATAAAACGGTGATTGAATGCGATTCATTAAACAATATTTCTGAAATATCGTAATTTAAAGTTATGTTTACAAGTACTATTTGTACATTGTCTTACACAAAACCGGTTATGTTACCATCAAGTTGCGTGCAATTTTTTGAGATTTTGATGGTTCTTAAAAATCTTCATTCATAGCTATCACCGACAATTCATTCCTTACCATGATTTACAAATATCTAAATACATTTTTTTAACTGAATTTACATTGAAAAAATTTAACTTTAAAGATAGAACCAAATGTATAACTTTCTCTTCAAAATGCTTCCTTGTTATATTTATATTCACATTAGTTTTATTAACCGTTCAGTTGCAATGTATTTAATCTCATGTATTGATACGGTGATGGCATTATTGTAGACTTATTTGTTACTGCTAAAATTAACAGTCCGAATAAAAACATAGTGATATAAAAAAAACACTAATTTATTACAGTTTCAGGATCTTACATCCGGTAGACGTTTCAATAATAATTTTATAGTATTGAAACGTATAATCCAAATCAAATTTATTTATTTATTCACCTGTTTTCTTAGATTGTTCAAGATGGAAGGTCATAGCAAGCAATTTTTCAAGCGTTTAGGAGATTTATCCGATCCATGGAATAATAGCAAATTAAACGGACACGGAATTACATTGTGGTACGGTGTCCGCAATTTTGTTGATCAACTTGACAACGCAAAAGATCTAGAAGATGTTGCTCGTAAATTTGCTGTGAATCATAAAGAAAGAAAAGTTGGACCTGCAGAATTCGGGGTAAGTTTACACATAGACATACATAAGCAAAAACACTTAAGCAAATTTTCCTTTTCTCTCTCTCTCTCTCTCTCTCTCTCTCTCTCTCTCTCTCTCTCTCTCTCTGTGTAAGTGACATGTGCCTGATAAGAGCTTTGGGACATTGAAATACGTGAAATAAAAACTGTTACAATAAATACAAAACATAACGTATATTGGAATCGATGAGCACAGAATACCGACTTTTGGACGACCATCAATTAACCTAATAGAATAATAATATCAAGTATGAGACAATTTTGATTATTTTGCATGGATTTACTACTCATATAAGCTGCTACTGTATTATGACGTATTTTCGTATGTGTATATATATATTTTTTTAAATTACCTGTTAGTTTATTTTTTGCAGTGGATCAAAGCACCCCTTGCAGAATTCTTGAAAGAGAAAACTAATTGCAGCGACAAAGTAGTACAATCATGGGGAAAACTGGTGGATGTAATCGCAGCTGTTCTTGCTGAATAAAATAGTATATAAAAAACTGATATTATCATCATTCATTGTTATACTAAGAAATGGAAGTCATATCTTCACAAAATATATGATAAAATATACAGGTAAATTTGTTAATTTCAGAAAAAAATAACAGGAATGGTTTTTAAATTTTGATATCTGACCAGATTGTTCAATATAGTCAATAAAATTATAAATTTTTTTAGTGTTTTAGTTATTATTTATGCCTTAACTCTTCATAAAAACTCATGCACGAGAGAGCTATATATTTTTATTCTTAAAACAATGTGATAATGTTTAGACAAGTCTTTACAGAAAAAATCTTAAAATGAAAAAAGCTTTGTAGCTGAATATAAGTTCTGTCATGTGCTGATTTTGAATTTTTATTAAAATAATGCATTTAAAATCAGCAGTACTTATGATGAAATAGCCCAATCCAAAAGATATTTTAAACAAAACAGTTCAAAAACAAAGACAAACATAAACTGAGACCGCCCAGTATGGTAAACTTGGGTCGGATTATGTTATTGTAGGCAAGAGGAATCCTACATAGAGGTTTTCTTGAAAGCTGACTTGCGGTTCTGAAATACATTCTGAATTAAAAAATTAAGATAATTGATATGATGTAAATGGACATAGAATAAAAATTGAGATAGATTTTTAAAAAAAGTCCTCCGTTTGTTTTGTTTGCGCCGAGACTATGGTGATTCAAGTCCGAGATTTCACTAAAGAACAGTTTCCTGTCAGTCATGTTCTAATTCTAATCATTTAAACCTGAACTATAAAATAAGAGAAAAATCTCAATAAAAGCAGATATCTAATTCAGCATCAACAATGTAAAGAATCGCCTATATAGAAGACTAATATATTGTTGTAGGGAGCTTCTGTAAGCTGATATTTTAGTTCTGCTACAAACTTTTGATTTGTGATAGATAGGTATTAAACCAAAAAGTATCTTACTAAAGACAAGACCGAGGTTATAATGAGATATAGCTCTTACCATCTGTTCTGGACCAATACAGCATGCGGATAAGACAAGTACTTCTTGTAAAAACAATGCTTTCAGCCTTCAAAGGGGTTTAAATGCATTGCCCGTTGCAAAGGCTACCTGCTAATTGTAGATACATTTAAATCCTCAAATAGATAAAGAAAACATTTCTAAGATCATGAGTATAATGAAAAAGACCAATTTTATCAGCAAAGAGGCGAACATTAATTTTTCAACAATATCATTTATATCCAACAAGAATGAGAGAGGACCAAGTAAGATCCTTACGAAACCTCTGCATCCATAGATCCATCAACTATCCATCTGTTGTCCATCTAAAAGCTGATACCTTTCCATTTATCGCAACTTTTTGTTGCCTACGTAAAAGCTGACAGTATTAAAATATCATAATCCCACAATCTTTAGTCGTGTATTTAGTAATTATCAGGATGGAATGTTGACTGATTAAGCATTAGTAACATCGTTTTCCAAACATTTATTGTATTTTATTGTTTTACTCTCTAATGTTTGTCTTAATTAATACCTATTTCAATGATGTAAAATTCCTCTATTTTTAGAAAAGAAATCAAACAAGTTCACATAAAAATTTGTTGCTATAGAAACTCGGTATACAGCAACAACGAACACTGGCTGGGATTTGTTATTGAGTGATAAATCATGGATATTGGTTGTTGTTTAAAAATAGAAGAATTCATGTAAATATAAAAGACATTAACCCCCAACTAACGTTACTACCAGCTTATAAAAACATTTTACATTACAAACTTACGTTTTTTCCCATTATTTTCGAGATAATGTCATGTTTAATACTCCTTTAATCAAACAAAAGTTAAACAGATGAATTGGGTATTTCGCTGAAATTATAACTACATGTAGATATCTGATACAGAAATAGCAAAGAAAAAATCAGTGCCTTGTCTTAATCTGTACATAGTATGCTTTTGGTATATCAAACAACGTCTTTATAGCCTGTGAAGTGAGTGGTATTGATTCTTTAGTTATCCTCTGCGTTGTGCAGATGGAACTAGTTATGTGTGTAATATGGATGAACGCATTTACGTAGTTAAACGCTTTAAAGCATGTTAAAGCTTGATTTTAAAATTTAAGTTTACATAGGATCTCAGTTTTTAAAAAGTAGAGTGATAAGGCGAATTAAGAGAGTTGTTATTGTTGATTTTGTATAAATTCACAACCCGACGATACGTGACCTATATATGTACCAAACGCATGTAAGTATAGTAGTCTCTCTCTCTCTCTCTCTCTCTCTCTCTCTCTCTCTCTCTCTCTCTCTCTCTGTGTACATGTATTAGATTGGCACGTATATATGTATGTATAAAATGATAATTTGTTTACCTCGCATTACATTTTGTTAAATATCAGATACATGTATAAATGGCGTACTCGTCACGTTAAAATAGTTTTATATTCATTATGTAAGTTATACTTAATGCACTTAGACAAAAATCAACCATACCTTTATTTAAGACGTATGGCTGTGTACGTTGTTTAAAGGTGTTAAACTGACATGTTAACAAATAAATATATCTCTAAATTTTGTCGCATGTTTTTGTTTGAAGGTAAATATACATATAACTTCCAATCTTAATTTTAAATGGCGTTCTTATTGATAATGGTCTACAGAACTGTTTGTACGTATACATTATTTAAATGATCTGTATTTAGAATTACTAGACTGTGGATTAAGATGGTCTTAGTTGTCTCCCTTTTTGGCAGGAACCTTTCATACGGAGTAGATATATACATTCCTTGTTTTGGTTATATTTGTTTTTTTTTTTCTCCATGTAAATGAATGTTATTTTATATCGTATTTTTGAAATATATGTAAGAGGGACATTTTATTATTATTTTACAGGTATTGTATATACACACTTAAAGTATGTCGTTACCAGAACATAATTTTTTGAAAACGGTGATTGAAGCTTTTAAGAACGATGTACCAAAGAAGGAATACGGCAAGCTATCAAAAGCCACAATCCAGTGCGCCAGAAGAGATTTAGAACAGTGTTTAAATGCTATTCCAGGTGCCAATTTTGATAATGTAGGTCCTGATCACTAAACAATAATGAAATTTTTAGCAGTATGTTAAAAAATTTGAATTTTAAGGTACAATAATTAGTTGAATATAGCATGGCAACGATAACATTTTTTAAAATTTCTACACAATATCTCTACAGCGATAGTGTACTATCCAGGCGAAGGTTTAACAATTATCCTTCGAAAATAGGTCAAATTGCGACACATAGGTAGCTGTATTCTTTCGGCACTACGCAGTCAAAGCCAAATCCTTCGCAAGGTTTGAATAACTTAATCGTACATCTGGTAAGGCTGTCGACCTTTCGTCAGCTTCCGTTCGCTTGATGGCTTAAAGGAAGCAGCTCGATGGACTTATTGTATTTTAGTATTCTAAATCAATAAAACACACAATTAAAGAGCATACTTGAATAACAGGAAATGGAATTGTATCCAATCAGTAAATCCTCCAGTAGTATAACCAATAAATTAATAACTTGCATATACACTAATATCTTGATTTAAACCAACTGATTTATTTATTTAAACGGGACTTCTTTTCTTTAATTTTACAATGTCACTGGGTTAAACTTTACAAAAAATAGTTTACACAAAAAAATAATTCCTTAAACTTGCCATGATAACTTGTAGCTAAACGGGGACACATTCTCTTTAAATTAACCAGTCCTCTAGCTAAATAATCCAGGTAGGTTAAATTTTCCGGGTTTTCAAATATAGATATATAAGTGAAAAACGAGTAGAACTAATATTTTAAAAATGCAGTTTTGAGAAAAAAAGTTGATTGTAATAATAATTTCAACAAAAAGCAAAGAACAATCATTTGAAATAAATAAAGGGCTTGTACTGCCTTTTAGATCCATATACCATGATGGCATGCGTGTTTTACATCCGGGGATGACTGTTTTGTAAATAGATTCAAGCTTTAACAGGGTATCATTCAATCATTTCATAGCAGTAAATCTTTATGCATTTGTTTTCATTTAATGGTAATTTTAAAGTCTTTAAACCATCTAATGGCTAAAAGGTAGCGGCAATTTTCGCTAGCTAGAGTAAACTTTGTCATCGATGCTAGGATCATTAGGTATTCAGTAAACCAACTAATTAACCAGCTGACTTTGGTCCGAGAAGTGCCGAGTGGTTAATTGTCTATAGCAGCTGACTATGGTCCGAGTAGTGCCGAGTAGTTAATTGTTTATAGTAGCTGACGATGGTCCGAGTAGTGCCGAGTAGTTAATTGTTTATAGTAGCTGACGATGGCCCGAGTAGTGCCGAGTAGTTAATTGTTTATAGAAGCTGACGATTGCCCGAGTAGTGCCGAGTAGTTAATTGTTTATAGTAGCTGACTATGGTCCGAGTAGTGCCGAGTAGTAAGCTGACGATGGTCCGTGTAGTGTCGAAAAGTTAATTGTTTATAGTAGCTGACGATGGTCCGAGTAGTGCCGAGTAGTTAATTGTTTATAGTAGCTGACTATGGTCCGAGTAGTGCCGAGTAGTTAATTGTTTATTGTAGCTTACGATGGTCCGTGTAGTGCCGAGTAGTTAATTGTTTATAGTAGCTGACGATGGTCCGAGTAGTGCCGAGTAGTTAATTGTTTATAGAAGCTGACGATTGCCCGAGTAGTTCCGAGTAGTTAATTGTTTATAGTAGCTGACTGTGGTCCGAGTAGTGCCGAGTAGTTAATTGTTTATAGTAGCTGACTATGGTCCGAGTAGTGCCGAGTAGTTAATTGTTTATTGTAGCTGCCGATGGTCCGTGTAGTGCCAAGTAGTTAATTGTTTAAAGTAGCTGACTATGACCCGAGAAGTGCCGAGTAGGTTATTGTTTATAGTAGCTGACAATGGTCCGAGTAGTGCCGAGTAGTTAATTGTTTATAGTAGCTGACTATGGCCCGAGTAGTGCCGAGTAGTTAATTGTTTATAGTAACTGACGATGGTCCGAGTAGTGCCGAGTAGTTAATTGTTTATTGTAGCTGACGATGGTCCGTGTAGTGCCGAGTAGTTAATTGTTTATAGAAGCTGACGATTGCCCGAGTAGTGCCAAGTAGTTAATTGTTTATAGTAGCTGACGATAGTCCGAGTAGTGCCGAGTAGTTAATTGTTAAAAGTAGCTGACGATGGTCCGAGTAGTGCCGAGTAGTTAATTGTTTATAGTAGCTGACTATGGTCCGAGTAGTGCCGAGTAGTTAATTGTTTATAGTAGCTGACGATGGTCCGAGTAGTGCCGAGTAGTTAATTGTTTATAGTAGCTGACGATGGTCCGAGTAGTGCCGAGTAGCTAGTTAATTGTTAAAAGTAGCTGACGATGGTCCGAGTAGTTCCGAGTAGTTAATTGTTTATAGTAGCTGACTATGGTCCGAGTAGTGCCGAGTAGTTATTTGTTTATAGTAGCTGATTGTGGTCCGAGTAGTGCCGAGTAGTTAATTGTTTATAGTAGCTGACGATGGTCCGAGTAGTGCCGAGTAGTTAATTATCTATAGTAGCTGACTATGGCTAGGGGAGGTTATCTTTTTGATCGTACATAAGAAGACTAAGCTACTTCCAAAACACCCATATTTTGATGGAAATGTAATGTTTTGACAGAATGATGTTGTAATTCGGTTGAATACATATATTTAAATGTATTTAGAACGTATGATTAAATACGTTCATATTTGTATAATACACATATTGATTTTGGTATTGAGATATTCTCTTTTTTGCAAGTCGCATAGGCAATAAAAAATTTTAATTACTGTCCTTTTTGCATCTTATATACGGAAACTTTAATGTTCATCACAAAATTTACTTAAATATACTGTTTTATTTAGGTAAAAATACTTAGGTCACAGTTGACTATTGCAGAAATGGGCAATTGGAGCCTTCTTAAAGAAGGTCCTATAGAAGAGGCAGTTTCTGAATACGAAGCATTGCTTAAAGCAAAGGTTGGTTTGTTTATGTGTATGTTTTTAAATCAATTTAATGATTGTAGGGAGCACATACAGAGACCACTGAGAGTTATCAACGCCTCTGAATGAAACCAAGTACAAAAACAAAATCGCATTTAGCGAAATATTGATTGTTTGATAGGGTTTTTTCGTCCCAATCAAAATTATTTCACTCATATTGAGCAACACCAGCTTTAGATAAGGAGGCAGTAATTTTCACTTTGGCAGTGAGCTCACACAATGTGCAGGAATGGTTCTTAACCGTAACACGGGCTATCGGTTTAATGTATCCTGTAAATAACTAGCCTGGCGAAATAGCAAGTTTGTTTTACTCTACACATCCAAAAACACTGTTTTCAAGAAGTTTTTTTCAGATTTAAAAATATAGCATTAACAAAAGAAATAAGATAATAGCATAATTTATAAAAACGACCCCCAAAATCTACCAAATTAAAGTGACGAATTCTTAATTGAGGGTTGTAATAATTTTTAAGCTTTTCGTGGTGCAAGCGATTAAGTATATTGATTCTAGGAATTAATCTTAGTACAAGTTTGAGTATGCGTGACATGTGTTAGTTTTTTAAATTGCCTTGTACCAGCGCGCACTCGGAACTACTTCAGAGTTCTAGCTCATAGAGTCAGTATGCCGAAGTCAAACATACCATCTTAACATTTATACAATATTGACACTATGTGAACCTGTGTAAATCCCCTTTTCTCATTGCTAAGTGCCTGGCGAAGAAACAGTATCTCATATTTTAAAATTTTATTATTTCCTTTAATTTGTTTAACAAACACAAACACGTTTCTACAAAATTCAATTTTTTCTACATATTACCCCCTTCCTTGATGCACAATCAGTTACTTTATATTGTCAACTACTGTCCATTTTTTTTCATTTCCAAAATGACATCATCTATAATTATATGTATATAAGTACCTAGATAAAGAAAATTGCTTCCTTGTTTTGATTTTGCTGAGATTTTTAAAAAAATAGATATTATGATAAAGAGTATATGTATAGATAAAGTTTATCTACGAAGACTTAAAAAGTAATTTGTACATTAATAAGTATGTTTTAAGACGATTCTCGGATACTATAAACAACGGTAATATAGTAATAGACTAAGTTTTAGTATACTAGTTCATTACAAGATATTATGAAAGGTATTATAAATTGTGTAGTTTCTTTTCTTTTTTTTCCCTCTTTTTTTTTTTTTTACTTTTAATTACTTTTAATTTTCTAATTATAATAAAAAATTCATTTAATTTCTTTACAATTACAATATGAATAAAGTATGACGGAGGCTCTATATCTTGACCAATCATTAAAGACATGATTTTAGAGTTGTCTTTATTTTAATTTGTTTGCGAGATAATTTTGATCTTTTAAGATAAATCCTTAAATTTAATTATAATGTAAAGACATGGAATTATACAAATTATTTTATACTTTAAATATTGCAAAGGAAGTGCTGATTCTAATCAGAATTAAAAAAGAATTTCATGCGGAATAATGCCGAAAATATTTTTTTAAAAAGATTATTTATTTTTGTCTGGTACTGTATTTTTATTTTACCGAAAACTGTTATTAAGATGTCAAAACTTCAAAATATACCCTATTTGAGAATATCATGTAAAGATTGCTACTGGTCTTAAATTTTAAAATGACGAAAATGTTCCATCACTAGGAAGTTTGTTTACAGGCATCTCAGTATTATTATTTTAAAACTGAATTTTAGTAAATGATTATTTCATACTTAAATTTAAAAAAATTACAATTAATTTTTCGGCTATTTTGCACTGCTATATGATTATACGCAGAACATAATACATGTATCTTCATAAATAATTAAAACATTTACGTATGATTTAACACTGTGATACTAGCTTTTCTCTTTTTTAATTCAATTAACTACAAATATCAAAAGATTTGGGTAATGTATAAAGTGTTAATCGAGTAAATATCTACTTCTTGAAATCAGCAGCCTTTTTTGATGATTAGAAACTTTAAAATGTAAACTATTTTTAAGTTTGTCCATGATCATCTTTTCATGGACATTTGTTTTAAAGAGGTTGATATGTTTCTTTGTCCTCTTGTCGTCTGCCAGTGACAACAGTTTATTCAAAAGAGCTAGAACTACGGACGTATATATTGAAAAGTGAAATAATAATAGATAAATAAAACTTTTTCATTGAAATCAGAGAAATAATAATTTCAATGATGTTATAGATACCCGTTTAAAGAACTTTCGGCATAATTCTTATAGTTCTCAAAATTTCAGGCAAATCAAGAACGCGCTGCAAGCAATCTCGAGTCAAATAAAAAGTCTGAAACCTCAACGGCCAAACAAACAGTTACAAGAGATTATGGTGAGCAAATTAATGAAAATGATGATGTTCCGGAACCTAGATTAAAACATGTAGACACAGCGGAACTGTTAATGATGAAAAGAGAAAGAGAAGACACAGACGACCCTGATAACGAAGAAGACGTTCCAATGCCAAAACTTAAACACGTAGATACTGCTGAACTTTTAAGGTACTAATACATATTTTCTTTTCAAAACAGTTTCAAGGACTCGTTAAGAAAAAAAAAAGAAATTGAAACGTTATATAAAAACCCAATATTATTTGATTCAAATGGAATGTTAGTCATGAAGCTTTTTAAGCAGCCAAGTAATCATTCTCGAATTCGATTTTGCACATGACGAGTGTAGCTAATTAGACATGAGGTGCTTACCCTCCCGGAGCAACCGGCCTGACCATCTTCATATGAATGCACGTGTATAACTAAATTGGCGAGTTTTAAAAGTTGTTACTTTGTTTTTGTTTTTTATTTATTTGTTTATTTAAATTTTTGGGGGAATTGTGATTTGGACATGGACTGGTATGTTTTTATTTTGTTTTATTTTATTTATCTGTCTATATATAAATATATAGCTATTTATTTATTTATTTCATTTTTGGGGGGAATGTGATTTGGACATGAACTGGGAAGATTATATTTATTTTTTTTTTTGGGGGGGTGGGGGTGGGGTGGGTGGGTTGTGATTTGGACATAGACTGGTATGTTTTTACTTAGTTTTATTTTTATTTATTTACTTATTTATTTATTTATTTATTTATTTATTTATTTATTTATTTATTTATTTATTTTCTTGGAGGGGATTGTGATTTGGACATGCACTGATATATTTAGTTTATTATCATGACATTTGTTTTTATTGTTTTTCAATTTAATGCAAATAACCCATAAGTCTGAATCCCTTCTTAAAACCAGAGTTTAAACTGTTAAAAATCTCATCATTACAGTAGTTTTTTGTATGAGATAAATAGTAATCGTACAAAGCAATTGTCCAATGCACACTGAAGACAATTTCATAAAGTTTGAATAACAAATAGGTTTCCATGTAGTTTATTTACAAGACGTGCTTTTAACATGTTGAAAAGATTCATTTAGGCTTAAAAGTATTGGTTCATATGTGAACTTTTTAGCTCACATGAGCTGAAAGCTCAGATGAACTATTCCTATCTATTTTCGTCCGTCGTGCGTTGTGCGTCATGCGTAAACTTTTAACATTTATTTAATTTTCCCCTCCAACACCACTTGGTTAAATTTAATAAAACTTGTTCACGACCATGCCTGGGTTAAGGTCTTTTAGATTTGCACAAATAAAGGAGTTATGGCATCTTGGGGCCCATAAGGGGGGTAATAGTAAAAAACTTTTAAGATCTTCTTCCCTGAATGTACAAGTGATATGCCTTAGTTAATCTATGTATAATATTCTTAGGCCATCTAGTTTCAATTTGCACAAATGATAAACATGGAGCTAAAAATGGGGAAATGGCTAGGCACTTAGTGACTCAAAAACTATTAACTTTTTCTGTAGGCGTATATATTATAATATTGTAGGTATTGTTACAACGATCATTGTTATATGTAATTCAAGGTCAAATGTTCAAAGGTCAAGGTCATAACTGCATAAGAAAACTTTAATAGCTAATAATTTTGAAAACTTTTACCTTTTTGTATAGGCATGTATATTTGAATATTGTAGGTATTGAAATGACGATTATATGGATATATAATTCAAGGTCATATGTTCAATTGTCAAGGTTATAGCTACATAAGAAGACTGAAATTGCTAATTGTTTTCGAAACTATTAAATTTATGTATAGGAATGTATATTAGAATATTGCTGATATTGATATGACAATCATTTTGATATGTGATTCAGTCATAGGTTTAAAGGTCAAGAGCATAGCTGCATAATTATATTGAAATGGTTAATAATTTGAAAATCATTTATTGTAATACAGTTGCTACATACACATTAGGTACTTATAAAGGAAATGTAACTAGATATTTCTGATTAAGTTTTTTGGCAGTTTTTAACTTGAAAAAACTCTGAAAGTTTCTGTACTTAATAAATTGTCTATTGCACTTTGGAAACAATTTTGGACATATTCTTTATTGAGCGTTAAGGCCCATGGGCCTCTTGTTTTAGTAAAACAAATTCATATTAAAAATTACAACCAGTATGTATTTTTCAGACGGAGCACAGAGGCTGGAAAAAAATTATATGAAGGAAATGCATCAATAGCTGACCTCAGTGATGTATACAGACCTACTAGGATAGCTGAAATGTTTTTACTATTGTATGACAATGAATGGACAGACGCTTTTGAACAACTTATTCAAATGAATGTGACTGAAAGACAAGCTATACAAAAGTTACTTCAATACTTAGAGGTATGTGTAACATTAAGCTCTTCTATTGTTCCCAGTGCAAATAAGACAGTTTTAATTAAAAACGTTGGTTGTTGATGTTTTAATATATATATATATATATATCCAACAATTTTTACCCAAATGTTTCCTTTAAAATGCTAACTGCTTAAAATTAAATTTTAAACTACTTTAGTTTAATAGTCAATGATTCTCAATAAACAGTAACGAACGCTGAAGAATATTGTTTCAACAGAGTAAACTATGTCGTTATGGGGTTTTTACAATAGGGACAAAAACAAAATAAGAACTACGTGAATGACGGGTCTTTTTGTGCATTACTTTTACCTCACGGAAGAAATCAAGTCCGTTGAAAACAACACCAAGGTCAGCATGTACAATTATCAAAATTTCCAATTTACGCAGAATACTTTATGGATTTAAGAATGCGCATGGCGATTACTACTGTTTGCCCTTTTTCATCTTGTAAATTCGGTTATTTTTATCATCTACTGGTATAGTTTCGTGTTTTTGTTGCATTGGCTGTTTACTATCATTGTTTCTGTTAAGATTTTTTTCTATGATGATATGAACTAAATGATTTAATGTTTGACATGCAAGAAGATAATGTTTTGTAAGAGTCTTGGGCGGATCAAAATTTTTATGATTTTGAGAATTTTATAGTGAGATATTTTAGGCCCGCTGAAAGCCCTTAGAGGGTCTAGGGCAGAGCTTAATAAATGGCCTAGCAGGCGAAGTTTCCGGCGATAAAATGAATTTTTAATAATTCGACTCTCTCTCTCTCTCTCTCTCTCTCTCTCTCTCTCTCTCTCTCTCAAAGATGAGTTGCAACCCTCCGAATCCGCCAAAGAGAATTATGAAAAAGACAGATGGGTTCTTCTTTATTGCAATCTGTTGTTTTATACAATATTTGTTTTATTGGTTGACTTATATTTTAATTTTCTGAGGGATCTAACGTCCTAGTCAAGAATATTTCACTTATATAGAGACGTCACCAACTGTAGGTGAAGTGTCAGATATTTGTTTTAGTTAGTGATGCAAAGAAACCGTTTACTACACGGGTAAAAAGTTTTTTCTATGTGCTTTCTTTATACTTTTTCCATATTGTGTATTTCATATTGTATACATTAAATAAATGGTATGTCCATATCTGATTTTATTTAATCTTAGTAAAAGTAAACAAGATTAAGACAAGTCATTTTAAATAATATACCAGTTTAACGTTTCCTGCAGATTAAACAATTTTTTTCACATTTAAAAAGACGAAGCACTTTATAAATATGTTTTCAAGAACATTTAAAGCTGCATTAAGTTTTCCAAAAAAAAAATTAAAACGGTGCTAATCTAATTAATGATGTACCTAATGAACAATGTTACATTTGGTTCAACGATAAAAGCTCAAATAAATACAGAAATTACAGTAATTACCCAGCGAGATGCAGCATTTGAGATCTAATATTAGAACATGGTTACGTCATCAAAACCCGGGTCATTTAAACACAACTTTCAAAACGGTGTAATACGATAAATTAAACACAGAACTTCATTGAATTTGTCATTTGTGACTTAGTAAGGGATACTTGACACCATCTCAATTACATCTGGAAATTGATGAAGGACAATATTAATGCAATCTGTCTTGTTTCACCTTCTATTCAAAGGTTTTACCGTAAATCCGTGCGCATGCTCCAAGCTCATAATTACCATCATAAAACACTGACCAACCGGTCAGAGGATTCCGTTTATTTACAGCTAAAAGAAATGAAATTTTAGAAAATGAATGTCACGGATCGTGGTGAGAAGATATCTATTTTTAAAAAAAATATATATTTTTAGAAAATCAAACAAAAATTCAGAAAATTGAAAAACTTAATGCAGCTTTAATACAGGTTTGTTTGTTTGGTTTTTTTTATATAAATTTCGGCACTACTTTGTATGTTTGTCTTCAAGATAAAACATTTAAAATTCTGCACAATTTTTAACTACCAGTATTTTTTCATATATTTACGTAGCAAGCCATTAAAATAAGGTAATACACGGATGTTCATGTAATCAATACATCTGTATTGTATTTAAATGCCTTTATTTTCAGAATGCCTTTAAATACTGTGAAAAAGAAGTTGAACAGGTTAAACTACAACATGAAGAGGTATAGGTTTGAAAAATTGTAGCACCTAAGTGTCGTTAAAACGGTTGTCTGTTTTAACAATAAACGATTTAAAAAAATTGTTCTTTGGTACTATCACTTGGCTTTCAAAACATGTGGGTTCAATATTTAAATACTGCATAGGTGATTCATCGGTCTCTTCTCTACAAACACTTGTTAACTTCTGATAAAACAAATTCCAAGATCCCGCGTCAATACAAAATAACATATACAGCTAAATAAAATGTTCCATTTGTTGATTATGCGAAAAACTATGGTTGTTTACTGTTTGCATTAAAAAATTTCTATGTCAAACAAATGATGACATGTTTGGTCTACTCGGCAATGAAATTTTGTTATATTATATTTAGGCGTGTTGGGATGAAATATTTATTATTAAACCCTTTAAAAACAGAGTAAAGCGTCACTCGGCGCCTTAGATATGTTCCAGTATGAAAACATTTACCGAGTTTGGTCATGTAATCTTGATAATTCTGGACAAATAGTTCCAGTTGTTAAAATTTAAAAGATCAGAAAAGTTTTATGGCCGTCATCACAATATTGCTGATAAGTATGTAGTCACTGTATCCCAACTTATACTGGATATATTTGACTTACCACAGTTCTTTGTTCTTTTCATTCTCAAAATTGACTTGCACGTGACGGGTGTAGCTAGCTAGACAGGAGGTGCTTACCCTTCCGGAGCACCCGGCCTCACTTCCTTGGTGGAAGTTCACGTGTATAACATATTGTGCCAGTTTGCAAAGTTTTTACTTTGTTTTTGGGATTGTGATATGGACAAGGACTGGTATGTTTGTTTTATTTTTATTCACGTCATTTTGTTATCAGTCGAAAAGAGTATTTCTGATGCTTGACTGACCAGAGTACACAATTCAAAATAAAATAGTTATTCTACTCCGGTTTCCTTGACTATTGTGATGTAGGTAGTAACTTTAAAGTTTAACGTACATGAGTACATTTCTTACTAAGAAGATAGACATTCCCAAGCACTGGAAAAATTACATAAAATTATCTTTAGATATCTTTATACTTTATACAGCAAAGCATGACAGATATTTCTATCGATTCTAATAAAAATCTAGCATGACTTAAAGCAATTCCGTAAGGTTGATAAATGTTACAAACCAATTTCTTGTTTAAAAGAAATATATATATATATATATATATATATATATATATATATATATATATATATATATATATATATATATTAGTCACTCATTGAAGATGTGTTTTATTTCAGTCAAACCAAGCTGTGATTGAAGGGTTAAAAAATGTTACAGATGAACAAATAAATTATTTACAACAGGGAAGGTTTCATTTTATGATGATTCGTTAACAGAAAAAAAATTATAATGAAACTTGTTGCTGTTGTATTACATGTTCTCAAAACCTATATTATGTATGGTAGTTGGTCAATTGTTGGTTAATAACGTGTGCTTTTCAGCTACTTGAGTTAATTTCTCAATCTCAAACATTAATATAAAGAAGTTCATGCATTGAGTGCGTTTTGTTTGAGTAGTAATAATCTACTTTTTGTTACTGGTAGCGACTTTATGATTGTAAGAGAGTTAGTACAGTCGCTCGCAATGTCGCGGATATCCATCGCAGAGAACAATTCCCACTCAAACAGACTTATTCCGTAAGGCAAGAATATCGTATTACATATGTAGTTGATCAGGTTCGAACACACAATCGTTTTCAAGGCTAGGGTTTGAAAGCCAACTAAATTGAAAAGAGTAATATTTCCCTTATGACCACGTACAAAAGTATATATAAAAAGCCTTACTGTGTAATAAAAAAACCATATTTTTAACGATCACAAAAAGTTATTTCCCTTATATTCATTTGCTTGGAATATTATAAAATTGAGAAATTAGGCATATGCTTGAAAATTAAGAGCAGATTATATCATGATTGTATATTAATTTTATTATTGTTGAATACTGCAACACATGTACATTAACCCAATTTGTAAAACAAATGTAAAATTTTGCTGCTAATTTCTACTAGGAAAAAAACTGAAAAACAATATTTAATGTAATGTATATTGTTGTTTTATACTTATAGTTAGACCTTTAACAAAATTATCAAAATGACATCTAGCTACATGGTTTAATTGTCTCGCCAAAAGATATATATATATATATATATATATATATATATATATATATATATATATATATATATATATATATATATATATATATATATATATCCCATTGTATCACTGCTGTTTTAGTTGCTTGTAACAAAATGTCAACATGGAATATACATGTAGTCACATTGGTTTTTTTTTAAACAATGTATAAACAACTCTTCATCATGTCAGTACTTAAGTTTGGTGTCTTGCATAAAAAATAATCACAAAGATTTGTTGAAAATGTTTCCCATAGGGAAGTAAAACAATTTTCAAAAATATTATAACGATAGAAAGCTTATTATTTTCATTTTTCAGACAATCGGCGATAAAGTTAACAAAGACAATTTAAACCAGATTATTAGATGTTATATAGACGAGTGTGTCCGTCTGACGTATCTTATGAATGTACAAAACCCTCCCATGAAATTACACCAAGTTGACAAAGGTACACAGTTTAATTCCAACATTTACAAAGAATACACCAGAACTGGTCAAACAGTGGAGTATTTAGTTTGGCCAGCTTTACTTCTGTATGAAGATGGACCCGTCGCTGCTAAAGGAGTTGTACAATTGTCCGTTACTTAGTTGACAGAGCTTATACAGCCACAATCAACCAAAACGGATCCAGTGATATTATATTTTTCAGCTTTGCAGATCCATTTAGTTACACATATCCGTTTATTTAAAAGATTGGTTTTTTGACTGTTCCAAACAAACATTTTATGCTGGCAGTAGAAAATTTTTAATTAAATGTCATTTAAATTAGGAACTTTTTTAAATAAGCTTTACTAAAGTGGTCTATGAGAACAGTGTTAAACGGCTGGATTTCTTCCAGTTACCAAATGATGGAAATATTAGTATCGCAACGTAGATGGCTGTGAGAGTACAATTGTAGGAATGAAACCTAACAAATTATAATTATAATACATTTAAATTAATACAAACAATATATAATATGTACAAATGTATATCTGTGAGCTACTTAGGCCTAGCTCTTCAATGCATGTGAATTATTTAACATCATGTTTTTTTATGAAAGTCCAAAATTGTCTCAGTGTTCATATCAGTTCATAAATCTTCTTTGTTGATTCAAATACAAATAACAAGTTTTATATTTAGAGTCCCGCGCACTCTAATTATGTCCAATGATATAAAAATAATATATACACAAATTATATCATGAAAACAACAACATATTTAACACCAACTGTAATGATGCTGTATACTTGTCAATCCATACCCTACTATTTTTTACCGCTTTATCACCTTGACCGTCTAATTTTATCACCTTAACAAACATCTCTTTTTTCCACCATTATAATGACATCTTCTCCCCTCCATGGAATAAATGTTATACCTTTCTCACAATAACGCCAATGATTATCTCCCTTTCTTCACTTAAATGCGTTTTACCACCTATCCACCTTAAATCTTGACCTTAGCATGCAAACTTCTATGCCTCCTTAATTGTCACTCTTAAAACACCAGACATGGACACCTCTATTGTCATTTAACACAACATCTCCGTGTCACCTTTATTAAACACTTAAACTACCTTTATCACTACTAAAATGTTCTTTGCGTTTGCAAAATCACATTTTAACTTCTGCAATACTCTGATGTGGAACTGACCAATTATGTGTATTGAAAGTCTGATGAGGAATGAATTTCCGAAATGTGCACCTCTGGCACATCGAAATTTAACTGGTATTTGTTTTATATTTTAAACTTTATTCTCTATCACTCTATCAAAATTCTTTAAAATAAAAAGTTCTCTACTCACAATACATCTTCATGTTTTACTTGACTTTTTTCTTTACTTTACAGTTGTGTCAGCTCCAACTATTTACATCTATGCACATGACCATAATATCTGTCTTGCAAATCAAGTCTGACTCTAACTTTCTCACTACCCATATATATATATATATATATATATATATATATATATATATATATATATATATATATATATATATATATATATATATATATTACACCCATCCACACTCTTCACATGATATCACACACTTCACACAAACCATATGTCTGCCTATACTATACCAACTGCTGGCACAGCAAAATACGTTAGAAATTTGCATAAAAATGACCAATCACTTATAGACTCTAATACCACTACAGGACTGATAACTTTTACTGGATGACCAATTAAATAATCAATACACTGTACCCATGGAAAATCAACCTAGCATAAAAACTGAATCAATCATCACCCACACACTCACCTATTTATACCTGACTGACCATTTCCATTGACACCAATTATACTAACAATACATCTACATAAAGACATTTCTTAACAGTGAAAATATTTAGCTCACCTGTCAAAATGCCAAATACATCAACCCTTGTAAAAAATAATCAAAATGTCACAAAATCCTATTTACACTGTGACAATTAAAAATGTATTTTTTTACTTTGTATTAAGATTTTATTGAGATATTAAGCGATTTGTATCATTTATGACAGTTCAGTGTTTTCGTTCCGACCATTTTTTGTTCTCTGCATTGTTAGATACAAACGCAACAGCATCAAACAAATTATTTATGTCATGCAGTCACGTTTTATGTCTGGACTTGTTAGGTATTTTAATGAATCGTTTTTAATCTACCATACGTATATGCCTTTAGACAGTAAAAATAATATCAGCAAGTTATAATTGGTCTCTAATGTATTAAAATGAAAGACTGAAAAACATGGATAGTCAAAGCAAGAGAATGACACAAAGCCATTTATAACACTGTCAACAATACAAGACAAACAAAAAATACCGGTCCACTTTCAAATCACAATCAGAAACTATTAAAACAGGCAAATTAAGTTAAACATGTGAAGCTTTACTCTGAAAGTGAGACCGGAGCTCTTAAAGGGTAGGCCTCTCTCATCCAGCTATCTACACCCGCCACGTGTGAAATCAAAATTGCGAATAAAAGGAACATGGAATTATGGGACGTCAAAAAATAATTTTGAATACAGAAACAACATACTTAACAATTTGGTGATGACGGGCTATTAAACTTTTCAGGGCCTTGATAAGCTTAGACTTGCAATATCCATAAGTCAACAATTTGTTTCCAAATGCAAATATAAAACTACCGTAGTTAGTAACTCTCTTTTATGCCAGTTTAACTTAAAACAAATACACCGTAAGCAAAAGAAATATATTTGTTTATCAAAAAGGTCAAATGAAACGACAAAATATACCAAGATCTCTAATTATAACATTCTGGGATTCAAAACAAGAGATAACCAATATACGTGAAGGAGAAAGTTTCTGTTTTATAGAAACCATAAGGACAGCAATATATTACAAAATATATAGAAAGAAGATTATATTTTAACTCTTGGTCACAATGACCTCAAAATATCTTATCTAATCAAATGAAACCTCCACCGTGCCTACATTTACAGATTATGAAAGTGCCTATTTCATTTTCGTTCCACTTCTTTTGTTCTGCAAATTATATAACGTACTTTAACCTTTCCCGTTCCTAACGGTACAGTTGTACGGGTAAGCATATTTTGAGTCTATGCTTCATCAGAAAACTCTGATAACTTAGGTCATTCTAAACCGAAATCATATAACGTACTTTAATGTAACACTTATACATTAGGTTGAAAGAATTTGCCATGTATTAAGCCTTCAATTTATATTTTTATGATACGATACATAAATAAGCAGTTGTGGTACCATCTTGGATAGATTACTTTATGGATTTACTTATTAAATCGTACGGAAAAACTTGTTTGAAATATTGACAAATTTCGTTTTTATTTACCTACATTTAGTGTCACTGCGTTTGTAAAAATTAAAACTTTCATTGAAAATCCAATTAACTTGAGTTGGGTATTTTTCAATTACTTGAGTCAAGTGGGAATAAAAAAAGATCACTATGCATCTCTTGGATAACTATAGCATATTTTTATGTATTTCATAGTAGAAAGCTGCCGCTATGGGGATTTAACATGCTGATAAACAATGCAAAAGGTTCCGTTCTTTTGTGTATACGACGTAATCGGTTACATTGAACATAAATTCAATGGAGATTTTTCAATTACAATATCTTTTGATAATTTTATGAAATGAAAGCAATAAGAGGCAATCTTTTGTTCAGACATCTATTTTGAATATTTAATATTCATTGCAACTAAATTATTTACTACATCCTCGTTTCAAAATCTAAAATCAATAAGGCAATTATTTTTCATATAAACAGTTTTGCTTTTAATTTAGTGTAACGATTTTCATAAAAATTGAAAAATTATTTATTTAGAACATCCATTAATTTTTTTACGAATACATTGAATTCGTGTAAGCCATTTCATTTCTTCATTAATCATTACGAGATGAATTCGGGGTTTTCAGCCACAATCTTGAAAAGATTTTTAGTAGATATTTTTAATTTTAACTTATAAGCATAAAGTCTTTCTTCAAACTTAAAATTGAACATTACGTTGAACGTTTCACATGCATAATTTTAACATATTCCTAAAAAGGCAAGAAGAATAAAATAATTTAGAAAAATGTGTTTCATATATCATATCTATAAATTTACTTTCTATAGATCCAGGTTTGAACACAATTGGTTCATAAATGTGTACTTGCTATCCTTTTTTAGTGATGACAGTTTTTAAATTCCAAAGGCCATGTGAACACAAATTTTATCTACATCAACCAAATATCTTTATTGTAAATTTTGGTTGAGTCTTGTTCTAACATTCTTCTGTGAAAGGAAATTGTTTAAAGAATAAGTTTGAATTAACGCTTCAAGTGCAAAAACTTTGATAATTTGATAAAAAAGTCCCAAAAAACAAGTTTATATTAATGAACTATGCATGCACATGTTTTTGTAAATACATTGTATGTATGAGATTTGAATTCATAAATATTTAATATTTATCTGTCTTTTTGCAGGCAATAAAAATTTCAGAATTCACGCATTGCTTTAAAAAATCTCGGTTCCATACTTTTTGAAAATTTGGTCACAGAAAAAAAAAATTGTTTCTAACCAAAAAAACATTGAACATTGTCCGTTGTCCACTATCCGTTAACGTCTCATTTAAAGGAATTTTATTCATGGGACAGTAAATCTATTTCATTGAAACTTGCCAAGCTTGTTCACCAGTCCAAAAAGTTTTAAATTGTCAAACTGATTTACTCTTACCCAATATAAGGTTTTTGATGCAGACGAAGGCAAAAAGGAACTCGCAACAAAATATTGGACTGCTTTATATATTTGGTGTGATCGACCGGAAAAAATACGGTCGACCGGATGACCAGCCAATCCCTAAAGGCTATCTTAACCATCGTGACCCCTAAAAAGAGTCAAGCAAAAGTGTCGACCAAAATGGTAAATTTCAAGATGGCGGCGATTTTCGTAGATCCCTTATAACAATAATCCGCAAGCAGTAGTAAATTTGACAAACTTGTTAATTTGAACCCAATATAAGGTCAAAGTGACCTGCAAATGTAAAGCATTGAAACATCTTGACATGAACCAAAAGGTTTGTTTACTACATATACAGCCTTTCAAAATATCTTTTATATTCGACAATTTGAAATGAATTAAATATCAAGTCAGACTTGACAGACTACAGGATAAATATTATGGAACTTACTGTGGTGTCATATGCTGATTTTGAATTTCTATCGAAATAATACATTCAAAATCAGCACATGACAACTTGAATGCATTATTTTAATAAAAACTGCCACATGGCAGTCGAACCGGCTAAAAACCATTACATAAACTGAATTCAATCGCCTATGCTCTTTTGTCCAATGTTTATTGACAGTTCCAATTAAATGACCGGGATGTAGAAAACTTTTAAGTAGTCTGCGGCATTACATTTCTTCGATGATTGGAAGATGTTCACACAATTTAAAGTTTGTAACATAGTTCTTTTCAACTGTCCGATGACTAATTAATGCTGGGGTAATTAAAAGAAAAAAATTGTTTAAATATATAACACAAATACCAGTTAAATTTTGATGTGCCAGATGTGCACATTTCGGAAATCCATTCCTCATCAGTGTCATTAAGACCGAAAAGTTTGATAGATTAAAAGCATAAGCCAAAGAGTTGAAAATAATGAATCTAAATTTCCAAAATTATATAAATCCAAATCAAGCTAAGGTATGCTTTGCATTAGGTAACAAACCTTAGTTTTAAATAAATTTTAAATTTAAGAAGGCTGAAAATTTTGCTAAATGGTACATTTTCTGACAGCACAAAGTACTGCCTACCGAGTTATGGATACCCTCGGGGAGTTTTACTTCACCAGCAGCGGTACCCGCTCAGGGGTAGTAAATATACAACACAAATACCAGTTAAATTTTGATGTGCCAGATGTGCACATTTCGGAAATCCATTCCTCACTAAGACCGACAAGTTTGATAGATAAAAACATAAGCCAAACAGTTGAAAATAATGAATCTAAATTTCCAAAATTATATAAATCCAAATTCAGCTAAGGAATGCTTTGCATGAGGTAACAAACCTAAGTTTAAAATAAATTTTAAAATGAAATGACACAGATTTTGGAATGAGACCACATTAAAAAAACGAGATAATAATAATAATGATTATAATTTTATGGATTTGTATATATTGAATAAAGAATTTAAAAATATCACAGCAGCTAAATGTATGCCCAAGGAAAAAAGTGAAAATAAAATCTTATAAAATCAAATGCTTTAAGTAGATCAATAAACATGTTTAAAAAAGACTATTCTAGTCGTCAATTTTTATTTTTAATTTTGCCTAAAATATATATCTTATAATATTAATGATTATAATAATAATAATTATTATTATTATTATTATTATTATTATTATTATTATTATTATTATGAAAACTAAGGAAAAAATTATTTTGTTATTTTTTGAAATTTATAAAAAATTAAATATCCACTTTTCCGGAGTGAAATATTTATCTTACTGTATACGACAAATAACGTTTACCAAATGAAATTATTTTACTTTACTCAAACTGTACAGATATTATTGTATATTACAGGTCATAAGAGAACTTTATCAACTCGCAAATCAATTTTGCAAATTATAAGTTACATCCTGTTAATTACAGTTGTGGGTCTAAATCTAAGGAATGTGTCTAATAAACAAAAGGATTAATAATAATTTTAAGTATCAGTACATGTCAAACGGATTTTAATTCCACTTCATTTATTAGTTTTCCCGTAAAATAATCATAGAAAGATAAACTACGAGTTCGGATTTGACTTATCTTATAGTTGGTAAATAATATTCTGTTCAGGTATGTTACTGGTATGACGTCACAACACGGGAGCCTCGATATCGACCTTTTGATTTAGATTTCTAGAGATGTATTAGAAAATCACCGATATCTACCTTATTATGGAATGGAATGTTATGGAATTTTCGCTACAGTCATATTTAATACGACAAATAAAACATGCCAAAACTTAAAATCTTTACAGGGACCCTTTAAAACCTTAAAATCGTTGCTCACAAGGTTTTAAATCCCAACCCAAAATTAAGGAGAGTCTTTAAGCAATTAAACAGTTTAAAAACCTTTTGTCAATAACCCATTTACCCACAAAAATAGGTCAGAGTGGGTCTCTTGTGTCTATTAATAAGGCGATCATATTATCGATTACTTGACTTTGTCGTGCTCTTTTTATTTAAAATCTTTTAAGGACCATGCTTTCCATTTGATTCAATTCGGTGATGTAGTTCAAGTTCTACCAAGTCTTTAAAATAGTTGACCTTAATCCACATTCAAGATCACAGTGACTTGAATTTATTTCTTAAACCTAAACACAAGTTAGAACTTCAAACATTTAAATCACATTAATAAATTTAAATGTAAATCAAAAGCTTACGAAATGTCTGAATTCATTTTAGGGGCTTTTGACATTTCAAATTTCCATTTTATCCTTAGAAAAAATATGACTGCAAAGTGATGCTTTATTGTTCTCTATTTACAAAAAGATGTCTATTCTTGTCTTCTATTCACTACAATGGGGGGCACTAATAATACATTTCGTCAAGTACATTAAAATAGGTTTGGTTAATTGAAATTAAAGTCACAGACGATTGCAATATGCATTTGTATAATGTTTAAATCCAGCGTTGTTTTTTGGAGAATTTGTCCAAGAAATGCGCCTTTCATAAGCATAGCATTCCATGGACGTTTTACTGTAAAAATATGAGAGACACCTGACTTCATTTCTGCAAATCGCTGCACACGCTGACAAACTTGTACCTGATGCCAATAGAAAAAGCAGGGAATCTGGTAAATGATCATCATATCCTTCCGCCTCAATAAAAAAGGCCTCCTGAACTGAAACGTAAAAATAAACCTTGTCAAGTTTTAAGATTAAATACATTAAAAAATAATGCCAAGAATAAATTTAGATTTTGTTTTTGTATAAAGATGTATTCTTTCTGAATTTCTGAATTTGATAACCTGAATAGTTACGGTCTTGATCTAAAACTTTGACTGACTAGGAAGTAAAACAAAACTATTTCACCAAACTTTCTAAAAAATTACTTTCTCCAGAACTATTTTGCCTGAAAATGCAACCATCTTTTTAAAAGTTTAAAGTTTTAGTGTATATTCGAGCATTTATCCGTCTTATATTTCCTAATATCAATTAATATGAGTAAAATGTAAAAACTTGTTAAAATATAAAAAAGCATTATATTTTATAGTTTCAAAGACATTCAAACAAATTCCCTTATCAATCTGATGACAAGTTATAGCGAATGCTGTATTACCTTGCAATCGTTTTATCTTTACAACAGAACTGAATCAATCCAATTGAATGGAAATAAAGTGTTGAGATAAAATGAAATTCGGTACCTGTTGATGTTATATAAACTAACACAAATATACACGTTAAAAGTTTTTGTGATCAATATAAAATAGAAAATTTGTTACGTGTCACCTGATTTGTAGGTAAACCTCTTTGAGCTTGTCTGTTATTGCTTTATGAAACACTATGGAATTCCAATCGTGTGATATATCCTGTCGGAATCAAGATTTGACTTTCTCCTTACCGAATGCGCATACGAGCTAGAGTACATATGAATTCTTACCCCGTCCATTTGTTGCTTGTTCTAACTCTGTAGCTGAACACAACATCATCTTTAAGGCTGCATGTACTGTTGTATCAATCGTGTCATTTGGTGTTAACAATGGACTGCACGCTTATAATGTAAGAAGAAAGTAAAAGTTGGCTTTTGTTCTTTTCTTCGTATTCAAATGAATCGTCAAAACTATTTGATGTTTCTGTTTAATGAATTAAAATAAATCGTGCATTTGTTGGCGCTGTATTCATTTCTGAAATTTCAGAACTACCTTAAGAGGGAGACATTTACAGCATTAACGATATTACAGCATAATTCACCATACCAAAAGTCATAAATGTATCGCAAAATATGGTTATTCTGTGTGGAAATTTATTGACTTGTTTATTGATTTATTTATTTAATGACTACTTTCTTATAAATAAGCCGTACATTTTGCACTTTATCTATATCAAAATATTTATTTCACTTAATAAATTATACCGATTTTAAATTTAATCGCTATAGCTCCTTTATTCCTGTGTTGCCTCATTATGAAAAATGGTTTTATCTAAAAGACGACTTGCGAAAACAAAATGCCTTAATTTTTATCTCTCTCGGGCAAATTCGATATAAATGAATAGGTAACCTTTCTTAATGAATGTGGGTTGTTCACTTTTGTTACATAATTCTATTCATACTTTTATACATACCACTATCGTACACTCCTAATAGCACCAAATATGACATTTCTAAAAATCCAGCTGGTGCTACAAAAAATACAAGTCTATTATATATAAACATAACGACAAAGAAGTAAAAACTTTGAAAACCGATAAATTTAATCATACACATGAACTTCCATCAAGAAAGAAAGACCGGATGCCCCGGAAGGGTAAGCACCACCTGTCTAGCTAGCTTCACTCGCCACGTGCAAAGTCAATTTTGAGAATGAAAGGAACAAGGAACTATGGTAAGTCAAATATGTCCAGAATAAGTCTGGATACAGTGACATCATACTTATCAATCACATTGTGATGACAGCCATTTTAGCGCCTTGATTAGGCTAGTCTTGCAGTATTCTTGTGTCAAAAATTTAATTGTAAGTTGTTAGCTTCGTTGTAGTGAGAACAAGCTACTATGTATTAACTGTGAAACATTTACACTTTACGCAGTTGAAGCGGCGATGTTACTGCATAGACACGGAAAGTTGACAATAGAAAAAATGAAGTCATCACGTTTGTCGTATAGCTTCAGATGTTACCTTTCTAGGGTGTCATAATTAAGGTTTAAGTCCAAATATGAAACAGAACATAAAGAAACCGCCGTGTCTTTTATTTTCATCTTACTTGGATAAATGGTATTTACATATTCTCCAAATTTGGTATTGTTCAGAGACAGAACATCATCTACAAATCTGTATGTATAATTGAATGATTTAGTCTTCTCTCCAGATTTGTCAAGGTTTTGTAAAAAATCTGATACATATGAATAAGGAACAAATCAGCAAGCATAGGTGCCCAGTTTTTGCCCATTGGTATAAAGATTGTTTGTTGGAAAATTATATTGCCAAACACTGCAAATATGTGGTCTATCAAAAACATTTTGTTGATGGTTTCTTTAGTATATTTTTGTTTGCAGTCTGTGTGGTATTTTACAAAATAACCAAAATCCCTGTTGAACACTGGATATTTATATGTTGGTTTACCGTTTTTTGTAAAAGAAAATAACAAGTGAATGATTTGTTTTAGACGTTCTTTCAATTTAGAATGAGGGATAGTTGTGTAAAGGGTAGAAAAATCAAAAGTTTTCAAAGTATTTTAAACAAGAAGTTCAAGGGGTACTTTAGGTTATCACACTAAAGCCATTATTGTTCTCCCGACTTATGATTTACAATTAATGATTGAGTTACTTTGTTGCAAACCCCTCGAAATTACTTCAAAACTCGTGGTCTGAAAGTGAAGAATCATTCTCAGAAATTGACTGAAATATGTTACATGTATGGACACTTTAAGTTCTTAAAAAAGGAAACGTGACACATGTATTTTTGATTTACATATAAGTGTATTGTTTCAACGTGGTTTAAATAAGATGTTAATGTATGAACCTGTTATAAGACTTACCTTGATTGTTACTTAGTTGGGCAATTACAGTTGAAGCTGTAAAAAATTAAGCCTTGTGTTAGAATTCAAGAATAAATAACATAAATTATAGTATATCAATAGAAAATTATCAGAATCATTAAACATTTGTTCAGTTCACTCTCATAAACCATGATAATTTTTAATTTTGGGGATTTTTATTGTCCGTTTCGTTGAATAGTTATTTGAGTTATAAATTTTTATATTTTCTGTCACAGTAATTACCAATATGAAAGATTAAGACCTTAGAGTTTAGTCATTACGTTGAGAAAATCTCTCTCTCTCTCTCTCTCTCTCTCTCTCTCTCCTCTCTCTCTCTCTCTCTCTCTCTCTCTCTCTCTCTCTATATATATATATATATCTATATATATATATATATATATATAATATATATATATATATATATATATATATATATATAGTTCGCAATTTAATAAAATATAACGATCAAAGAGAAAAATTACTTTCGCGAAAAATGTTTAATCTATAATTGCTATTGTCGATGTTAGGCAACACATTTACTTTTTTTGATTAATATATTTATGATCGTTGTGTACAAAACTGAACAAGATAAATAAATCGATACAAATAATTAAATAATTATGAGCCATTTCAAAACATTAAATGTCAATAACAATTTACTATTCTGTTTCTTTTTAAATTAAATATTGAAATATATAAAACAGTTCAAAAGATAAACTACTTATGAAAAATATCTGTTTTGAAACAAGAAAAAGGTAACAATAATTGTTATTTTCAGATCAATAGATGCAGATGGTGAAATCGAATTCTTCAACGTTTATTTATCTCGGCGAAAGAAAAAGAAGAAATTGAATACAATATTTTTTTTCTTTTAGAAAATTCAGAAGAAGAATTAAAATTTTATTAATATATATAAAACGCATATGCATACGCTTTAACTTTTAATTTTTTTCTCAATTGAAATGCACTTTTACCTTGCACAGCAGTCCACGCGCAATATATCTTTGGAGAGTAACCAGTAGTCGTGTACCATACAGCACAAAAGATCTTGTCTTCCTGTCCTTCTGGGAACACATGTAAAACTAAGTTTGAATTGGGGCTAAAACAAAATTAACACATGTCTATTGGTTATCATTTGTTTTTTACCAACTTTAGGCAAGAGAATTGAGCGAAGAACAAAAAAAAATAAGTTTCATATCTATGGCAGGATTCACATATATAAATGGTCAGTCGTGGGATAGTGGATGAACATAGGGTTTATTTAGAAACACCAACGACCTTTTGTAAGGGAAATTCAAATAGCAGAGTAAATACTTCTATCTGAAATAGATAACACCAACAGGTAGTAATTTGTAATTAAACGATGTTTCATCTATAATGCCATGTTTGCAACCCACTGCGATTGTATAATTGTAATATTTGTTACATGTTATCTCTATAATAATTGTATTTAATTATGAGATTAATAAAGGATTTTTTCTAAATAAATAATTTGAAACTACGTTCTACGATTGGCAAAGACCATTTTTGCGTTATAACCTAGACCTAAACATAGTAATGTAAGGGTTCATTAAATGTGTCATGTCGTGTGTGTATTACAACGCAATTACAAGTTTCAGACATCTCTTGCATAAACGACTTACTTTATTTTCATCTGTTTCCCATCCCCGTATTCATATGGAAACGCAACCTTTTGGATCCATGAATAAATTGAGTGGTTTTCAGTTTTATACAGTCGGATCGTCCATTGATTGGGAAAGGACCATACGGTACTGAATTTATAAGAAAATATTTCGTATATTTATCATTAACATAAACTTCGCAAAACCATTACATTTTGTTACATATAAATGTACAGTCAAACTTCGATTATTCGAAGTTTAAGGGTCTGCATTTTAGGTTCGAATAATCGGGGGGTTCGAATAATCGAATAAGTTAATTTGAAACTTCAAACCTCGATCCACCGTACGTTATCTTAAAATACAACAGTATTCTAATGCACATTGAAAGTGTTTTATCGGTGTCAGTCTATAATGAATAATGTCATGACCTATCATGATTAATTTAATAAAACTGAAATATTATTTTATTTCTAAAAAAATTAAAAAAATTAATACCATCTGGTACAAAATAAAACACGCGTGGTAATACATACGACACAGTAAGAACAGCCCATGATCCAGAGAAAGTACACCTTTTTTATGCACCCAATACATGTTTTTATGATTTTACAGAATTTTAAACGAAACGAAACGGAACAGGTCTTTAAATTTCTAGAATTGAAATATGAGTAAGGCGGAAAACTGTCTCTGTCAACTTTATTACAAAATTATGATTTTTTTTAATTTCTCGACGAGGCTATATAAAATATCAAATTAATATTCAGATGCCGTTTTTAAAAAAAAAAATATGATGGTAACCGTGGTCAATAGAATTCTTTTTATCGATTACTTGAGTATCGCTACACACGTGCAGCTCATTTTCTATTACCTGGGATTATAATTACTGTTTGATTGAATAATTACGATTAAATTTTGCGACTGATGATCAACATGGCTTAGAATGGACAATACATGGCGTACGCATGTCTACAAAATGACTATCAGTTACGCTTGGGTAACATAAACGGGTAAAGGTGAAACCATACTCGTTTGTATTAAATTGTACAGGTGAGAGTTGCTTCGTTTTAGAAATTAATAAAAATGTCAACTTCGAATTTTTGGGGGTATATTTCTACTGAAAAGTCTAACTTAGGACTCAAATTAGGTTCGAATAATCGCGGGTATTCGAATTACGAAGTTCGAATAAGCGAAGTTTTATAATAAGAAGTTATAGTGCAGGGCGGTCGGGACCTACGGAGAACTTCGAATAACCTAAGGTATTCGAATAATAGAAGTTCGAATAACCGAAGTTTGACTGTATACGTTTTTCGCGACATTTAAAAAAGACGTTTTACTTTTGTTTAACGCAGAATAATTTATGGACATAAGGGAATGTGGTGAATTTTACTGAAACGAAAGCACTCCACGTAAAATACACAAGGTCTATGACTAATTGACCAACTGCACTTGTCGATGTATAATAAAATGTATTACAACTTAAACCATTATTATTAAGAAAAAAACATTTTAACGTGTTATAGAAAAAATACAATACATAATGAACATCTACCAAAACACGTATTTTCCCAAAAGATGAAGTTATTAATTTAACCACGTGATACACATCGTCCCTATTTAACTCAGGTTTTTTAAAAAACCGGATTAAGTTTCCTTTTTTTTTCTTTAAATAAATAATTTTATCGCTATAAAATGCTGTATTTTACTTTTTATAGGTATAAAGCTTCTATGGTACCTTTGGAAGCAAATTATAATAATAATAAAAAGGGTAATAATTGTAGATGTCAAAAAGGCATTCAATAATTTATACGTATGTTACTCGACACAAGTGATAAAATAGAAGAAATTGAAAAAAAGAATGCAATACTCAAAATTATTGAAAGTAAAACAATGAATACAGAGACACCGTTGATTCAAATTCCAGATTATGAAACATATTTGAGTAAATCACTAGTGGTGCAGTTAAAATACTACTGAAGGACCCGAGTATCCAACTTCCTTCACAAATAATTTATTAAATTCATTTACACTATTAAACTTATTTTAGGAGTTAGGAATTTACCAGACATGGAAACAATGTAAGAGTACTCTACCTGCGATAAACAACTATCCGGATATTGTCTATCAATAATAGCGTTTCTAAATTGCCATTGCCATCATTAAACGCATAACCTTTCAAATTCCATAAATTTACGAAATTCAAATCAGAACCACTTTGTACTATCAAGAAATTCGCTGAAAAATAAAATAAACGACTAGTTTTATTGCGTTTAAATATATTTAT
>CM056604.1:36668057-36770877 GCA_029721355.1 Tegillarca granosa | reverse complement strand
TAAAGAATATAGGCAAACTGGCTCATGTATTTCGTTATTTTACTTATTTGACATTGGCAGCTATAAAACTTCTGCTTTCAAATCAGCTGAAATCATTTTTGTACAAGCAGGAATGACCTAGACGTGTATCTACATTTCATTTAAAAATATTTCGTTAAAACATTAGCCTTTGAGTGCGATGGGTACCAGACTCAATCAGCGGCCCGACCTGGTAATCATAAAATTTAAAAAAAAATCAAGGTAAAAATTTTCACTTGCAGGATCTTTGGGAAGTCATTTAAAAAATGTAACAACAATAGTTGCTCACTAAGCATTTGTCTGTAGCGTTGGAGTTCACGGGTTCCATCCCCGTTTCAGCCTCGCATAATTTTTCTTTTCTTTCTGATATACAAACTGATACATAAAAACTTTTGAAAGACATTAAAAATCACTTGTTTTGATGGCTAATATTATATGGTTAAACTCCCGATTTTGGCCTGGCACTTGATAAAGCTAGTAGTGTGGTTAGAGTACTGGAGGAACTCAACCATACATTTCGATCCATAAATATGTACATTATAAATGAAATTATATTCCTTTATAAAAATTGTTGTGTCTTAAAAAGCCTAATTAATGTCAAATTACTATTGAGCTTGATTTAAAATAGTACTAAGTCCACAGAATGTTAAAGCAATATTTTCCGTGACTACAGTGACTGCAGTGTTTGTTGGCAGTTGGAACTTCGATCGACCTTTTACCGTCGAACCTCCGGTTTTTTTTTATTTTATTTTATTTTTTTTATTTTGTGAGGTACGACGAAAAGACCGAGCGTGTTTGTCGGGAGCGAGGTTGTCTTACAGTGACGTCATCAGCAAAACTTTGCATGGCGGCAAGTTTGTAAACACAGAAGAAACTTGAAAACAAAACAGTTAAATACAAGAATATAGAAGAAAAGAAGTTAAAAAAAATACTGTGTTAAACAGTATGTAAGACGAAAGGGGTTATTTAGAAATAACATTTGGAGTGAAACACGTAAGTTTAGTCAGGTGGTTTTAATGGAAGAACAGGCAATTCATTAGATTTTATTGAAAATGATACTTTATTCCCTGGAGAGGACAAAAAATTGCATTTTAACTCATATAACTGTGATAATGTAACCTGTAGACAGAGTAAGGATACTATTACTAACTCACAGGGAAAACTTATTAGAACTGTGTATTAAATCTAGGTTAAGGATGTTGAATGGTAGATTCATGGGCGACTCAGTTGGGAATTTTAGATATTACAGTAATCTTGGTTACAGTACTGTTGACTATATTTTAGCATCTGAAGATATTTTACATTATTTTTCTTATTTTAATGTCATGTCACCAGTTGAAGTTTCAGATCACTGTATCATTAGAACCAGTATAAATGTTAATTTACTTGACATTGATTTTGAGAATGATTATTAAAATATGTATTTTTTTTAAGGTAATTTTTCTTTCGAAACTCATCAAAAGTTAGATTATTTTAGTTCACTAACAAACAAAAACACTGCATCCAGACTTTCACAGTTAATGGTTGAGTTAGATACAAACGATTCGTTAAGTATTGATGATATAACTAAAAATTTCACTGAAATAGTTACTGATGCAGCAACTGAATCTGTCAAATTTAAACTTAAATTTAAAAAGATGAAAACTAAGAAGAAAAAGAAAAACAAATCTGGTTTAATGGTAATTGTTTTATGATGAGAAATGAAGTTAGAAAATTAGGAAAGCTTTTACATAATAACCCTAATAATTATAATATTAAAGTTAATTATTCTAGAGCAAAAGCTCGATATAGAAAATTTTGCAAGAAAATAAAACATGAATATTTTAAAAACATATATAAACAGTTAAATTCAAATAGTAGTTCCAATTTTTGGAAAATCGTTAATAAACTAAGAAAAATCAATAACCATTATCATAACCCAATAATTTCATCACAGTGGGAAAATCACTTTAAATAATTATTAACAGAATCTGATAACAACCAGGTGGATTTGTCTAAATTAATGGTTGAAAATCTGAATACATATAAGGAAGAATTAGATTCCCCAATCACTTGTAAAGAGGTCAAAATTGCTCTTAAAAAGTTAAAGAATAATAAATGTTCTGGAATAGACTTGATATGTAATGAAATGCTGAAGTATGGTAAAGACATTCTGACTCTCCCATTGGCCAAAATGTTTAATAAAATATTACAACCAGGAAAATTTCCAAGTCTGTGGAATGTATCTATTTTAACTGTCCTGCATAAAATTAAATGGAAGTCTTCATGACTGCAACAATTATTGAGGTTTGAGTATAAATAGTTGCCTTTGAAAATTATTCACAAAAAAATCAGGCTGACTTCAGAAAAAAATTTAGAACCACTGAACAAGTATTTATTTTAAAGACATTAATAAATAAATTTGTTTTGAAATCTGGAAAACAAATTTTTGCATGTTTTGAAGATTTTTCTAAAGCATTTGATTTAGTGTGGAGGAATGCTTTGTTTGATAAACTCATAAGTATTGGTATTTCTGGTAAATTGTTTGATATTATCAAAGTTATGTATTCTAATACACATATTAGTATACGTAAGGGTGATTATGTTTCACCTCCTTTTCTCACTGATAGAGGGCTGAAACAAGGAGATAGTTTAAGTCCCATATTATTTAATTTTTTATAAATGATATGAAAGAATCTTTTATTTATCATAATGAAACAAATCCTGTTATGCTTGAACATCATTGCATTAATAATTTGCTGTTTGCAGATGATTTCTTACTGTTATCACAATCTGCTTCAGAATTACAAAACTGTTTAGATGAATTAGATAGGTACTGTAAAACTTGGAGAATAACTATTGATCCTAGGAAAACAAAAATATGATTTTTAATAAAGGGAAACTTGATTATAATAAATTTAGTTTTACATGTGGATATTCTAACTTGGAAATTGTAGAAAAATATAAATACTTAGGTATAATTTGTTATTATAATGGTAACTTGAAGCATTCTGCAGCTGACTTATATAACAAAGGATTAAAGGCTTTTTTCTACCTAAGTAATAAGTTCTCTTATTTTGAAGATGTTCCATTTATGACATCCATTAAACTCTTTGACACTCTGATAAAACCAGTTGTGTGTTATGGTAGTGAAGTCTGGCTTTCTGACTACAAATTAAATCTTAATAACTTTGACAATCTTCCTTTTGAGAAATTATACCATAAGTTTTTGAAATGTATTTAGGGGCAAGAAGACAATCTAGTAATATTGCATGCCGATTAGAATGCAAAAGAGAGCCCATTCTAGTATCTTGTCTAACTGCGCTATTTAAATACAACATAAGGCTTACTACATTAGACCATGACAGATTACTGTATAGTGCTTTTGAGACAGATAAAAAATTATTTACAGCTGGTTACAAGAGTTGGTTTTCCACTCTGTCTAAACAGCTCCAAATCAATTTGGATAATAATTTTAAACCTGAAAACATTCAGCTTGCAATTTCTGACTATCTGTCTCATAAATCAAAATTATTTTTAGACAATGTAAAAAATGAAACTATTGATAGTGAACTTTCAACATTTAGCTTGGTTTATAATTACAGTAGTAAGGATATCCCAAGTTATCTGTTACTAGACCAACCAAAACATATGTCAATTCTAACAAAATTGAGAATCAGCGCACATCTTTTAACATTGAAAAAGGCAGATACACAAGACCTAAACTACCTAGGGTAAAAAAGCTTTGCAAATTTTGTCCAAAGGTTGAAAATGAGATTCATTTCCTCCTTGAATGTTCTAAATATAATAATATACGAAATAATTTAGTAACCTCTTTCAATATAAAAATAAATAATGTAGATCAAAATTCAACTGCAAATTATTCTAATTATATAAAAAGATTATTGAATCATGAAACATGGTCAGATTGTCAGGCTCTTTACAAATATCACATTACCGCTTTAGAAGTAAGGAACAGAACAGACTAATAGTTGTTATATGAAGCAGTAAAAATGTTAATTATAGCTTATGTAACTATCTCTTATTGTTTTAAGTCTTGTTTATGCAGTATGTACTATGTATGTTAAATGGTGAACACTAGTATACCAATAAAGATTTATTATTATTTTTATTATAAGTCACAGAAAAATAATGCATTGTGTGACTTAAGTCCAATGTTTATTACAGCTTCTTTAACTTCGCAACTTTTTTCCTGATCAATTTTTTTTTTTATTTTTTTTTTTTTTTTTTTGAGATTCGCTTGTACAAAGCTGACACGCGTAACCGAGTGTCGATCATGAACCCATAACATGACAGACACCGGCAACTGCATGGTGTATAGCAGAATTGTGTTCTACACTGCATAGTCATAAAACTGTCCAGAGTTGAAACCTTAAATAATTTAGCATTTAGACTATTTATTTTTCCTGGATTTTTAAAGTATAGATCCCTTTTTAACTTAAGGTTTTAACTATATTTCACTTTGTCCAGGATTAGTTGACCCAACTTTGAAATGTAGTGGGCTGGGCTTGATAGGTGGCCGGGTAGCTCAGTCGGTAGAGCATCCTGCTAGTATAGGGAAGGTCATGGGTTCAAGTCCCGGTTTGGTCGCTGCATTTTTTCCCTTTTCTGTTATATTTGGGGTCTTGTCTGAACCTGGGAAGTGGCCGACCAACAGGTTGGTTCTAGGGTGGAACGGTGGAACCTGGTGGTATTGATTGTGGTTGAATCGAAAAAAAAAGGAAGGGAGGAATGTAGCAGGCCAGGCTTGATAGGTGCCTGGGTAGCTCAGTGGGTAGAGCATCCTGCTAGTATTGGGAAAGTCTGGGGTTCGGGTACCGGTTTGGCCACTGCATTTTTTCCTTTTCCTCTTACAGAAAAATTGCCTTGATTTCCCTGAGAAAGTTAGTTCTGCACTTGGTAACTGTGTCTGATTGAATTATTTTCTTACTGGTACAATAAACAGCTTCAATCTTATACTTAATAAACTACTGACTGGATTTTAAGCCATTATTATGTTGAGAATGGCAAGATTAATATATTGAAATTATAATAGAAGAGTTCGTTTGCAGTTCAACCTTTAAGGATATACATACATGCTTCATTGACAATCGCATAGCAGTGCCTATGTTTTTACTTTAGTATGTTGTAGCAATTTAAGTACAGAATTTATAATAAATAGTTCCACAGTATCTTATCACACAAGAATTCTTTCCCTTGCATTAATAAAAATACAATTTCTAACATATCTAGAAATTATCTTGACAATGCTCAGATAAAATTATATGACATGTATATAAATTATAAGTAAACGGCACACCTGGGCTCTTATTTTATCCACTGATTTTACATTTACTAATGTGGTGATTTCAATTTGTTGAACTCATATATTATAATATATGTTGGCGTTATACAAAGCAGATTAGGTTCTCATTAAATATTTTACTGAATGATGTTATTTTTGTGTATTGAATTTTTCTGATTTATTTTTCTCGTAAAAGACAAAAAGCTGCATACTCAAGGTGCCATCAGAATGAATTTTACAGTTTGGAGGTGTATTTAGTCAAAACATATATCCATAATACACAATCAGGCTGAAAAAGTACAGAATTCTGAATGGTAAGGGATTTTTTATTTCTTTGTTTTCTTTTGAATGTATAGAATATATGAATAATTATTTTGAAATATCTGATATTACTGTAATTAGGATAACTTAAAATATATTTGATTCTATATTATAATGGTGAACTTAAGTACAGGTTCTCAAGACATTTGAATATACATGTACATTGATTATTCCTAAAGTTGAACACCTGAGATGGTTTGATTTCATGTTAAAGATGGAGTTATTTCAAATTATAGTTTTACATGTTGCATTTAGACAATATTGCAAATGAGTAAAACAGGTTGAATTTTTAAAAAAAAGAAGGAAAAAGTACATGTTTTTGTTCAGAATTATCAATCTTAGGGACCTTCCCTATACTAGCAGGATTCTATCCAAATATCAGATGACACCTGCATGTTTTTTCCAGATTTTAGTTTAAGGAATACATATAATCAGCACAGATTACTGGAGGAATGAATATGTGTGAAATTCTATTATAATTTTTTCTGAAGTTATTAGGACAACCGTACTTTTCAGCTGGATTACTCCCTGCACTGGTTAGTTAAGGTGTAAGTTTCAATTTGAAAAATACTTCCTCTGTTGGCAAAACAAAGATTATAAATTTATTTCAAAACTAAAATTCAGTTATTGCAGTTGTCTTAAAAACATCACTCTTGTTCATGTTTGTTCTTGCAATTACTATGTTAGATTTGCAACTTGACCCAGTCATTGTGTCTAAAATTCAAACAGTTTGTTTGTTCAATCAAGCTCTTTTATAAAAGAATTAAGTTGAAAACAAAAAAAGTAGACTTATATGTTTCTTTTTTTTTTTTTTTTTTTTGCAAAGTCCAAACACATTGTAAATTTTTTAATTGACTGCAAGATGTGTTCTACCTTTTTAACATTGTGTTTGGTTTGAATATTGATTTTTTTAAATGGTTCTTCATTGAATTTCATCGATGTATTCAGTTTTATAACCTTTGATATTTTTTTCTAAAGATTAGATAATAGATATATCCTTTTTTTTAATGAACAAACTATAATACATGAAGGCATGACGATAATTCTCGATATAAGTTTATGTACATACAGTTTAAATTCTTTTAGACGCAGTTGCTTCAGTCATGTTTTCATTTTAGTTTTTGAAATGATTGACACACTGCCAATTTTTTCACAATTAATTAAACTCTCAAGCCACAATGTTTTAGAAATGATTTTCATTTATTTAAAACTACTGTAAATATTTTTATCCTGTCACATTCAAAATAAATTGTAAGTTTTAAAAACTTTCTTTTTAACTGCTGATAATTCATTTTTTTTTACATTGATATAATGTTAAATGTTATATTTTAATCTTTGTGCAACACAAACAGAAAATGTATGTCATTTGATAAGGAAACATTTCGAATAACTGTTTAAGGCCACAGTTAAAAAAAATTTTGTTACCCCTCTCCAAACTTTGATCTTTAAAAGGTTAGGTGTAGCTGTAGAAAAAATGTCATCCAGTTAGTCTGTTATTATATAAAAATGGTAAAATTTGGGTAGGTCTAATAAGTTTTTAGCATGGCCTAAAATACATGTCATGTATATTAAAAGAACAGGAAGCAAATTAGAATTATAACTGTGAAAATATTAACAAATTATTTTTCCTGAAGTACATTTTTTGTAATCTGCATATTGACAAACTTTCTAACACTAAGAAGCAGACCTGAATTAGATTTGAACCTAGGCAGTAAGAGACATTCTGATCTGTGTCCTAATTCAGACCACTTGACCACCAAAGATTCCTGTTAGTGAAATAATAGCTATATGTAACATTCTAGCACATCTAAAATGCTTAGAAATGTGTGTAGTTGAGGGTTGAGGCTTTAGCATTTATTATTATTATTATTATTATTATTATTATTATTATTATTACATGTATTTTTATTATTATATATATATTATTTTACTGTCAAATGCTGTTTTAGACAATCCATTACAAAGAAGAAACAATCACTTTTTCTTTTGGCCTGATATATATACTTAAACTGTAACTTTTATTGCTGTGTATAATGACAACTAACAATACATACAGTAGTATTTGTGATGTAAGATCATTAAATATTGAGGTACTGGTACTGACTTTTGTTTATGTGTGTAGTAGTTACAGTAAATCCCCCAATCAATAAAAAAAGTCTCTTACTTTCAACTTTAAATGAATAATTAAGATGATTCTATGTAATAAGTGAAAAAAAGCTATCTTGTTATGTGTGTAGCAACATACGGAGTACACCTGTGTATTTTTGATGTAAACTTGTGTATTGGTATGTATGTTGGAATAATATATCTATACAGTAAAACCTGAATTCACTGCCAGAAATTATTCAATTTTGGCATTATAAAAGAGTTTGGCAATAAATCAAGAGAGACATATAAAAAAGTAATGGAAATAAGTGACTTCAAAATGAATTGGTGATAAGTGAGGCAAACAAATGTTTGGTTTACTTAATTTTTTCATACATGTGTATATTGTGTAATTCAGACATTTTGTCAGTAAACTATTTAAAGGATGTTTAGCATAGTTACTTTCAATTGCAGTCAGCAGGTTTTTGGTTATACAGTCTTTACATGTTTTATTTGTTAATTGTGTGCACATGGTTTTAAATGCTCAATCATTCTGTAGGGTTAATAACAGGGGCTGGCTGTCATTTTGATCAAGATGTTTTACCTTGATTTTTTTTAAATTAAGGTGCATACTGAATGATATGCCCACAGTCAGGAATTTATATTTTAGATACTGTTGCAAAATTCAAAAAAGAAAAAAAATATACCAATAATCTTAGACAGCTTTTAGTGAATAGGTTTTACTAAAAGCTGAAAAATAAATTGTTTTACAAAATTTGCAATTTTTGCAAATTTGTTGGTTTACCTCTGTCAATTAATTCAATAAGTACCTATGCACCTAAACTTAACAATATTCCATCATGAACCAGCCATCCTTATAATGTTTATATTTTTTATACAGGGTACTTTTAATGTTATTTCTTGATTAAACAAAACAACACTTTTAAAATCTAGATTTAAATTGTTTTAAAATAGATCATCCAATATATATATTTTTTAAACTCTGTAACAAGTGCTTTTTAAAAATCATTAAACTAACTTTGTTTTTCATTATTTTGATTTAATTTTATAATCTTTCACTGATGGGATCACTAAAAGCCTCATTGTTCTGATAGAATATCTTTATTCTGAATCATTGGTTACTGTTATGTCTTATACAACATCGATTGTGATTTAATGGTGATTCACTTTTAACGAGAACATTTTAATTTTATGTTGCATTTAAACAAAAGTTTTATTTTCATACTGTTGTGATAATAGCTTATTGAACACATTTTCTCCCCCACTTCTTGATCATTGTTGATAATTTGAAACTATCTAAATTGTGATAATCGAAATGCTATTGAATCTTGCAACATAGGAGATAGAATTCTATTTTTTTGTTTTAAATGAATTGTATAAATAATTGGTTTGGAAATTCAATTTGTGTTTTTTATGTCAATACTTTTTGTTTCAAAGTCTATTTTTGTCCTTTTTTTTTTGTCTTTTTTGTCTATATTGTTAAACGGATTTGTTATTTCTTACTGATCAATAAACAATCTATCATAATGATTGATTTTACAATAACACTTTTGATCTTTTTTTGCTGATATATATCAGGGAAAACCATTTATTATGGTAAAACATTTGGATGAAAGCCACTTTAAAAATCGTTAAATTTAAATCACAGAGAAATATGAGAAAGAAAAAATATAACTTTTAAATCAATAAAATGTTTTGACAATTTAAATTTTATCTCTGTTTGCTTTGTTTGAAAACATTGTTTAATTTCTATAAAATCCATCAAATTCTGAATTTATACCTAAATTTGCTGTAATTCAATTCTGCAAATAGAAGTTGTATTCCAAAAAAGTCAAGACTTATCAGTTACAATACATTCTCCTTTGAAGTCCATGGAAAAAGGCAGCTTGTATATAAAGATACTTTATGAAACAGAACTTTCTACCTTTTATCTGAATTAAAATTGGTAAAAAATCTATATTAGCAGATAATGCTGTAGTAATGTACAGAAACGTGTGAATTTTCCACATCATAAATTGATTCAAATTGTCTTGTTAAGGGAAACTGTTAATTGATTGGTTCAAAGCTTTATTGTGTGATCAATACTAAAGATATGACAATTTAGTGGTGATAAGTTGCTTGACTATCAGCTGCTCTGGAAGTCACATAATTTTCAAGAAGTTTTATGATGTCATGATAAGTCTGTACATGTACTATCATTAAGACATTAACACCATGAACAACGCAGCAAGAAGTTTTATTATATCTGTTTTGGACAATTACATGGTCTGTTATACAATCTATGATAATTACTTTATTGATCTTTGTAATCATTAAGATGACATTAACAGTCAAAGCAAAATCCCTGGAATTTTGTTATGATGCAAGGTGCTAAGACAATGTGATGAATCAACTGTATATACAAAGCACTATTGCCAAGTTTTGTGAAGTTGCGTGACCTTGACAACATTCATTTAAAATCATAATTACCTGAGATATACCAAGTTTGAATTTGTGCATGAGAGGTATCAAAGTTTGAATAAGTGCAAGAGAAATACCAAGTTTGATTTAGTGCATGAAAGGTACATGTGCCATGTTTGAATAAGTGCAAGAGAGATACCAAGTTTTAATTTGTGCATGAAAGGTACATGTGCCATGTTTGAATGAGAGAGAGATACCAAGTTTGATTTAGTGCATGAAAGGTTTAGTGCTGTGTTTGAATTAGTGCAAGAGAGATACCAGGTTTGAATTAGTGCATGAAAGGGACATGTACCATGTTTGAGTTAGTGCACGAAATGTAAATTAGTGGTAGAGAGTTACCAAGTTTGAATAAGTGCATGAAAGGTACCAAGTTTGAATAAGTGCATGAAAGGTACTATGTTTGAATAAGTGCAAGAGAGATACTAGGTTTGAATTAGTGCATGAAAGGGACATGTACCATGTTTGAATTAGTGCAAGAGAGATACCAAGTTTAAATTAGTGCATGAAAGGAACAAAGTTTGAATTAATGCAAGAGATATACCAAATTTATATAAGTGCATGAGAGGTACCAAATTTTAATTAGTACATGAGAGGTATCAATTTTGAATAAGTGCAAGAGAGATACCAAGTTTGAATAAGTGCATAAAAAGGTACATGTACAAAGTTTAAGTTAGTGCAAGAGAGATATCAAGTTTGAAATAGTGCATGAGAGGTACCAAGTTTGAATAAGTGCATTAAAGGGACATGTACCAAGTTTAAATTAGTGCAAAAAAGGTACATGTACCAAGTTTGAATAAGTGCAAGAGAGATACAAAGTTTGAATTAGTGCATTAAAGGGACATGTACCAAGTTTAAATTAGTGCAAGAAAGGTACATGTACCAAGTTTGAATTAGTGCAAGAAAGGAACAAAGTTTGAATTAGTGTATGAGAGGTACCAAGTTTGCAGTAGTGCATGAAAGATAAATGTACATTGTACCAAGTTTGAATTAGTGCAAGAAAGGCACATGCATCAAGTTTGAATTAGTGCAAACAAAATTTGAATTAGTGCAAGAGAGATACCAAGCTTGGATTAGGGGAAAGTCAGCATATTTTGATCACTAAAGTTTGTAGGAACAACTCCTGCTATAATACAAAGAGTGAAGCCATTTGATTTTTTAAATACAGATCGAATGTCACTCTTTAGTATTAAAATTGTTGTAATCCTTATAAAAAATCTGTTTTTATTTAAAAAAAATATTCACAGACACAAAATCTGAAAGCAGCTTATCACAGTTTGGGTAAAATGTATCATTACTTTATTCATACTTTCGATCACATGCAATAGGATACATATGTGTATCTATCTTTCTAAAAATGTGTTTAGTTTTAAAGATTTGAGTTTTAAGGAGAATAGGATAATAAATATAGCTCATTATTGGTTGTAATTATTATAAACTTTTTCAGCATTAAGTAATTTCTTTGCTTATTGGGGCCCAAGAGGAAGTCCGTATCTGACTAACCTTTCTGCTCGTGGGAGGTAGGCTGGTTGAATAAAGGCAGGAAGTTATTCCTCATGCTCCAATTGGTCTGAATTATTTAAATATTAATTTTTTTGTTTTCTTTAACAGCCTAATTATTCACAAAATAACAGATATCTGTGTATAAATTTTATGGACATTTAAATGTTGAATATCAGCTTCATTTGTTTAAAAAAATAGTTGGTTAGGACTAGGACGCAGCGAAAGTACTCAACACGTCATTTTGGACATCATTTGCCGTCATAAATGTTCAATGCCTATTTATACTGGGAAGTGTTTTAATCTCTCTTTTTTTTTACTCTCTCTCTCTCTCTCTCTCTCTCTCTCTCTCTCTCTCTCTCTCTCCTCTCTCTCTCTCTCTCTCTCTCTCTCTCTCTCTCTCTCTCTCTCTCTCTCTCTCTCTCATTCTTTTCTATATTTTTTTTGTTTCTGTTTAAAAAAATATGATCTGATATCCAGGCATTCGCCTCGGTTGCTTCATAGTAAGCTATGCCTAGGAACACATATATTGAAACATATTGTTTAGTTTCAAAAGTATTCAAATAATCATTTCTAAGTTAATTATATGTTATATAAATGTTGGTTTCTGGTATAAAATGGTGAAAAATTGCAATTTTTTCTAAATAATTTCATGATCAAAATTACCCCTTTAAAAAAAAAAAAAAAGTCGGGTAATTTCGATTTTGGCTTAAAATAAGAAAATTTGCCAGTAAATTCATTTAAAAAATGTTCTTTTTAGACATATTTATTTAACAATGAAATGAGTCTTCTAAATGCATAGAATTTATTTACTTAAAGCTAAATTTCTTTCAATAATCTGGAGATATGTATCTTGAGAGTTTCCAAAATTACCGTCTATATGAAGCTATCAATCATTCAGAGCACTACATGTGTTACTTTCTGCCATACGAATTCATCTATTTTTAATAAGGGGATTTCCAACATTAAAGGGAGATTATTCGTAAAACCACATTGATGCACTCATATAGAAAAGGGGATGTAATAATGCAAGTTGATCGAAATTACATGCATGATCAAAATATGCCAACTTCCCCCTAGTGCATGAGAGCAACAAGTTTGAAGTAGTGCATGAGAGGTAACAAGTTTGAATTGGTGCAAGAAAGGAACCAAGTTTAATTAGTGCAAGAGAGTTACCAAGTTTGAATTAGTGCATGAGAGATACCAAGTTTGAATTAGTGCAAGAGAGATACGAAGTTTGAATTAGTGCATGAGAGATAACAAGTTTGAATTAGTGCATGAAAGGAACAAAGTTTGAATTAGTGCAAGAGAGATACAAGTTTAAATTAATGCAAGAGAGGTATCAATTTTGAAATATTGCAAGAGAGATACCAATTTAAATTAATGCAAGAGAGATACCAAGTTTGAAGTAGTGCATGAGAGGTTTTCAAGTTTGAATTAGTGCATGAGAGATACCTACCTATCCTCTTTGCTCCTGGTGGAGCATAAGGTCAACACAAGACTACGCCTTGTGCATTCATGCAGTTGCTTAAGCAACTCTTCCCCTCAGGGATTCCTGCTGTAGGTTGATTTCTTGTATTGATTTCTGTAATAGGCCTTGTTTTTATCAGATGAGGTTATTAGCCTCATGCTCAACCCCCTACCAGGAGGACCAAGGGCTTTTTCTTCTAGGTACCCATCCTGTAGATCAGCTGTCTTCAAGATCTACCCGGCTTTCATATCAGAGTTTTTCTTCTCCTAGCTGAGTTGACGTCCAAGGCTAACATTCCTGAACTGAACAGCTATTTACCCATAGTTAGGGCAAGGTTGATGAGTGTAAGTGCTTGTCCATAGGCCGATGGGCCTACACACTGCATCTCTGGGGTCCTTGCTACTCTGAGATCCCTTACTGTCTAGCCTGAGGTTGCAAAACCCAAGTTACTGTGAGTTGCCACGAGAAGGTACAGTAAGAGTCTTGGTGGTGTAGAGGCTTTGCACTGGCAGGAAAGACTTACGCACTCGGCTTTCTTTTCGCTATTAATAGCTATCCAGTAGTAGTAGACCTGATCTACTACTACGCATTTCGCCACCCTTTGACCTGGAAGCGATCATCAACACACAGTGCATGAGAGATACCAAGTTTGAATTAGTGCATGAGAGATACCAAGTTTGAATTAGTGCATGAGAGGTTCCAAGTTTGAATTAGTGCATGAGAGATACCAAGTTTGAATTAGTGCATGAGAGGTATCAGGTTTGTAAAGACTATCAACCTTATAACCTCGAAGTCACAGTGACATAATATTTGAATGCATAGTACAGTACATTTAAATGTAAAACCGTTAAGCCTCTTTTATTCCCTGATGTCCTCATTTCGTTTCAATGTTAAAGCCTCTGATTCTTGTTGGTTTAGATTTTTGGTGGAAATATCACAAGTTTTAATGAACTAGCTCATGTTTGAAAGCAAGTTGTTCTTAAAATCAAATGTACTTAAGTTTGTGAAATAGCCTTGTCAACCTGCGATAAAATTGTTATTCTTTAGTACGGTACTGAAAAATTAAAATAATTTAGAATCTGGTTGATGATGAACTGGGTTATCTTATGTTACATCTATATTGTATAAAATGTTTTATTGAATATACATATATTAGATTATAGATAGTTATTTTAAAACTAGGCCTATAGTCCCCTGTCATAACTCTGTGACAAAATTAATATGTTCACAATGTATTTTATTGATAAAAATTATACTAAGATTGATTCACTATAGAAGGTGTGTTATGTTAAATCTAATAATGAACTTTTATTTAGTTTCTTATCATTTTTACACCTTTGAAGACACTGGAATTTCGATTTGTTCTTTTCAAAACATGGTCAATTAATCAGCCTAACTATCTGGAAATGACTGATAAAACTTTAAATTTTTTTCCCATTTAATTTGGATTTGGTTTTCTAACCATTAGTTATATTTTTTAACCTAACATTTGCTTGAGTCTATATATATGGATTGAATATAATGAAATTCTGTTTGTTATTATTATTTTTTAAAATTTCAATTAAAATTTTTATGAGATCTACTTTAATGCTACTAAACAGAATACTTAAAAAACTATTTTGTACTTCTACCATTTATATATATATATATATATATATATATATATATATATATATATATATATATATCTTGGCGTTTTTAGGGGACAATATATATATATATAGAGTCAACATCCGAAATACCTATTATATTATTTTTTTAAAAATCAAAAATTTTAACTTCTGCATTTTTGGTTATATAATAATGGAACAATGATAATAGCAAAAGTGTGTTGGTTTATTGGTTTTTATGTTATTAAAAGATTCTGGAAAACTTTTCATAATTTTGGTAATGAACATAGAAATAAAGTGTTTATTTTAGTAGCATTACCATTACTGTAGGTTAGAAATCAATGCCTGTTAAAAATTGATTGAGTAGAATATATTACTATTTAGGGTGAGTACCAGGCTTTACCAATGCTAATTACAATAACATGCATTTTAAGAATTGACAACAAAATATAGCTTCTATGTATTATTGTGCTGACAAGAAAGATTGTGTAAATTAATATTGAACATGAACATTTTACCATCAGAATATACAAATTGGTTACATAATATGACTTCTGATGATTTTTTGTCAACCAAATACATGTACTAGTATTTGATGTCGGAACTTAAACCTGCTATTTAGGGTACTGTTAACTATCATAACATATCCCATTAAGAATATGATGATGTGGGAAATGAAACAGGAATCAATGTCAACAAATAAATACCCAATATTAATTTAACATAAAGGATTTAAATTTAAAAAATGAAAAGAAAAGAAAAGAAATAATGATATAATAATAAAAACCCAAAATGCACCATTAAAAAATAAACAATCATGAAGTGCAAATTAAGCAGCTTAATTCTTAACTTTAATTATAAATCTTTTAAGTTTTAAAGCATTGTTTTTGATGGTTGTTTAGTATTAAAAGATACATATTTTATCAAACAAAAAAAATAATAATAGTAATAAAAAAAAAAGAAAAAAAAAAAGAAATAATTACATTTTGCCCCATATTCTTAATGCAAAGATGTAAAAAAAATTATGTAAGAAAATAATGTTCAGAAAAATTTTCAGTGTTAACCAAATGTTTCTTAATGTTGACAGCCCAAGACCCTGGACTTTAACCCCTTGATTGTTAATAAAGTACTTTAGATGACACTGTTACAGTCAATCAACTATTAAATGAACTTTAAAAAATGAGATTATAGAAATTTGTAACATAAACAACTTTTAAGTAAGAAAACATCTAGTGGTTTCTATATATCAGAAATAAACAATTACTCTGTTAGAACCAGTCTTATCTGGTCAAGTGTTCTTAATATATTTATTTTGAATGGGAAAAATTAAAAAATACCCCTGACATTTCCACTCAAACCATGATCTACCTGACAGGATTAAATCAAAATTATATATGAGTCAAAACGGTAGTAAACAAAAATAAACAATTATTTGTCAATAACTCCATTAAACAATGAAGTGATTTTAATATTTTCCTCATAATACCAAGAATAAATGTTTGTATATTTAGATATCCTTAAAACATTAACACCCTACTTAAAGAAATAATGACTCTTAAGTTAAAGGTGAAGTTTAAAATGTGTAAAATTTAATTCTCTTTCATTAAATGACTAATAGCAGTTCCTATTTAAATTCGGTAATCTGTGTTTCATTAGTTTAACCGATTAGACTTGTCTTCAAGATTTAGTAATGAAGGTGTAGATCAATCTTGTATACCCTTCTTGTTTATGTTATTTGATAAACAAATATTGATCTCATATTTAAGATGACGAACTATTTTTCATCCTGTTTTAAATGAAAATCAACCCAGCGACTTAAGATATTTAAATTTTTCTATTGAATTTCAGTGATTATGACAGAGAAAAATCGTGAACCTGTAAACAATCTTTAACCCCATTTATTTATTTGTTTATTATTAAAATCCATTGATGGTGAATGTTTTATAATTCTTTAACACCACAGCTAAAGGTGATTCAGGTGGTATTTATAGAACTTGTATACACATATATATATACCAATACCTATATATATTTATTGAATAAAGCCCAATTCAGACTGAGTTTCACTTTTATTGTACATTCTTAAAGACTGGTGTTTGTTCTTTTATATATAGATAGACCACCAGTAAAACTAGAAGAGTATCATTGTGAAATTATACAAGTTACATATATGGAAAATTAGAAGTGCTACTACTTCACTGGGAGATTTCAATCAAAGTTGTATTGATTGATTGACAGTTTAATCAACTACCTGTAACCAATCAGGTTGAGACTCGAGGTAAAAACTATTAGGAGGCAGGTATCATATCACCTAATAGTCTTATTAAGTAACTTCTGACAGAGGTAAACATTATGTCTCCAACTGCTGAAACAATCACACATCAATACCCACACCCACCAACACGGATAGGGTCAGCCAAACCAGGAGGACGACGTCCATCTACAGGAAGGAGAAGATTAAGTAGGAATGACAGTGTAAAAGATCATTTTAGGATGAAGTACAATATGTCTAGTGGTCATGTACAGAATTCTAGTGTTACAGATATAGATCATAAGTTAAAACTAGAATTTTTCCAAAAGGAACCATGTAAATACAGTCATGAAGTGTTCTTAAAAGCTGCTAAAATATACAGTGCATTGAAGCATGATAGTCGAGATGAGAGGGAGAATCCTTATCTACAGAGAAAGAATAGAGATGCTCTGGCAGCTAAAGTTCAGGATATTCCGCATCTTGTATTCACTGATGATCAGGAAAAAAGACTCGTATTTGAGCTAGCATTCACAGCTCTCAAATGTAAGTATATTTTTATCTTTTAGTTTTTACTATCATTTTTTTTTTACATGTTGCAATGAATATATCTAAAACTTTTCAAACACTCATATTTGCTGTATTATGCTTTTGATATATAATATGAATTAACTGGTTTTATTACATAGTGTTTGATTTTCTTTTGCAGGTTTTGTAAAAAAAAAAAACTGATTTCATGAGTTAAATATGAGTTTTCAAAATAACAAAATCAGAGTTGATAAAAAAAAGCCAAATATTGATAAAACATTTTATGAATTTCTTAAAAATAATCTTGTAATTTCATTATAATTTAGCTAGCCCTGTCTAAAAATTACACAACCTTGTCTAAAAATTACTGGCTTTAGGCTGGTAGGCACGATTTATTTCAATAAAATTTAATTTTTTAATAAATAATAAACTTTACTTTAAGAAGGTTTCTTACTGTCCTGCTGGTACAGTTTAAAGTTTAAAAGTTTAAAGTTTTTGGTGTATGTTATAGAAGTTTTATTGTCATACATGCCATGATTGGATTGACATTGACTACCTTGTTCAAACTGGAATGGATTAAATGTATCAAGCATCTCAAACGAATGTTCAAACAATTATTTTACTTATTTTCTCTGTCATATTTTTTTTTACTTTTACTTTAATATACATTTGAAAAAAATTAGAACTTTAAAAGTTTGGAAAATATGTATATGTCTGAATTGTTGGCATCAGAAATGTTAAGCTAAGGTTTTTAAAGTATATTACATGAAAAGCGTTTCAAAAACAGGATGTTTTGGTAGACGAAAAGAACATTTAAGATATTATTCAAGGCTTAAATTCAGTTAACCTCAAATATGCTAAATGACAACTTACTGGTAATCTGTTAACTTGTTAGTTACAGTTTAATTAATATAAAGGGATGAACATTGAGTAAAAATATTGTCTACAGTAAAAAGAAATATTACCATGATTCTGTGGGAAAAATGGATAAAATTCAATATTAAAACTGCTTTGGTAAAAACAGAAATGAGCTACAAGATGACATCACAAACATTGTACTGGATCTAATAGTTTTAAATTGGACTTCATCTTTGAAACTGTAGCTGAAATTAAATACATGTATATTGTCAGGTTAAATAAACACTATATTCCCTTAAAGAAAAAACTTTGTTTCTATTTCAAACATCTGATAATGTGTTTGTATGGAATGAAATTAAATAAATATTAGATCATTCAAGTGAAAGAATTATACAAGACCTATTGAGTATGGTGGATAATTTGTACATTGGTAGTACAGCATTAAAATTCCTTATGCAATATAGATAAACTTAGGCTGTGCTTAGCAACAGTAAGTAGCTGTATTTAATTTATCATTTAATAACTTTTAAATTAAGTCTTGTCTCAGTAGGGAGACCATTCTTGTCAATTTGCAATGTTTCGAATGGAAAAATAAGAAAAATTCCTGTTTTTAGGTCACCTGTATGAAGTGCAGAAAATCTTCTGTTATACCCCTGGTGTGAACATCAACATCCATTAAATTGGGTTTTGGTTTGGTGTTTTTATGAACAAAATGTTATAGTTTCTTTAAATGGAAGACAAGATTTTGGGGCAAATTATGCTGTTATTCTGGCAGGTCTTCATTTGCTTGCTGAAGGTTAGTGGTTTTTTCTGGGCACTGCAGTTTTCTCCTCCATTCCAGAACTGACTGTCTTGATACAAGTGAAACAAATCTTCAATGGGTCATAAACACAATTACACCACTCCACTTGTTTTTCTGTTTTCCCTAACAACATAATTTTGATAAGATTTTGGATTTTTTTACCACAGTATTAATATATAATGTTGTTATTAAGGAACATAATTTCCCTATTTCCCGTATTTGGTTGATGTTATATTTTCGGTATATAAATGACCAACAGACTTGTGTATAAATGGAATTATTGTTCAGATTTACAATGAAGCTTTCTGTAACAGGTAATTATTATTGACCAAGTTTGATTACAGGTAAACTTATCATATTTCATATTTTATGACATATAATAAAGGTTTATATGTATATATAAAGTCAACTGAGGTGAAACTTTTATATATACACCCTAAATAAAATAATAAACTGTTAACACAGTTATTTATATCTTTATATACACTGGTAGATTCAATAACACATTAAAAGAATTCTTATTTTAAACAGAACACATAACAGACTCATGTTCAGTAGGCCCTTTATAACTCAAACACCTCTCAGGAATGTCATGGAAACATTGAAGTCATCCTTTTGTCCTAACAGGTTTTCTTTGTTATGGTAGTAATTCTATATATAATAAACACCTTGAAAATTGTTATATTATGTCTTTCAGTAACCTTGCCACCTTGTGTATTGCCACATTGTTTTGAAGCCATAGTTGGTTTTAGTTTTGTTTTGCTTTTTTTTCTCAACAAATCTCTCTAATTTTCACCACAGCCTTTAATAACATCAAATATGAAAGAACAAATGATGATAATTGATTAAATTTTCATTGCATCTATGAACCATGACATAATGATGAGTTAGTCAGCATTACAAGGTTCATTGTAAGCCGTTTAGAACATAAGGTTGATACAGCCTGGTCTGTTTTAATATCAAGGCAGTGTGATTTATCAAACTGCAGATTTAGAAACAGATTGGTCAGTGTGTTTTATTTGTCTTAAACTTCTAAGTGCTCAACTAATTTGCCTAAGTCTCAGCTCACACTTAAAACAGATCTGAACTATAACATCAAACTCTGATATGTATCGTAGCCAAACAGTAGTGGAATGTAAACTTTGACAAGTGTTTTAATTTAGTTCCCCCATAGGATTACAATATTTTAAAGATTCATAAACAGTTGTCAAAAAGTAAAAAGAAGTTCCTTAAAGTATGTTAAAACATACATTTTATGATGACATGTTAACTGAATCATTATCGCTTAAACTAGATACTTAGAAATGACTTTATGATCTGATCCAAGGTACTTGGCAGAAAACTCTAAAAAATTCTACTATCTAAATATTTTTACTCTCTTTAAAAACATGGTGAATAAATAGAAATTGAAAATATATGATCTATCGAATAAGAAGAAAATTGAGAAAAAAGTTTATCGGATACTTAAGATATATCTTAAAGCATGGTATAAAACAGTCACTTGATGTGTTTATGACATACTTGATATAGATTTAACAATTTAAACAAGTCTCATAAGCATAATGCTTCCAAAGGGGGATAATAAATGCCTGAAGATTTGTCTGAAACTGTAACATATAATTTAATTTACTTGCATTGCAATTTAAAATTTATGGTTTTCGCCAGTGATATGATTCAATTTACTTGTCTTCCACAGAAAGTTAAAATTTATGATTTTCACAAATATATATATATATATATATATATATATATATATATATATATATATATATATATTATATATATATATATATATAAAATCACTTTCTGATTTTTTCTGCTCTATAAATTTTCAATTTTCTCAGTTTGACTTCTGAATTTTAGAATTCAAAACTGAGCAATATAAAATGTTTTTTATATAGGCTAGAATCTGCAAGGACTTGTTCTAGTGCATGTTTTGTACAAAAAATGAATAGAACCATTTGTACAGAGCTAATGATCCCTTCTCCTGACAGTGTGGATCTAATTTTGTTTAATAAAAAAATTCTAGTCATTTTGAAGATTGAACCATGTGATTTGCAACTAACGGCTCAGTGACTTGGGTTAAATTTAAGTATATATGAACTTTAATAACAAGTCTCCAAAAGTATAAAAAAGTATTCCCTTTTCAATTAAAGCATTATTTTAGAATTTCAGTTTATTACTGATAAAGCCCTGATATAAGTAAAATATATGCATTTTGGAATTAAATAGACAGCATGGTCCTACTAGGCTTAACTGACCAGTTTTCACTGTTTCAAGATCTTATATCATGATAATGAAATCAAACATCAATATTTAATATATTTATAATAAGTTAAGTAAATATTTCAATTAAAATTCATCAATATTTTATATTGTAAATCTGATTCCTCTAGAGACAATTGTTTATATATCATCAAATACAAAAATCCAATAACTTTTTAATAAATTGTGATAATAATAGTCAAGTTATTACATGTATACATGTTGGATTTTAATATTTGTTGGTATTTCATAGTTTCTAAAGTTTAGACTGACCAATGCAAGTTAGCCAGGGTTTTAATGTAAAAATATTTATAATGCCATAGCAAAGTAGTGCTGTAGCAATAATAGTCAAAAATTACTCTTTTGAATTTAAATAAAGTTTGTTTGAACAAATCTGAAGTCAACCTGTATCATACAAATTTTGCCTACAAAATTCAATTAGTTTTACTTAAAAACTAAAAAGTAATTAAACAAACCAAATTAGCTTTAATTAGTTTCACATGTCACTAAAGAAAAAATTAAAGCATATTACATTAGGTTTTATGAAAACTTTTTGTCTGGGAAAGCTTAATTTTTCAACAAATTCAAATGTGTCAGTTTTAATTGTCTGTTGATTTGAATACATATACATGCTACCTTATATACGTGTATACATATATATATATATATATATATATATATATATATATATATATATATATATATATATATATATATATATATGAGATCTTTTATATGTTCTTTAAGGTAAAAAATATTATATCTTCAAAGTCTTCATTTTTCTTATAATGGTGCATAAAAATGTTGTATGAACATTTATTTTCATATTGTTGACAATTATAGGTTCTGGTAAATTGGAAATTTTCTACCCGATATGTTTTCTATTTTCATTTGTGTGTTATGTATGATATTAAACCTTGTATAAAAATTAATTGTTGACTATATAATGAGATCAGTCACTGAAAAGTGTATGTGGCAATCAGAGGACAAGACTTTAGCTTTGTTGAACAAATATTGTACCTCATAAACACATAAATACCAAAATTGATTATTTATTGAAATATTTTATTGGCTTAAAAAAAGATACTTTTTACAAAGTTTGACATTCCAATTTAGTTATTGGACTAACAAATTATACCTATTTTACTCAGTTTATTTGAACTTACACTGGAATGTTAAAAGTGCAACTCACCAATACAATTAGCCTATTTTGCCTGTGTCTAGTTAGGTTAAATCAGTACTGTGTTCCTGTAAAGTACATAGATTTTAATACTTTTCATAAGGATAGGTCAATAAAATGGTCAGGTTAAATATTTTTGACATTAAGCAACACAGGGTCAATGAACATTTAAACAAGTTTCATTTTTTATAGTTTAATCTTTGTAACTCCTCTCACTTTATTTATTATTTTATGTGTTTAAATAATATGTTGAATTATATCCATTGAATGGTGTATGTTACAGTATTTTTATATAAATAGTTATGAATTCTTTCTATAATACAACACTCTTATGTTTACTCTACTTGTAATCTGTGTTGACTAAATTTCACCATGGTAACTGCATGTTGTTTAAAATATTCTAAGCACCAGATGTGCAATATCAAACACTTGTCATGAAAATATCTGAGCAACCAACATGTTTGTTTTGTGGAGGACATATTGTCTGTTTCACATCTGGCAAACAATCATTATTTTAGTGGTAACCATGGCAATATTCAGGATTCTTGAGATAATGTTTAAATATTAAAATTTTACAAAACATTTGATTTATTGTCTGTTGCTGGGCTACATCATACACAGATTGAACTCATTCAATTTGAACAACAAGTTCTGGTTCACCAGAAATTCATATGAATTTTTCTTAAGTTTAGCTAATTTCTGTGATCATTTGTAATGAAACAAATCAGTTATGTTAATAATTAATTTATTTAATTAATTTATATTTGTATATTTGTAACACATACTACCTAAGAACCTAAAATCCAGTCTCTGAAGACAGTAAGAGACACAGAGCACACTTGACAGTACTGTTATATACTGAGTGGGTTTGGTCCAGTTTGGAGGTTACTTAGATCTATGACACTCTGTCTGGGAACTGTCAACTGAAGTAACAACTATGTTCTACTATCCTACTTGCTGTGCATTGAATGTTTAATGGAGATATTACTCAACAACTCCTCATAGAAAAACAATCATTTAGCAGATTTATGTACTTGTGTTTTAGTATTCAACTCTCTCTCTCTCTCTCTCTCTCTCTCTCTCTCTCTCTCTCTCTCTCTCTCTCTCTCTCTCTCTCCTTGACAGAGATTAATTATGTCATTTATGCATGTGTTTTGATATTTTTGAGACCTAGATAGACAGAAACTAAGAAACTGTTATGTAAATTAATTTATCACCTTTCATTTTCTTTCTGTGTGTTATGGCTATGAATTCGAAAAGGAAAATACAATTTAATACACATAACATACAAATAATTTGTAAGATTTTATTGATTAAAAACTATGTAAGTCTGAAAATAAATTAAAAGTTTATTTTCAATTGAATTCACACAAGCATACAAAAATATTGACTAAAGTGTGAAATGAAATTTGTACTTAATTTTATACATGAAATACAATCTTGTGTTTCCTGATTCCGATTAATACTTAAAAAAACACTGAACACTATTGTTTGTCCACCATTTCCCTATAGTGTAGATTGTATTTGATATCATGAACAACTATTGTGTTGTAAAAAAAAGTATTGGTAAACATTCAACTAAACAGAAAATGTAATGAATGTTCATATGAACTTTCCTTTTGAAAACAATTTTTTGTTCAAAGATTTCTTTGATAAATAAAACCAGGCTTTGTGAAAAAATAATGGAAAATTCTGCATTATTATATCTAGCAATCATGTATACTTAACTGTATATGAACTATAGACATTTTTGTTTTTCAATATGTATTTCAAATTAGTTAATGTAAACTTATTTAAGTTCAGGAATATTTGCACATAAAAATTCTCACCCAAAATTAATACATAAAATAGATTAACAGTAAAATGTCATGAGGTAATAATTGGTTTACTAAACAAAGGGGGAAAAAAAGGCTATTTAAAATGTTTTTAAAAAATAAAGCAATTTCATTGAATTAAAATAGATTTATAGTCCTAATTATATATATATATATATGTTTTCCGATGTATAATATAAATGGCACTTTTTTTTTTAACTTTGCATATAAAAAATGTAATACTTGGTTCCATGATAAAAGCTTTACTTATGTTGAAATTCATGGGTAAATTTCTTCCAGTTGATCTACAAAAGATCTTATTTTGGAACAGTGATCACATGATTATCAAAAGCAAGGTAATGTTTAAACAGCAAAGAAGCATGGTCTCTGAAGCATCCATACTGTAAAACACAAAAGTTGATTAAATATATCAATTATGACTGCATGAAGGAATAAATAATATTATAGGGGCAAAGTGTAAAATGTGGACTGGATTGGACTCTTGGATTGGACTGGACTCTTGGATTGGATTGGATTTTTGGTGTAAAATGTGGATTGGATTGGACTATTGGATTGGACTGGACTCTTGGATTGGATTGGACTCTTGGACTGGACTCTTGGATTGGACTGTTGGACTGGACTCATGGACTAGTCTCTTGGATTGGTTTTTTGGACTTTTGACTCATGGACTGGTCTCTTGAATTGACATTTTAGTAATGTTTTAAACTCAATATTAATTTGTATATTTTGTTCAATATATATGTTTAATCACAAATACAGATGTGATTGGTTTGTTATTAATTTTTATAATATTACTGCAGAATTTTAACTCTATCTTTATTATAACGTATTTGTTACTTAATTTCTAAAGGGGTGGTTATCAGTTGTCTCTTATCAAGTTAATGTTTTTCGTTTCATTTTCTGAAGAGAGTTTGTGACATTTGACAAGTCACACATGTTAGTTTGAAAAGTTGAAGGTGATGATAGATCGTGACTTTGTGGCATTTTTCACTTTAGACTATGAAGATTATATCAGATTATATCAGGAGTAACTGTAAACAACAGTTGTAGAAAAGTATTTTTCTAATAAACTTATCTGATCTGGTAATTAAAATTGACATTCAAATTTTGTCTTTTAGGTCTATAAGATTTTTTCTTGAATTTTTTACATGATAATGTATATACAATGAATCAAATAGGTGACACTTTACTTTCTAAACGGGACAAATTTACTGATTAAACTCATAAATACATTTATCATTGAACTATGCCAATTTTCATCTTAAGGAAAAAAATTTTATTATTAAAAAAAATCTTTTTAAGTTCTGTGCGGATCTCTTAGTTTATGAAGTAACAGTTTATGAAGTAACAGTCTAGGTTATAAGAATCAAATATAAAAGAAATACCGGCCCAAAATAATATGTTTTTTCTGTCATTCATTGTGTTTAAATTCTTCACTTTTTCTCTCCATTACAATAATAGGATGATAACTGTTTGCATGTATGATCATTACTACTTCATTTCATATTATAATACCTATTTGTTATACAGTTATAAAAGTATTGTTTTATATAGTACATCGATCATATATTTGAATTGATTTTAAATAGTGTGTGTGTGTGTGTGTGTGTGTGTGTGTGTGTGTGTGTTTCATTTATTTTAATTGTGTTTAAAGTAACTAAATAATTGTAATATCTATTTTGTCACAATACACTTTAAATTGATACTGCATCATTATATATATCCTAGTTAATGTTATTCTTAAATCAACATAGTACTTTTATCTTACTTAGTATCAGATACTGTAATTCTAAAGTTTCTGCAGATGAGACCAACAATCTGTCATCGTTTCATTTGAAGCATTTAAGAGCTTGTAAAACAAATACTACAGCTTTAAAGAGAAAAATATGCGAACTTTGACGTGTGATATTTTCCAGATAAAACAAGCAATAAAGAATTACCATAGCAGTATTTTTTTCCTGTTTTTATAGGGGAATCATCAATTCAGATATATGTTAAAGATTTGTAGTGTTTGATATTATAAGTTTTCATTTCAAAATTATGAAAAAATTCATAAGTCCATTTTTTAAGTCTAGTCCATGAGTCCAATCCATGAGTCCAATCCAAGAGTCCAATCCAGTCCAGGAGTCCAAGTCATGAGTCCAGTCCAAGAGTCCAATCCAATCCAAGAGTCCAATCCAGTCCACATTTTACACTTTGCCTATTATAGGGTTATTGAACTGATATTGTAAAATATTGTCCGAAGTCAACAAGGGAAAATATTTCACATTATCAGTTCAACTTCAATACCTCTTTTATCATATGGCAAAATATATTTCATTTGCTTCCAACCTGTATTTTTCATCCAAAAATACCATTTTTTGTCTTATAATACCCAAATATTGCACTAGTCCTTATATATTAAAATAAGAACTAGTGCATTATCATTTTTGGAAAAAATGTCCTCTTCAGCCACGATTCAGATGACAGTGTCTTTTCATATTTTTTTAAAAATAAATACAGTTAAAACATTATTCTTCCTCATCATTAATTCTGCCAGATTTCATCATTATTAAAGGGTTTTTTGATAAATCGAGGGTTTCTGTATAAAACAAAAAAATTATCTAAAAATTAAACTTAAGACTTCCAAATATTATGGCTATAAGCAATCTGGCAAAGTTTTCAAGGGGCATTATTGTTTTGCTGTGTTTTTTTTTTTTTCTTGTTCTAAAGTAAAGGATGTTCCACTGATATAGATCTACAATAGCTGTTCTATCAAATGTTTGAGCCCACCTTCAAATCTCCCCATGCTGTTTTATCAATTCTTTGAGCCCCCTTTAAATCTCCCTTGCTATTTTATCAGATGTTTGACACCCCCACTCTATTCTCCCATTAATAAATGAAGCATCCACTATAAACTGAACGATCTATTGTTTAATGTTGTTTAAACCCATTAGGTATATGTTTATTTGTAAAATAATGTACCTAAACAACCTATGAAAAGTATATGTATGTTACATTGAGTATTGTATCGAAGAATGTTTTATAATTTGTACAGATTTATTGATAAATCAAGTTTTTACTTTTGAACAATAAATGCAAAAAGCATCAAAACCGTAGCTAAATATTTCAAATAAAAGTTTTTATTTACAAAAAAGTTAAGTTTTCATGATTTTTTAATTTACTTTTTTTTTATTGATTAGGAGCCATTAATGACTACCATATTTTCAATGGATTTTTTTTTTGTTGTGTTTGTAAAAACCATCAGTGATTTATTGTCTGTATCTAGTACATGTAGTATGGTAGTTAGGTGCCTACAAAAGTACCTGAACCATACAACTGGTACCACTGGTTACCATTATTGTCATTATAAATGTTTGGTTACCATTGAGAATCAACAGCTTTATAATCAGTTGTTCAAGTTCATAAACACTTGACATATACTTATATCAATTTGTATAGTGTAAAATGTTAGAGGAAAATACAACATATATATATGAAAACATAAGCTGATTAATTGAAGATAGTTAATTTTCAATAATGTTTCAAATCATTGGAGAAAATTGTAAAATGTTTTGTCTAAATGACGATTGTTGATTTATTTGTAAAAGTCTACACCCACAGCTAAATATTTTCTTAATGAGGAAATTATCATATGTAAATATAGGTAAAAATTTGTACCAGAAATTTTAAAACTGTTCTTTTATATTGCTTATCATTTATTACCCTACCCAAAATATTTACCTAATGGCTAAAATGATAATACATGTGGTATCCTGTAGATTTACCGTAAATGTCCATAAATAGCTAAGGTTTGGTCAATGAACGATTAAATGGAAAATTGTTTACTAGTATTATCAGGAAAAATATTGACCAAAGTTTTGTTTCCCTATCACTGGGGGATTTGCCATTCAGAAATTACTTGTCAGTTAGTAAGGCAGTTGGTTCAAATTGACCAGATTGATTTCCTTATCACTAAAAGATTTACTGGCATATAGCAGTGACCAGTCTGTCTAAGTTCATATTGACCAAAGCATCTTAGAGATATTTAGTCCATTTACTATAATTACAAAGCACCCAGTTCATTTAGATTGAACTGTTTGTATTATTATTGAAGAAAACTTGCTTATTGTCATTTTATCAATTTCTGTTGGTTAAAACAGTTTCTAGATCTTTACAACTCAGAAATATCTGGTCAATCAGTCCATTGGTCCGGTTATTTTTATTATCACTGAGAGATATATAACATTGGTCATTGTAGTTTATATTGATCAGACAAAGTTTCATTATCTCAGGAATATTTACCATTACTCAGACTGGCAATCTCCTGTTTTCATTTTTCATGGTTTATTCATTTTAAGTTAAAACAAACAGTTACATTAATTCTTTTTATCATTTGTTTAAAATCATTACAAACAGTACCAGTTTGACCCCTGTAATCCATATGTCCACATCCTTATTACAGATTTCCCAGAGTTCCTGGTTGGTATTTTGGTGTTTTTATTTTTTCATGGAGTCCACATTTTAAGTTTAAACAAATGGTTCCATTGATTCCCTTTATTATTTATTTAAAATCATTACAAAAAGTACCTGTTTGACCCCAGTAATCCACATGTCCACATCTTTATTAAAAAAAATTGAAACTGTACTAAAGTGACCTCAACATAATATCATTTGATTGATATTTGTAGATATTGATACTGATACAAATTATTTTATAGATTTTCCTATTTACCTGAGTACTAAAAGTCATTTTATTATATAGATGTTAAATAGAACATATAATTGATGAACAAGCTAGTAGTTAAAATATATACCTAGCTATAGCTTGTCTTAAGCCAGAACCATCAAGAGTATGCTCATTAAAATAAGTTTCTTACAAAGTAAAACTAACAGTACTTATACAGTAAGGCTATCTAACTCTTAACACAATCACTACCTATAATGACTAAATAGTGTCCAGGTGCATGGTTAAAGTACATTTATAGGGCTGATTACTTGTTCTCTTAACAAAATTGTCATTGTTTTTTTCCAAGAACTTGCCATTTTGACCATCTTTGCCTTCGTTCATGGTTTGAAGCTTAATTTATTTTCCAATACATGTATTAATCATTTATATGAATAAATTTACACATGTCAAGAAAACCAAAATAAATGTTAATTACCTTTAAATTTCTTTTTTTATTTTATTTTTTTACAGATCAGATGTTATTTGAAGATGTATTACAAGATTGTTCATTCTTTGCTCAGTTCCCTGAGGTAAGTTATTGTGGAAACTTCTACAAGTTACTGTTTACCCTTTTTTTATGTGGATACCTGTCTTAAGGTGGTTGTCTCTGTTACAGAAAAAGATGATTTGATCTAGAGTGCACTTACAGACCACTATGCTTCTTAAAACCTAGGAATGAATCCAACATGGGCAGATCATATTTTATTACAATACAATTCACAATTTGATGCACAATTTTTCAGTATCAACACATTAAAATAAACATTTATGAAATAAATAACAAAAACCAGGTACATACGTTTTATTTATTCTTTATCATTATATTTGTATGTTAAAAGAGCAAATAATTGACTTTCAATTCTTCCTCAAAGTTAAACCAATGTCGATTATATTATGGTCCCGAAAGTCCTCTAAAATTTCGGAACCCCTAAAGTTTCAGACACCCCCATTTGTCAACAACAATAATTTTTGATATTCCTTTAAATTTCCGGACATCTGAAAATGAAATTATTAAAATCCGTCCGAAAACATAGAAGGATTACAGTAAGTGGATGTAGTTTATCAGTTAGCTGAAGGGTGATGGTTTTCTCTTGGCATACTGGTTTCTTTCACCATTCCACAATTGACTGCCTTTAAGTTTCTATACAAATGATATGATCTTGACTTAGGAATAAAACCATTACTACATTAATTTTCACTTCCTTTTTATCCATTATTCACTCGTAAAAATGTCTATTTTTATGTCTTGCATGTCATTTTCCATTTGTTTGTATTTTAAATATAATTTACAACATTTAGTTCAAAATATAAAGCTTATAATTTTTAAATCATTCACAAGTATTATTTTGATAAATTGACTTTAAATAAAAGAGGCATATAAATTATGTTTTTGATTTTTATAAACTGGCTCAAACATTTAAGCTTGAGTGAAGAGCATAATGACTTGTTTCTTATTAAGAGTCAAGAGTCAAAATGGACAAGAGATGATATCATTGATGTAGTTTACAGATTGAGGCAAGCTTAAGATTTAACATGCATTTCATTATTTGATCCTTTAATTAAGTAATAAGTAAATTTTCCTGACTATTTTCAGATTAACCAAATTAAAAATAAATAATACAGATTATTTTAATTGCAGTTGTAGATATTGATTACCAGTAAATATTTTTGAAAAAAATTAATTGTACCTACAAGAAGATGAAATTGCTTAATTTGTTAATGTCATACACAAAGTTGTGTTTGATAAAAACCTTTATCATTATCACATTATGTGTGCTTTACATATGTCATACAACCATACATAAACATTTTGATACCTGCTGAGATCAAAGAGGGAAAATTTAATGCACTGCAGATATTAAAAAAGAAAATCTCATTATATAACTATGCATGGGGCATTATATAATGAAATATTAAATTGATTTCTCCATGTAAAACAATAAAAGGTATCATTTTCTTTTATGAAAATTATAATCCTTTATACTACAGACAGTGTGTTAGTGGTTGATGTGGCTTATTGCTTCATGATTTACAAATTCCCTCTCCTGTAGCTTGGATGTCTTGGTATGCATATTACATGTGTTGAAATTTGATTAATCAGTGGAATGGCTTTTAGATATAGGAGTTAACAATAACTACTAGAGGCTGAACTGTTTATCAAGAAATGACAGCGACAATGTATTGATATTTGTGGGTCCTTATATTTAGTGCGGAATGTTTATAAAAAATAATAAATCACAAGCATATGGTTCACAAAATTGAAAAAAAAGAGTTAAAACTTTTTATTAAAAATAACAATTCTTTTATATGTGTAAACCCCCATTGAGCATAAAGATAATGAATCGTGTGTGAACCATGTGTAATCACGTAAATACTGGTACTTATCAGTAGAAAAATCCAGTTATTTATGATTTTATCATGGATGTAAATTTTGATTGATAAAAAATAATCAAAGACCAACACAGAATATCTTAGGATTAAACATTCTATTTTATAAAGATATTGTTTAGACATTTTTTATGATAAAAATGTCTTCTTCACCTTGTAAATTGATCAGATAACAGGAGTAGACAACACTTAACCTTTTGTGTGATTTTACTGTACTGCCCTGGACTTTAATAACACCAATATATTTTACATTTATAACATTATTATTGAAGGGGATTCAATTGGCAAAGTTTTCATATCCATTTAACCTTTGGTTATTGGGTACATTCTAAAAACCTTATTTGTATACATCTTGAAAGTGTCCATTATGTTCACATTGACAGCTGCCCTGTACAAGTACCTTAAAAACCTTCATTGGTTACATCTTGTAGTCTTGTATTTGAGTATATTTTGAAAGTCTTCATTTGGTACATTTACTTTCACAATTGTACTTTTTTCAAACACATTTCAAACCAAGAATTGATATATCTTGAAGGCTTTCATGTAGTTTATCTTGAATGTTTTTATACAGTCTATCTTTATTAATGGATTTTACTTGATGTTCCTTGATGACATCTTTCATTTGGTACAAAACCTTCATTGGGTACACATCATTGGCAGCTTTCATTTGCTACATCTTAATTGCAACTTTCTTTTGGTACACATTTGGAACCTTTGTTGGATACATCTTGGCAGCTTTCATTGGTATACCTTCATATAAACGTTGTATAAATATAAAAGCCTTTATCATAAACGTCTACAGCTCTCTTTTGGTACACTTTTTATATCATCATTGGGTACACCTTCATACCGTAATGGATAATCCTCAGAGCCTTTACTATTAATGTTCTCTCAGTTTTTGTTTGGTACATCTTTAATTTTGTCACTGTGTACACCTTTGCAATCATCATTTGGTAAATTGCAATTGTGCCTCTTATGAATGTCCTTTTTTATTTTCTTTTACATATTAAAATCTTAATCTAATAGTCTCTCTTGTTTTAAATTGATATGACTTGATTAGCTAGTGGTACCGCCATCTTGTGCCTCAAAAGAAAATGTTTAAAATGTACATGTACTATGATGGTATTATAGAGAAAATCTGCATATTATGACAGGTTTTGTAGTGTGTGTTGTGTTAATATTTAATAATTATATAGAACTTTGAGGTTAATATTTATTGTTAGACAATTAAGGTGAGAAATAGCCCATCAAAGATAGACAAATATTGATACAAGCCTGTTGTCCCCCCTTTTTGATCTGACTAATGAGAATGTGGTTAAACAGTAATATAAGTACATGCTTACAGATACCTCTATAACATCAAACATTATTTACATATTCTTTATTAAAATTAAGTACTAATATATTTTCCACATCCAATAATTGTTTCTAGCTCATTGATAAAATCTTGTCAATATTTATATTTGGTTTGTCTGTTATTGATATTTGGAGTGTTTCTACTGGAAGGACCATGTTTATTTAACTGTCCTTTACGTCTTGAAGACAGGTGGGAAAATTAAATTAGAGAAATATATGACCAGATATTATGAGTGCCAGTTCTAGCCTTTGTCGTGGTTGTTATGTTGAAGTTAAGAATATTGGTTCTTAAGTTTATGAAGAATATATATCATGTGTTAAACCTCAACATTCAATAATTGTGTCAAAAACTGCCATTTTCTTTTAATTATTGTCTAATCTATATGATAGCATTTATATTGAAAATTTGAAATCAAGTTAACAATAATTTGATCATCTCCAATGAAACATGAAGTCATGATCTTACTTGTGACCAATAAAAACCTTTCTGTTTTTATTGTGGTATACCACTGACTTTCTTAGTTGAAGTTTGTTGATTCAAACCCAAACTGTGACTGTATGATTTTCTTCATCTCCTGTCCAAACTTATTCAGTGAAACATGAAGTTATTAGGAAAATCTTTCATATGAGACTAAAAACATAGTTTAATAACTTAATGCATGCTGGGGGACCAGTGAAACCCCCTGTGGCCACTGAGGCTTCTTTCTATTACAGCAGCATACTGTGACCAGTGAAAACCCCCTGTGGCCACTGAGGCTTCTTTCTATTACAGCAGCATACTGTGACCAGTGAAACCCCCCTGTGGCCACTGAGGCTTCTTTCTATTACAGCAGCATACTGTGACCAGTGAAAACCCCCTGTGCCACTGAGCTTCTTCTATACCCACTGACAGTGAAACCCTGGCTTCTTTCTATTACAGCAGCATACTGTGACCAGTGAAAACCCCCTGTGGCCACTGAGGCTTCTTTCTATTACAGCAGCATACTGTGACCAGTGAAACCCCCCTGTGGCCACTGAGGCTTCTTTCTATTACAGCAGCATACTGTGACCAGTGAAAACCCCCTGTGGCCACTGAGGCTTCTTTCTATTACAGCAGCATACTGTGACCAGTGAAAACCCCCTGTGGCCACTGAGGCTTCTTTCTATTACAGCAGCATACTGTGACCAGTGAAAACCCCCTGTGGCCACTGAGGCTTCTTTCTATTACAGCAGCATACTGTGTATAATGGTAAACAGCTATTTGTGGTATTGTATTTCTTTGAATAAAAACATGCATTAAATTCACACATCGTGTAAGAAAGTTTGAGAAATCAAATCCAAAAATACCTGATTAAGACAATTAAACGATTTTATTTTCAGTTTAATGAAGATTCCGGATTAGTGATGGTGATGCTATGTGACTTTCAGAGTCGTAAATTTCAACAAAGAACACCATTTACAAATGAAACTCTCGATGAGACAGCAGAACAGGTAGAGGAAGCCTTACTACAAGTTAAAACACGGCTTAATGCAGCTCTGGCTAGACACAGAATTAAAGCTGCTGCCCCTTCACTGGATCATCTACTGCCTGACGCTGTCCGCAGTAAGGAAGAATTAAGATCTAACATGCCAATGTATGTGTGGGTCAACCAGATAAAAACTACGTAAGTACAATTGTATAGACATTTTTTTAAAAAATTTTTTTTTTATTATTTATTATTATTATTATTTTTTTTTTTGTGATATTTGATTTGTACTTTGTTGGTTTATCAGTTTTTCTATAAGGTAAAAAAAATTATAAAAGATGTTATTGGGAAGTTAAGGAAAAGTTTTCAACTTGCAGCAGTAAGATACTCTATGCTTTGACCATAATATTTAAAGTAATACTGTATTTGTAAGTCAACAAAATAAGAAGGAGCTCTTCTGTTGAGCCTTCAGTGATATCAGTGCCAAAATTACACAATTTCTGAACTGAACACCTCAATATGAGTAAAAGAATCTTTACTGGGTCATAAAACCACTCTTTTCCACTCCTGTTTCCTCCACTATCCCTGAACTAGGTAATTAATATAAGTGACAGAATCTTGAATGGGTTGTAAAACTCTTATCATTATGTTTTACTCTTATAATGTTTGTATGTTTACACCGTAGTACGGTAAACATCAGTTTATTGTAAACATTGGCTTTTAAGAAATTTCATAACAACATGAATGAAATTTCTACCATAATCATAATAGCCCTGGATACCTGACTGTTTATTTCACAGTTTGTCCTGTTGTTGTCTGTAGCTAGGTGCACATTGTTTACAGAAGATTATAATCTGTACCACAACAATGAGAGATTGATGTTCAATCTGTCTGAGCCCTGTAAAGCCACAGTGTTTTTATGATTTCTCAGATCTCTGATATTGATTATTATCGACTTTTTATCACAATCTTATTTTCTTTTTGGTACCTGTTAATAAGTCAATAAGGCTCTTTTTATGTCAGATCGTTATTCATGCATGTTAATTTCCCCCAGGTAATTATTCTGACATTCTACTGTATTATCACCTATATTAAAGACAGGTCAATCTGGATGAAATAAAGGTTATTCAAATAACATGTTTGCCAACATTATACTTTTTAATATCCTGCTTCGGAAGTTTGTCCAATCCTAACATCGTTATTGATAATGAAATCAGGTGTACATCGCAGAAAACTGGTAATTCTATCTGTTGTTTATTGATTTTGACTCAACTTTAGACCTCTAATTACTTGTCATTTCTGGTGTATTAAATGACAAATAATATGGTAATTCATTAACCATTAATTTTACATAATTAGACATCCATCATATCTTTATTTTACTCTGTAAATTACTGCTGAATAATGTAACAATTTTCACCAGTAGATATCACAGAAATATTTCCATTACAATGATTGCTTCAGTCTTGCTTTGTTCAAATTGGCATTTAATTACATGTACTAAAAATGTGTTACCTTTGCATTGCAGATGTCAAACTGCATATTTACAAGAGACCCAAGTCAACAACATTAAATTGCATTGACTGACTTAGAACTAATGTTTTCTTTATTTGTTTTTTAGTTTTAATAAATTTCAAATTAATTTTACAACATTTCAGGGACAACTTATTATGTGTATCTGAAGTTGACCTATCTTGCTGGCTAATGAATTTAAGCATGTTTGGAGTCTTTTTTTTTTGGTTGCAAAAACCTTCTTCTTTTGATCAAAATTTACAATATTGAAAACCAACCGTTTTGTGCTTGGGTAAAGATGGTAAAATATGATAATGAGGCAAAGAATCTTGACTGGGGCTTAAAACTCTTATTACTCTTCTCCACACCTACTCTAGTCCATTCCCTTAACAAATCCTTGTAATTTTTCGGATTGTAGGATATCTGAAGTTATTGAGCAGTTTAAAGATGATGGCTATAAGTTAGTGGATTCAGGAGAAAAGTTAGAGGAACGCCAATTTTCTGTGGACAATTTGTGCAATGATGTTTTGATGTTCCCACCAGAAAGTAAAGAAGACCTCATAGAATGTGAATTATTACAGAGTGGGAAAATTGTTTTACAGGTAAAACAGAACTAACATCTATTTTATATGATAATAATTGAAATAATAAAAACATATACATGTAGATGATCATATCCAAAGCAAATCCTTGTATATAACAAAAAATACATGAATAAGATAGTTATTGATCTTTCTTGCTCTTTTTATCATCATTTTGAATGTTGCTGTTAGCTGCTGATTTCATGTTGGTTCATAAAAGACTTTGATTAACTGAAACTGAAATTAATATTTTTTCAGTTATTGCCTTTTCTTACTGTATTTCTATCTGTGTTTGTCATTTGGTTACCACATTTCTGTCTGTGTAAGAGATTTTTCTACTTTTTCAATTATTCTTTAATTATTTTAATTTCAGGACAAATCTAGTTGCCTAGCACCACATTCTGTCAAATATTTATTAGGGGAAGGTGATGATATAATTCATGTGAATGCTGGATCTGGGGCTACTACAGCACATATAGCTAGTTTATTACAGGATAATAATAACCATATCTGGACATTTGGTTCTCAGTCTACCACAGATGTCCAGAAAATTCAGAAAACCATGGAAAGACTTGGAATTAAAGGTAAATATAACATTTCTGGCTTTTTGGAGTACATTGTTGTAGGCATTATCATCCCTTTTTGTATGAAATATCAGTTTCTATCTCATATGGTTTAAATAAGTGTTTACCATTTCAGTAATTCTGAAATCTTCAGTATATTCATTCCTCATTTAGCAACAAGGTTGCCATCACCAAACAATTAAGAACACTATATACACTGTACATGTCACAAAGGTTTGTTCATATATACATGTACATGTGTATTTATACATTTATGGTTGTATTCAGAGGTTAGTGGTTTTTTCAAATAAAATTTATACTGTATGATAAAAATAATTTTGTGTGAATTTTGAAAACTTCAAAATATAGTAAATTGGTAATAATCCACTACAATAATTAATTACATATATTGCTTGTGAAATGTTAACATACTTACAGAGATGATCCTGGTATTATAGCTCTGATAATTCCCAAGGATATAGAATTGAAGTACCTTTTTGTATAAATCAAATATAGATTGATCAGAATTATAACACAGATTATAATATCTATTGAATACCAGACAAAGATGACTTAAACCTCTTCACAGCATGATACTTTTTAAAAAATCTCCAACTAAATGAAAGTGAAGGCTAAACGTTTTAATTTGTTTTTTAAGGTGCTTGTATCAATACATATTAGAATATATGATCTAATATAAAAGAAGGGTAAAAAGATTGTTTATGTAGTATTTTATTTCCAAATTATCTGTATCATTTGAAGTGAAAATATTATCACCATTTGAGTTCTACAGTTATCAAAAAGGTTTAGGTTTAAATGTCAAGGGAGACTGTCATGGTAATACTTGTAATATTATGGTAAATTTATAAAAGCTCATCTACTGTAAACTCAAAACAGCATGCATGAATTTTAAATTTTATTAAAGGACATGTGACCGAAACTTTTAACCCCATGCTTATAGTGCATGTACTCATATGACTAAGTGCTTGTACTGTGTTAAATATGTTTAACTTGAAGAAAAAATTCACATCCTCACTGAAAGTCCCACCACTCAAGATTAAACTCAGCAAGTGCACTTCAAAAAAAAAAAAAAAAAAAAAAAAAAAAAAAAAAAAAAAAACTATCTAGATCAGGAAAGCCTGGTAAATCCCTCTATTATATCTACTATGTATACTGTATTTAACTCAATTCTGCAACAATCCTCACTTGTTATCAATGAAATTTCCCACTTGGAAATCTCACACAACATCTTCATAGGTTTTTTTGTTGGGTATCTATTAAAAGAAAGAGGAAACCCCAGAAAAAAATCCACATACACACTGATTAGCCCAGTCAATAATGTCACTGACCAGTTGATCAGTTGTTGTAACTTATAACAAATCTGTTCTTGGAAATCAAATTTGTATGCCACGCTTTTTTTACCTGCATGTGTACAGAATCAAAATCTCTAACAAAACTCACATATGTGTTTTGTCCTTGCTTTGTATTGTCTTGTTTGGTTGTTTTGTATTGTTTCATGTTTTTGGTTGTGTTTGCTTTAGCCAAATACAGGGTTTTTTCAGTTGCATTTTTCATCTCAATAATTATCAGACATTTTTACTACCATTGTTTCATAATTTTTAAGAATAAAAAATGTGTCAGAATCTATAATCGTAAATCTGATAATTATGAGAGGTAGATACCAGAGTAAACACTGTATTATCAACATGAATCATACTGATTTGTTTATAAAATATGATTTATTATTATATGACTTTTATGATGTTAAATGGCTAAGTTTGATTTGTTCTATTTATCTACAGATTTATAAAGCACTTCAGTATATAATCTCTATCAGTAGGGACGTGTTCTCTGTTCTTCTAACGGCTTAAGTTTTATAACTATTTTTGAAATTCATAACCATCTATAGATAAAGTTTATAAAGATGACTAAGGATTAATTTGTGTGTTTGTTAACTGTAGCACTAAGTTGATATCAAGTCAGATATTGCCTGGTCAAACAGTTTCAATTAGCCAGAAAGTCACTTGTACGATATCATATCAACTGTGTGTGTGTGCTTCAGATAGTTAATATTTACAAAAAATTGTTTTTGAAGTTCATTAATATTGACTTGTATACAGAATGTGATTCCTTACAAAGTCATACATATATACACAAAATACCTACAGACGTATTAAAGTAAACTTAAGAATACTTGTTTTGGCAAAGAATCCTCTTGAAAAATCTGTCCTTAACATATATAGAGCAGAATCAAAAGATACATTATTTTAATCATTTGGGATCTGTCCCCAGTATGTAAAAATATTATCATCATTCAAGACACGGCAGGTAGTTAAAAGCTAAATATTATATATCACCTAGGCATCCTTTTGGATCAATAGTAGTTTTTTACTTAATTTCAAAATTACTGACAAAGTTTTGAGTTCTTTTTTTTTTTTTCTCTATAAGTAATATAACCAGCCAAATTGCATACAAATTGACATTAAGCACAACAAGTATTGAGATGTTAAATGCTGATTGTCTGTTTATTTGGGCTAAAATTACTAGCCCAGATCTTAATGCATAAAAAAGAATCTTTGTAAATTCTAAAGAAGAATATAGCACACAAAAGTGCCAGACACAATGTAACAGAAACAACCAGACATGACTGAGCGAAACGGAAAAAACTAGGGCTTGATTGGGTTCAGTATTTGACCAGGTGGTAGGGCAGTAGGTAGAGTTCTGCTAGTTTTTGGGAAAGTACTGGTTTAGATTCTTGATTTTGCCACCTTTTGATTCCCTTTCCTATTATAAAACTTAATATTGGGATATCCATTAAACTGAACTCCTGATTGGTTGTCTTCAAAAACACTAATGTTATTCTTTGATAAAAGTTGGTGTAAAGTAATAATAATGTTATACATTTAAAATTGAATTGACACATTTAATTTGTATAGTTCATTCCTTAACGATGTTTTTCTGTATGGAGTTCAGAAATTCAGAAACAAAATAGGTATTCAATTAAATTTTTGTCGGTCACAGATTTACATATATCTATACATTTCTTTTGAATTCATTTTTATGACAGATTATTTTTTATAACTTTAAAAATAAAAGGATATAAGTCTGCAGATGGTCACTTTAGAGAAAGATATACCTGTGTACAATGAGGTGTGAGAAGATCAAGAGTTTATATTGAACAATATCTCTTTTGTTCACCCTGGCTGTAGTTTTTATCAGTTTTTGAAGTCTCTTTATGATCTAAACATTTAGAAATATTACAACTTAGTATGACACTTACATTTATTTACAGTACACTTTATTGGGTCTGTCAGAGTAAACATTAGGCTTTTTGACTACTGTGATAGTGACTGTTTAACTACCTAGCTTTATTTTATATGATTATGTAAATGATTACAGCAACCTCTGACCGAGATAAATCTGATGCCAGGCCCAACATAATATAACCGCTGGTTGAGGTACCTTTTTGTGTCGGAATGATAATAATAAGATTGAATTGCAATTCTGTCTGTTGGTTATTCTTGTTAATAGTTGTTATTGGTAAAACAAAATAAACTTTATCAAGGTTTTTATTTTTTTTTTTTTTTTTCTACTGGAAAATTAAGACCTTCGGAATAATTTGATGTTAAATTGAAGTCTCATGTTATTGAAGTTTCTCTGTACTTAACAAAACCCTAATCAGGAATGTCTTGCACTTAGTTTTACCATATAACTTATATTACTATGTAAAATTCTATGTTCCTGAAATTCTGTTTGTTTTCTAAAATAGCTATTTGAGTAAGGAAACAAAAATATGTGAAAATATACATGCAGAAAAGCCATCACTAGTTCAATATATTTCATAAGTTTTTTTTTTTTGTTTAAATTTTCATAATTTTGAAAATCTTCGAAAAACACTGAGTAAAAAATTATGATTGATAATAATAGTTAAGTGCATTTTAAAATATTTGAAAATGTTTAACAAATAAATAAACATGTTCTGAATTAATGATAAACAAAATGTCAGAGGTTTTCACAACTCTTATGTTACAACACGTATAAAATTGAATTCTGTCATAACCTGCCTAAACAGATGCATAGTAATGTTTTATTATTTGTAACTCCTATCAAAATGACAGTATACTTTTTCACCTGATATCAGGCTTTCTGTATTATATGTGAACTTTCCTTTAGAATTCTGAGAGGTGTATATAATCGGGTTTAAATGACTTTATGACATGTTAAGTATGTCTGTCTCTCTATATAATATATTTGTATTTAATTCAAAATTAAATCTTGTAAAACATAATAAAATTTCAATATGAATTTCCTAATTGAAAATTAGAAGGTTTACTTTTCTTTAAATTTATATTTGCTTTGAAAATTGATCATTTGTTATCGATATGACTGGTATACATACACTGACGTCAGATCAAAATTTGGACAATATGTCTTGTTTTTATTTCATTTCTGCTATTAACACTGGTAGTATTGTTTACCAAACTAAACTTCGATTTTGCTATATTATTAACTTAAAATACAATAAAAATTGACATTTGATCTGAAAAATGAAGTTATTCCATATAATGCAGCACCTTGATAAAAGTACATGTATATATGTACATGTAGTTAAAAATTGGAATCTATATATTATTGTATTTATAACAAAAATTTTAATGAAGACTCCAGCTGATACATAATTTTAAAAAAATATAATAAAGAATAAATAAAAAAATAAAATAAATAAATAAATATAATTAAAAAATTAAGAAGTTAATTTTTATGTAGTGATAAAGTGATTGGATTTTAGGACTGACCATATTATTCCTTAACTTGATCAAAATAAATAGCGCATTTTGATAGTAAAACATGTTGTTATTGTATTGTGAAGTGGTTTATAATATTCATCATCTTTAAAGATACATTGTTGGCTTACTGAGGTAGTTTTTGTCAAGCCTGGCATCGCCATAAGGCAAGACTTACTGTTACTTTTCTGGTGTCATAGGCGGCAATGACGGTGGCAGCAGCAGCGTGTCAAAATGTGAAAGTTAATGTTAAAGTTCTAATCTATCAAAAACTAACCAGGTGAGACATTTAAGTCTATGGAATTCTTGTTTTATAGTACATACCTTCATTGGTTTAAGTTAGTAACAATCATTCTTGTATTCTTCTTCAAGAACTTAGAATACAAGATTTTATCAAGACTCTAAATGAGCTGTAACATTTTAATGTATCTAATATTGTGTGTGTTTTTTTTTTTTTTTTTTTTTTTTTTTTTTTTTTAATTATTTTATTTCCCAGAAGTTTTACAAATTCGAAATTAGTTAAAAAATATTAAATCATCAGACATACAGAGGGGCTATAAATCATGATACAACTACCTGCATAGTGTTTTATTTAGGTTGAGAAAAAGTGCTGAGGGAAAAGCCCACTAAGATTGAAGATTGTATAAGTTCTTTCAACCAACAAATTTTAAGTAATTTACAGGTGTGAAGAACTTGCAAAACTCTTTTAGGATAATTTTTAATTCTCACTGTTTTACATATTCCAGGTGTGAAGAACCTACAAGATTCGTTTTTAGACATAGAACCAGATGACCCAAGATTTAAGAATGTCAAGGTCATTCTTGTCACAGCAGATTGTAGTAAATCTGGTATTACGAATCCTATTGATTTCATCGTCAATGAAGGCGAAGGTAATTTTAATATTTTTTAATTTGTTAGATAGATTTCATACATGTATTTAAAAATTGAAGCCACATTCAGTTTCATGTCATATCTACAAAAAAACCATGAAATACATGATTGTATTATGAGTCGTTGAAAGTTAAAAACCATAATTTTACAATGATCAAGTCTTTGTTAATCTAACATGGTGATGTACGTGTATTTTAGAACTGGTTTTCCAGTATATAAAATGATATATTTGATATAATTCAGTTTAATTTTATTTATTTATTTATTAGAATTTAACCATTTGACTCTTTCTTATTTCAGATGCAAAGATTTTAAAAGATTTATCTGTTGGTGAAACAGATTTAACCAAACTTGGAGAGCTTGTAGGTCAGCATGGGAACCTCTTAAAACATGCAATGAAATGTAAGTATCTTGTTGAATCATCATCATCATCATCATCATCATCATTGCCATCATCATTGCCATAATTATAAAGCAGTGTATAACTTACATTATTCAGAGTTAATTTTAAAATAAATTGTAAAATAAAGCTATAATTTATGAAACATGAAAACAAACTGGAAACTGGTGATAGGCAAAAGTCTGGAGAAGTTATTACATTCTATCTCTTTTTGATGAAACCTTTACAATGGGGTCTCACCAATGCTATGAACCCAGTATAAGTATTAAGATGTACTTGTATCAAGGTAGCTAATTTTTATGGAAAAGCTTATGATTTACTTCCACTATGAGATCCAGCATCAATTGTTGGACTGCTGGACTAGCTATAAATAATGTGCAGGCAACATTTGCTGCCCATTTTTTTCTCATGTAATTTTTTTATGTCATACATTTTCCTCATAAGGGCTGTTCCAGAAAAAATTACATGGTACCCTTTGACGGCAAACGATATATTTTTCTGTGGGTTGTGGGGGTATCTGACATTTATTTTCTGTGGGTGGTTGTATCTCAAATAAATTAAATTCTATGGGTTGTCGCAAAATTTATATTATTTTAATTTATTTCTGTCGTTTTTATGTCGCAAAAACTTGCCTCTCCTCTAAACAAATTAAACTGCAGGAAATAATCGTTTATATGACATCACGGTAACAAAAAAAAGGTAAACAAGTTAGCTCCCCTATATTGTTGTTTTGTGTACCGACATAAAAATTTCCGCCATGCGGCCGAGGTCAGTTGAAGACGTCTGCGCTTGGTTGGAGCAAAATACATTCATAGGTGAGTATATTAGTGTATTAGAAATGATTGATACGTCTAAGAAATAAAAGGAAGACCATGCATTTCTACACCCCCCTCTGAAATACCGCTATGTTCGCGTTCAAAGACATTGTGTTTAATTTCTGGCATAATGGGGTTCATACCTGTATTTAAAATTGTCTTAGATCAAACGGTACATATTTGATTTTAAATTTTAACATTAATTTGAGTTTAAAACCTAATCAAACATCGCCAACATGTTGGCAATTTCCAGGAATACCCCTCGAATGTTAAAATTAGAATATGGTTGAGCCAATCAAATTAAAGTTAATAAATTTCTATCTCGTAACAGCTAATGAACGCGAATGTAACTGTTTATGGGATTCACCCATTAAATGGAGCAAAATATCGCCGACTTTTAGTAATGTTTATCTGTTTATAAAGATATCGGTTTATAAAGAAACGATCTTTTATCTTTTGACAACTGTAAGGATTATTTCATTCAGCTCCAGTCGAAATTTAATGTTAATGAACCAGCATTGTCAGCAAGGTCTGAGAGTGAGAGGCCCATAGGGAATTACGTTAGCCATAAATTTTTCTCTCATTTACGTAGAAATTTTTGTAATATTGCAGTGATTTTATGATTAAAATGTTACCTGACTGTAAGTACTGACAAAGAATAACCTTAACTAAATTTTGTTTGTATTTTGAAAAACTGAACACAGTTTGTATTATTATCTCAGTATTAGAGTTAAGTACAAAATAAAATTTGAATGATTTGATATAAGGTTTTTTTTTATTTATTTATTTATTTTTTTGCATATTCCTATCTAGTGCAGAGAAGTGTGATTTTATTAGAATAAGTAAAGTCACTCCCAGACTTCTCTGTTTCATTTTCTTGTGTGTGTGTGTGTGTGTGTGTGTGTGTGTGTGTGTATATATATGTATATATATATATATATATATATATATATATATATATATATATATATATATTTTTTTTTTTTTTTTTTTCCCATGGCTCTTCATGATTTTAAATTTAAATTATGATGAATCTATTCACAACAATGACAGTTCATACCGAATCTCAGAAATTACACTGCATGCTTGCTTTTTGTTAAGGACCCCCATTTTTCCATCTCTTTTATTATAAACGCCATATCAATTACATGAACAGTGTAAAACTCACTTCAATATTTCGGTCACGGTTTTGACCATGAATAGCTGAAATATTGCAGATGCTGCTTTAAGCATGAGTTATCTCACTCATTCACTCAGTCAAGGTCAATCTGTTTCAATTGTAAAGGGACCTCTGTAATTTGTGATAATTGCAAAGTTTACAAGTTAAATGGAGGTTGCATGTGGGGAATACTGCATCTGAGGAGTTGATTCCATTTCCTCAGAACTTTTTGTATGAATTGTTACTTTTAATTGTAATATCACATTTATGAGGATACATCCTGTATTGATCTAAAACTTATTATTGATTTAATTTATTTATATGGGTGGTGGTATCTCTGAATAATTAAATTCTACGGGTGGTTGTATTAGAGAAAAAAAAGAAATTGTGGGTGGTGGGGGTTTCAAAAAAGTGCCTTCAAACCCACCCATACAGTTTTTTCTGGAACAGCCCTAAATAAGTACATAATAAATTGAAGACTTCTTTAAAATCAGTTAATTTATCTTGATTTATATTTTTTACAGTTTCCAAGGTTCAGGCTGTTGTATACATGACAAGATCAGTTCATGAAGCTGAAAATGAAAATGTTGTCACAAAATCTGTTGAATACATCAACATGATACAACACAAAAAATTTCCATACAGAGTTGTCCCCCCTGTGTTACAATTTAGTGGAGAAGATATTGATAATAAGAGAGGACTACATGGAAATATATCAAATTTTTCCCAGCAGAGAGAACTAGTGGATGTTTTGTAGCTGTTATTACACGAGAGGTATGTATGTTTTATTTTTGCACAGAAATAATGTATTGATTGATTGGTCATTAGATGTCCAAATTTACTCATTGAAATTCATGTGTTTTAGGAATGGATATGTTTACCATAAAAACCTTTGTACATCATAAAAGGAAAATAAATTTGTTTGAATTATAAAAAAATCAATATCAATATTTCAATATAATTGTTAATCAATTATACTTTATTTATGTATTTTTCTTTTTTCAATTTTTTATCAGCCTGAAGATCCGAAAGAAGCTGCCAAAGATGTTCTTGCTAGAGCACAAGCAAAAGGTCTTCTAGGTCATCGTAAATCTAAATCCCCGAAAGAGACAGTATCCTTGGATCACCAAATAAATGGTGAGGTGTCTGAAACAGCTTTAGTCAATGGGCATGCTGAGAGTGATGCTAAATTGTTAAATAAACGAACACGGAAAGCTCCTAGAAAGATACCACTGAGATCAGCTGTATCAGCACAGCATAGTACATCAGTTCCAGCTTATAGTAAACCGCACGCTTCAAGTCCTATTCACAATTATATACATAGCCCTGCATCAAAGACTTCTAGAGCAAAACAACCAAATACAGCAAAATCAAGTTTTGCAAGATTATATCAATCCCGCACAAAATCACAAGAAGATCATTTCCGAAATGATGATAAACCTAAACATGTAGCCGAACATCTCAAAGTTGTTAAACACCCAGCACCATTCAGGTGAATATTTTCACGGATTGGAATTTTAGATGTTTTTGATTTTCATTTTGTATCTTTTTATTAGATTTTTAAAAATATTTCCACAAATTGTCACAATAACAGACACAATTTTATCCTTTTTTCCTTTTTTTTTTCACTTTAATAGTTTCAGCAAATTGTAAATTGAAAAACTAGTCAGACACAAATGAATATATTACCTTTATTTTTTTCATAATTAAATCTGCCAATATTATTTTTCTGTATTTATTGAATATATGGTGCTATGATGCTGAAAGTATTATTATACAAAATGTAATTAGATATAATGATAAACAAACAAGCAATTAGTAAACTCTTTTAAATACATAAAACCCGTAACCCTGTGTGATTAATTCACTTTTTTTCACTGAGTGTTTCAACTTTGTTTGAGATGTTATCACATATTTAAACAGTTAAGTATGACTTGTTGAGGAATGTTTCTATAACACATTTTTTGTCATCCTCTTTTTATGTTCAATAAGCACTGCAATATTTCATGTATGTATAATATGAAGCCTGTTCTATATTGATATAGAGTTCATGAATCATCACAGTTTTTATGCATGTCACAATACTACCATGTTAAGGTATAGTATACAGTTCATTCACTGGATAATTTACACAGAGAGAAATTATTATTTTTCTTGTCTGAATTTTAAAGATATTATTAACATGAAAATCTTGAGTTGCTTGGATTATTAGGAATTGAAAAAGATATTGATGCAAAACATTGGCATAATTTTGTTAAGTGGAAGACATTTAGAAAGGGTGTTTAAATAGCTCATAAATGCATTGGGAATTTATAAATAAAAAGTGAAAAAAAAATCTGTTTGCACCAAGCTCATGTTGTTAAGCCTAATTGAGCAAATGCTCAAACATTTAAGAATTCCATTTGATTGTTTTTATTTAAAATAAGAGGGTACTTAAAAATTGGTAAAAAATAAAAAAAAAAACTGAGCATGCTTGAATAATGAATTTTAAAGTAGAATTCTTGGAAAAAAGGGTGCTTAATATCAGTGATTTACATGGTTATACCATTATGTAAACCTCTTCATGTACTTTCATGAAGCTATTATAGTTGTTAGAAATCACATGATATGAAAGGGTATGATGGATGTTGAGGCACTCACACTGCATAATAAATGCAAGTCACTAATAATTTGTATGGATGTGTTCACTGAAACAAAATGTATTTTTAATTGCATGAATTGTAAATTAAAGCATTTATATTATAAACATTACTATATGTATTTACATATAAAAGATTGCTAGTTTACAATAAATAGCCAATGTATTTCTACTTAGATACCCATCTATGAATCTTAAGAATAATATACCACATTTCCTGCATTAAAGGACAAAAACTCTGTTAAATATTAATTCATTATTATTGTTGAAATTTTCGATTTATAAATTTTATATGTGCTTCAAATTAATTGCTTTAGTGATTTTTTTTACTTAAGAAAATAAGTTAATATTTCCTGTTTTTATCCTATTTAAAACATGTTAATTTTGTTTTATTTTTTCATACTATGGTGAAAATTTTTTTCTTTTGTGTTTTATGCTTTTATTTAGCAATAATATTTGTTTCTTCTCTCCTTCATTGTATTGTTCAAAGGAAACAACGGAAGTCCAAAAGCAAACAGAAGAGTTAAACCAACCTCAAGTAAACATGGGGTTACCATGGTAACCTCCAAGACTTCTCATCTACCAGCTATTAAATTCTGCCATGGTTCTAAACATGTTTTTACTGGAAAATAATGATGTATGGTATTTTTTTTTTTTTTTGAAAAATAGAAATTATATTTTCATTTCTGTAATTATATGAATGGAATTTCCATACTGATGGGAACAGTTTTTGTAATTTGAAGCATCTGTGTAGAGAATTAATTTTTTTTAAATGAAATTTCCAGAATGATGGGAGTTTTGGTAATACTGTATTGAGAATTAAAGTTTGAAAATGTGTTCAAAGAAAAGTTTTTATAATTTTGCCTTGTGGAGTGGGTTTTAACTAGAATGAGAAAATGTATCATGGGTAACAACTGGAATATGAAAGTACATAACAGATTATTACTGAAATTAGGGAAATGACATTGTCAAATGACATTGTCAGTAATAACTAGAATACATGTAAGGGTAATATGATATTGAATTGTAGGTAAAACTGAGATTGAGAATTTGCATTGTGGGTAATAACTGCAAGAGAAATTGTGTTGTGGGTAACAACTAAAATGATAAATTGTGTTTTGGGTAACAACTAAAATGATAAATTGTGTTGTGGGTAACAACTAAAATGAAAAATTGCATTGTGGGTAATAACTGGAATGAGAACTTTTGTGTTGTGGGTAGTTACTGGAATGAAAAATTGCAATATAGGTTAAAACTGAAATGTATTGTAGTAGTAATGGCAAGTCTGACCAGGAAGAAATGTATTTTATGCATTTATACTTGTATAACAGTTTATCATTAAACAAAAATTTAAAACTTTGTGTTTCCTGCTGGACAAACTGAAATATTTGTTTAACATTTTACAGCTTTTCACTTGAAATTTGTTTCATGACCAAATACATGTATATCAAGATTGATACATCATAGATAACAAAATAATTGTATAGTTGCCCTTTATTTTATAATTCCTTGTAATTTTTACATTCAAATAAGCAAATATGGAAATTACTAGTAGTTGCAGCAGCATGGTGTGATGTCAATCATACACTTCTTATCTTGATCAATGGCATTTTATACGCGAAGTTCTAAATTGCAAGTCATTTTCAATTAAAAGTAAAATGATAACAGAATTCATCATGTAAACAAGATCTGATGATCTGAAATTAAAAAAAAAGTATATTTTTGAATATTTAAGAGTAAAAGTTAAATATCTATAAAACAAGTTTATTGCTGAAACTGACACAGGAGTATTAAATATGTTGCTTTATGGTTTTCAATACTAGTTAATGTAACTTCATTTCCTTTCATTTAGATTAATTCACAAATCTGTCAATATGTCATTGTTGTGTATTGGTAGACGTATTTACGGTTGTGGACATTGATTTATCACTTATTTAATGTGATATAAGAGATTAAATCTTGATATATTGAAATACCAAAGTACATGTTAATAAACTAAGTCTTGTTTTTGAGTTAATGCACCTGTAAAGGTGAATGTTTTTTTAAATTTTCACTTGCCATATCTGCTGTTCCGGATTACCAGTACATCTAGGCATTTCATTCCATATCAGTCAATGTTCACATTGTATATACTCACTTAGGTATAAATAAAAATAACATTTCTATATATTGTATTTTTTCAGCAGGTATCAATGTATCATTGTAAAAAGTCAGCCAAGCCCCTGTTATATGTCATAACCGAGATCATTATTTAATTCATTAATAAATAAAGTTTTAGGTTATACTTAATCAGAACACCTGAATTGTTGCTGACCAGACACAATACATATCTTATTACCTGTTAATTGCATTTATCAGATATATCATGCATTTTAATGTTCACTTGGACAGGTAACTTGCTATGTTATTGTTGTAAGGCATCTACAGAAACTATTATTTAAAAAGCTGTCATTATAGTTTCTTCATTCTTTGCTATTTCCTGATGAATGGTTTGGTTTTGTGAAAGTTAAACTTACCAAAAATAACTTGTAAGTCGCTGAATTCATTATAAACTTTTATGAAGGACACTACTTCATATGCCTATGTAAAGAATAGTATTTTTTGGTCCATTTTTTTATTTTCAATTTTTTTTTTCAATTTTTTTCAATTAAGTTATGATTTTTATTTTATTGATGACATAATGCTATCAGAAAAAACTCAGCCCAAGTTTAACCATTATCAGTATTCCTTTAACCAGATTTTTCTTTGACTTGAAAAGAAATTAAATATTGAAACTGTGGTCTATTCCTTATTTCACGGAAGAATTTTAAAGAAGAATTTATAAAAGTATTACTCTAAGCATGTTTTCATTGCAGTAAAAACAAATATTCATGTATGAATAAGTCTTTATCATTTTTTCAGTATAAAATATACGAATTGTTTTTTATATTATAAAGATGCATAAAAATATAAAATTTACATTAGGTTTAATGTGACAGAGATAAATTCTAGACAAAAAATTCTGCAAACTTAGAACAGTGAGAGTTCATAATTCACATAACTACTGTTATTTTTATAGTACTGTATTTTATATAAAGTTCATTTGAAAATTTCAAATTTCATCCAATCTTTTATAATATGACTTGTATCCATAGTATGTGATATTGTAATATTTCCGTCCAAAAATTCTTTTCAGTCTATGGTGTAATGCTGAATTTCTATCCATGATGTTATATAAATATTATGTAGAATTTTTATCCATTGGTTAATATTAATTTCTGTTTTTATGTGTTATGAGAGATATTTATGTCTCTGATGTTATGCAAGATTTTTGCCCATGTATTTATGAGAGATTTTTGTTTCTGTCATGTGACAATTTAATCAGTGCTGTTATGAAAGATATTTGTATATGATGTCATGTGACAATTTGATGCTGTCATTAAAAATTATTGTATATAATGTCATGTGACATGTTGCTCTGTGCTGTCATTAAAGATTTTTGTATATGATGTCATGTGACAATTTGATGCATGCTGTTATGAGAGATTTTTGTCTCTGTCATGTGACATTTTGATCAGTGCTGTAAGAGATTTTTTGTCTCCGTCATGTGACATTTAGATCCATACTGTTTATGAGAGATTTTTGTCTATGATGTTATGTGATATTTTTTCATCCATGATGCCATTACAGATGTCTGCCTTATTATATATATGCTGTGATACATGTATAATTTATTTATTTAATGTTAAGATACATCCTAGTTATTGACAGTTAATTGTTAATTTAGTTGATATACATACTAAGATGAAAAATCTATGAAATAAACAATAAGATACCAACAGCTGAGTTTTCATGTTTTTTTTTTTGTTTTTTTTTTTTTTTTTTTTAAATTTTATAATTTAAAAAATAATATGATGTTAATGTTTTATTACAACAGGTTATTCAATTCTCAGGGCATTGCAAACTAAGTGGTCTAAAGCAGAGGGCCTTCAGATGCAAACCCCTCTCACTGCCAAGGTTCTTATTCCACTTTGGGTAGATTTCAGTGTAAGACTGTCAGTTCACTTGCCAATGGTTGTGGTTTTCTATGAGCACTCCAGTTTTCTCCACCATTTAAACAACTGGCTGCCTTGATATCAGTGAAAATAATAGGGATGTAAAGTTTAATGTCAATGAAAAGATGCTATTATACCAAATGATCAAGTGACATCATTTGACAGAGTTCCTAATCACATCCTTTATTCTCTTACTTGTTAATTACAATAACACACTGATCCTACAGCAAGACTTAAAATCCCTTGGGACCTAGAAAATACAGATTTTATCTGATAGGCAATTTAATATTTACAGAATTTATGTGTATTATTGAAACAAAGAAATCTGCAAAGTATTAATACGGTTGTTGAATGTGTTTATTTTTACAGCAGTGACAAATCGTCTTCAATATTTCCAAAAAGAATCATAAATTGATAAAAAAAATAATACTTTTACATCATATTTAACCATAAAAAAAAATTCAATATGAACATTCATATTTTTAGTGTCTTTTACGTCAAATACATAGACTTTTTAACTAATTTTCATATTCACATAATCAAAAAACCTGTTGCAATTTGAATTTTTATATTACAATGCAGTTTGAAACCAAATGAGACCCCTTATTGCATTCACTTCTTTTTGAAACTTATCCACAGCTGGTGACGTCTCAATACAATCAAAAAAATAAATCCTGACTTTGATGTACAAACCTTATTTACTTCCCCTGAGATCATTTGTGATTTTATGTATACATAAATTAGCTTAATGTGTACTGAATTTTTAACCAAACACAAGGTACCAAATTGTTTTAATTTCTGTAAATTATTACTATCTCACTGTTCAACAGGTCTGCAAATCTCTCCACATGACAAATGTGATTTTTCTTTGGCAAAATCTAGAGTAACATCAAACTGTGAGGAACATTTTTACATTAGAGATTTAAGACAAGAATTATAAACCCTATTGATAAATATATACATGTACAAGTATAAACGACATTCAATATGCGAAAATATTAATTGTCAAATTGTACAGTTTTCATACTTTTTAATGAGTTTATATTTAAAGGGCCATAACTCTTATAACATCTCTTAAAGATGGCATTAAAATCCTAGTCAAGTGTAAATGGTGATTTAATTATGTGATTGACAAACTGTGTTTGCTGCATGTCTTGTTCTTTCTCTGCAACCCTTGTTTAGACATTTCTAAAAGTGGCTTGTTGGATATTTCCCAAACATGAGAGGAATAATAAGGAGTGAGTTTGTTTTTTCAGAACCAACACAGTACATAAATAGAATACATACCAATATGTATGATATGATATGTATGTTTGATCAGTACACTGCACTACTGGTTGTTGGGGCTAAAAAGCATTGAAAACAATTCGTCACACATATATGGCTGCTGGAATGAGTCTGAGTTTTGTTTGAAACACAAATTTTGATACAGATAAAAGCAAATGGAATCAATAAGACAATGTTTATGATGTCTTCACCAAGTAAGATACATACATTTACAACAAACAAATATAATATATGCATATGATGTTTTTATTTGTAAATTCAGAAATGCTGCAAATATTAGGCTTGCAGATAATAATATATTACGTTACTATTTATGTATGATTAACCCTACCATACGTAACATTGCATTAGTTGTATACCAGTTGTATATATATATATAATAACTGACAGTATTGTACAAAATATAAAGCATATCAAACACAATGTAAAACACAACAATAACAATATAGGAATGATAACGATGGCCAAATATAGACCAGTAATGCCAAAATAATAATAATACATCATCACATACATCTATTGTTTCCCTTATTGGTTATAAAAATGGTTCATAACAGTGTGCCATAAATGGTTTCTAAGGATAATCTAAATACAAAACAATATATCACAAAGTTTATAAAGCATCTTGGCAGTTAAAGCAGGGTAAGGTCATTTAAAGGTCGTAAATAGTAGGAAATCATCAGTTGTACAAGTTTTTATTGACACCACTGAAGTAACAAGATCATATAAACTGAATCTTGTTTATTTTAGGAGAGTTTCTATAAAAAAGTCTGAATTTTTAAAATTCTTTATAATGATGAATGTCATTTTGGTTAAAACAGTTTTTCCTGAATATTAGAAAACAAAATTTTAATGTCATTTTGGTAAAAAACACTAATACAAGCTTAAACATTAGAATGAAAGATGACAACTGGAACACCTTACCCTATCCTTTATACAGTCAGGTTTATCAGATTATCACACATATCCAAGGAATTTTTTGTTAGAATTTATAATCTAATAAACCTATGTGATAAATGACATTCCCCTGTCTACTATATATTCTGTACAGAATGTGATTTCCAATGGATATTGAATCAATCAAGTTGACATTTTCCCTTTAACATTACACAGGAAACAAGCAGCACATTCTCTTTTCACACTGCCCTTCACAAAGGGATATTGACCACATAATGAATTGGCAAACCTCTTTTCTTTATGAATCTTTTGATTAAAACTGATAAAAACAGGAAGAACATAGAAATTAAATCTGCCCAAAAGACAATTATTTTGGTGTTGAACAATAAATATACACACAAAAACATGTGAGGTTAAAACTGTTATCACAACTCAAGTTAAAAATTAAGTATCGAAATCAACAACTGATTAAAACAACAAACAATCACTAATTCTATAGTCTAAACTATCTAAATAAAATAAACAGATTATACAGGTAACAATGATATACAGTAAATCTGCCAATATATATCACCTTCAGAAAAATCTGCAGTGAAGTGGTCTGGCTTAAAACAGTCTTTATAAAAGCTGTTCAAAATAAGTATTAACAAAGAAATGGGGTTTATAAACTTTATAAACAGCTGGGACATATAACACTTAAGTCAAGTCTGACAAAGTTTTGCTAAAAAATCTTCTGTGTGTTACTTTTAATTAAAATGTTGTGTAAAGTTTTCAAGATGATAAATTGTACATTGTATTCTGCCTGTTTTACACATTGTAAAATTGTCTTTTCTTAAGGATTTGTAATACTCTATCAAAACCTTTGATTTTATTCCCATATATAAAAATGTTCCAGGTAATTTGATTTCTGAGAACACATGTTAATGACAATATCACCTAATGATAAAAGGTCTCTTTATAACACTGATTGTTCTGGTATCAAGAAATAACAAAATCATGCTGGTCACATGATGAAACTTACAGATTATAGGTACATATTTATTTGAAATCAGACTTAACAGGATGACTTGACAACATCTTCTAGCACAAACAGATCAGCCCATGCCATAACACCCTTTATTATTCATTTGAACAAAGGTAGACAACTCTTGGTAATTCACTGCATTATGTCAGTATACAATCAGATCTTCTTATACATCTTTTATTATTTCAACCCTGATATTAAAACTACATTGGCATCAGATTTTAAACATCCCAGTAATTAGTTTCTTCATACTAACGTCAAGCATGTGTGAGAAACAAGACCATTTTTTAACACAACCCAAAGGCAGACAACTCTTATATATGCCAATAAAGACCAGGGTATTATAAAATATCATATACAGTAGTACAAAAAATATAACAAAATACACTGTAGTAATAATAGGTAGTTAAATTAAGGTACTGGCTCACAATTAAGTAAATATAAGAAAAACTACAATTCTAAATAAAGAAACTGAATTTGGCACAAAAATCATAAACAAAATTCATGAACAGTTAACCATTTTAAAATTTTAACAGGTACAATAAAATTTTCTAGGAATCTGCTTATTACTGTAATTTAAAAGGGAATCAGGAAAGCAATTTATGACATTACATGTCACCTGTTATGGTTTAACCAATGAAACAAAATGTTTCAGTCATGTGCTATTATGTTACATGTTATGAGTCAACCAATGAAACAAAATGTGTCAAGCAGTCATGTGATACCATGTCATATGTTATGAGTCAATCAATGAAACAAAATATAACATATAGTCATGTGATATGTTTTAACAAATGAAAGAACTCTTTACATCACAACTACAGCTAAAGCTTCGTGCAAATAGATATAACTTGATCTATTTAAGAATTATTGGAATATTTGAATTTTAACATAGTTCAGTCTGTCTTGAAGGAGTAATTTTGTACAAATTTACACCCATTTACTTTTGGTATTGAGTGATATATCAATGCAATGAAACTTCAATTAAATAAATGTTGTTTTCTCAATTACAACAGAAAACTTCAACATTTGAAATTATTTTAAATGTAAAAATTTTAATTTCTGGACACCTCCAAAGTAAAACAATTAAGTACAGTGCACTTAAAGTTAACTAGGTTTCAGTGTAAAATATGGATTTCATAAAAACTGAATAACATTTCAAGTCTTGAAATCTCTTTAAATAACATCAAACAATTCTACAAAAATTCTTATTCTTACAGATGAGGATAGACAAATTCATATTCATTTTTCACTGCACATCATTATACTGAATGTTTATAATGTTTCCTAATTTTTTGTAAACATTTTGACAGTATTTTGTTTGCTGTTCATGTGAAATAAACACTTTAATTACTATCAGTGACTGAAATCTCATACATAATATAAAGAATAATTTTTTATAGTCAACAAATTGTAAGAATTTTCAGGATTTTTCCCCATTATAAAACAACTTCACAAAATTTGGTAACAAGCTCAGAAAACAAGGGATGATATTTTAAGATATTTCTGCATCACACTTAAAGCAGATACAATTGCACGTAATAATGGTACAACCTTGTATCACAACAAACAATAAATAAGTAGAAAATTTTGTCATCATGGAATATACCATAATTATATATGATGGATTAACACATCAGAATAAATAATAGCTAATATTTACACATGATTTATATACTACTGTTACCAGATGATAACGAACATCAATATTACGCTGTTCAATGACTGATGTTAATAATATTCACAAATATGAATCACTCTACAACGTACATTAACGATGACAAGTCAACAAAAAACCATGCTTATTTGTTTTTGTGAAGTTTAAAGACAATGATGTCATAAGAATGTTAATATTCTGTTCATTAATTAAAGCACCTGTTGTCATATATACATGCATGTACCGTATGTATGACAAAGTACCCTGGATTTACCCATCACTACATAGTTGAGTAGATAATACATTTTGTCATACAGGTAAAAATGTAATACATGTATAACTGATTGTTTCTCAGAAGATGATGTGACATAGCACAAATCCTGCATGATGTCAAAATTATTTTCAATTTTGTATGATTATTCGGTGTATTTCATTGTCTTTTTTGAGATTTTGTCTGCATTTTCAAATATCATCTTAAAAGAAAATGACAAAGTTTTTTATGATTACATATCAGTTAAAAAATCCCAAAATAGGTTAAAATTACTCATAAGTATGGTTTTTACGTGAATGCGTCAAAAATGTGATACTTACTAACTAACTAGTTATACATTGTACAAAAAAGTAAATCAATATAAGTAATAATATGACATAAATACTGATGATGATGTAAATATCATGTAAATATATTGCACAAAAACACCACAAAATCAACATGATAAACAAATACTGTACAGAAATTTATAACCAAGAAATTTGTTAATGAAAAAAAGTCAATCAGAAAGTTTTTGCTCACAATTGTCAAACTTTTTCATAAATGCATAAGAGTAACAAGAAGCTTTTAATAAAAACCTAGCCAAATTGTTTTTTAGAATTCACTTTCATCTCCTCTTAGTATCTACTGACAATGTGCCAATTAGAGCCAGTGAATACTGTAATTTGAAATGTTGCTTTTTGCTTAAATTAGAAATGAAAAGTTCCTAATTTACAGTATTTAGTATTTTTGTTTTAATTAATCAAGAAAAATTGTCAACTGTTAAATCAAATAAATTTGGCTGCTAAAAATTTTGCAAAATTTCTAAAGCATTCAAACATGCACCATTCACTTTACTTTGGTACTGAATGCTCTGGAATGCAAAATTGAGGTTTTTCCAAGTTTCTCCAACAGAATTCCTCTCAAGATTAGGAGAGATAAATATTGATTTCATGTGTATCTAAGTCTTTTATTATGAAAGACTTCATTTATAGTGGATATAATGCTCAAAGCTCTTCAATGAAGATTGTGGAACACTATGGAAATTGATTTAGTTAAAAAATACGAAATGATAAATATCAATGGTATATTTTACTGTAGCAATGCTTGTATAATACAACATAATACATACAAAGTTACAGATTAATTCTGTAATACAAACATTGTAAATAAAACAATTTTGATGTCATTGTATAACACAGATATATTGTACATAATCAAAATCTCTACACGTCTCTTAGATTCTCTCCGTGTAAATCTATACACGTCTCTTAGACTCTCTTCGTGTTTTAGTTGACTGAAGAAATCAGATTCTGGCTCGACAAGAGCAAAAGATTACATGATGAAAATAGAAACATCTGATTGATGTCATTTACTTGTAGTTTTAATACATGTATGTCAATATTTCCACCAATCTGCTAATAAGCCAAATAGCTAGAAGAAGACTGTCATAAACAAAATGATTGATCAAAGTTTCAAAGTATATAAACACAAAATGAATATGTTGCACCTACACTAATAATGGTTTAGATGTTAAAATTGGAAGATATGAAAATAATCAAAAGAGATTCTTTTGAAAAAATGCACCTTGTTACCTATAAAAGATCTTTACTAAAAACTGAGGTAAAAAGATTAAAAGACTAGAATATTAAATATTCTATCCGCTATGTTACTTGATAAAGAAATTACAAGATCAAAAATACATTTTAATAGGTATTTTTTTTCAGAATAAAAAAATATTTAAATGCCCTTAAAATTTTTCTTTATTTCTTGCAAATCATTTTTACTGTTATTTTTATTTTAACTTTTGCAGATTTTGACACGAAATGAAATTTTTGGTAAAATTTTTCATTATAAAAAGATTGTAAACAATGCCCAAATTAAATAAGATTATATGGATTTTAAACATCTATGTATAACTATATAAGTTAGAAAAATTCCGTTATCATGTAATATAATTTGTAGAATTAGTGGATTTCTCTATTATGCTTGATATTTCTACCCTCCCTCCTTACAAATCTATTTTTTGTCCACAACAAAACAAGTTTTACAATCAATTTAAGTAATACGTACATCATTGTGTAAAAGTCTACAAAATGCATATTGCACACATATAGATACCAAAATCTACTCTATCACACTAAGTTCCATCTTGTGTTTCTACATCTTAGCTACATCACAAAAACCGTGAAGCTGAAAACTGTACATCCATATACAAAATTAAAGCTGTCTGTTGCCATAGCAACAAGATACAGTGTGTATGTGTCTATTTTGTTGGTGATTTCAGTGTTTCTATCATACTTTTCACACTATGTCTAAAACAAGCACCAAAACTCTGAAATATAAATCAAAATCAAATCAAATCAAATAGGTCAAATTAAATAGGTCAAATTAATTACAATATGACTAGCTTTTCTGAGCTTTTAAAAAACTAAAACATGATAATTAAAAATTAAAGTGTTTTAACAAGGTTAATAATCAACAAAACGTGGCTTAATATGGCAATGTTATGTATGAAGAAGGTACTGTTAAACCTGCTATAGGGACTTTATCGATACAAACAAGAACTCCACCGATTTAAATGTCTCGCCTGGTTAGTTTTTGATCGAGTAGAGAAAGCATTACTTTAACATAAACTTTCACATTTTGACACACCGCCACCACCACCACCTACAACAACACCAGAAAAGTAACACCTAAGTCTCACCTTAAAGCAATGACAGGCTCGACAAAAAACAACCTGTCTATTAAAATCCTGTATTCAAAAACCCCTTTGCTTCTTCTTTCAAGTGAAAAGAATCTCTATATAAAAATCAACTTTATATAAAGTCCATATTTTTTGGGTCCATGTTCGGTCTTTTCAAACAGGTTTTACTGTTCTTTTCAGACAGTTCTTGTACAGTGTACTTACAAATTCTTATCAACAATTGGTTCTTATATTTTATGTGTTGCCCAATACTTGTAAGGAAAAGTGAAGATATTCATTGAGGAATTAGATACACAAATTTATTTAACTTTTAACGGGCCAATTATCATTACATGTATATATTTTCTTTTACTTAAACATACTTTATGTGACAAAATTACAGGTCTTATTTAAAAAGAAATCTCTAAACATTAACAAGTAAATGGTTTGATAGTACATTGTATTTTTATTATCTCGAGAATGAAATATAAAAACAACATGTTGTACAAGACAGAAAAAATAACATACAAAAATCATGTATTCACACCAACATGACATGTACAACAACAAGATATAAAATGTAACAAAACATACAACACAAAGAAAATATACCAAAGCAATTATACTGATCTCTGATGGAAATGAATGCTTTGTTGAAGCAATAAAGTATTTTGTTAATACTCCTGGTATTTTAAGAGAGACTCAGAAGGTATTTTCAGTTGGAACTGAACTGTTTTGTTAATGCTTCCAAGTACAAGTATTTGGATTGGCCATATATATATATATATAATGATACAAAAGAAAATCATTTTTATTATTTGTCAGATAAAATTGAAATGTCTTTAAATTGTCTTGTCATGTCAATATCCTATACAATATATATGTAATACATTAACAACGTTAAAAGAATCTATCACTACTTGTGGTGCCAGATAGGGAAATCTCAACCAGAGTTCTAATATATCCAGTCCAGAACTTGGCAAGCCTCGTTCTGGATCAGATATATAAGAACTCTCGTTGAGATTTCCCTATCTGGCACCAAAAGTAGTGATTGATTCTATTTCTTGCACCACAAAATATACAAGTTCTATTAAAAATCAAAATTCAACATATGATGGAAGTGGCGTGTGAATACACAAGGCAGAAACAAGCGTGACGTCATAATTCATATTAATTAGTAAAAAAAATTTGAAAATTACATTTTAAATTTAAACCGTAGTATAACCTGTTATATTTATTTGTTTGTGCGAAGCTATGCCAGATTCTTGGGTTTAAAGCGGTTCTCAAAGTATCAATACACCTCTGATTTCATTGATAAATCTTCGCAGGAAAAAGAGCGTGTAAGTTATCTTGTACAGGGGGTGCAAGATTGAAATATCTTACACTGCTCTTTATATGGAAATTTCTATTTGGGGTGCAAGAAACCTCTCTCTTTCTCCCTCTCTCTCTCTCTTCATTCTTGTGTAGTTCATCTGGATTCTTGAATGTGTAACATAGAAGCTGCCTGGTTTCAACTATGATACCAAATCAGTTGATATTTTTGTTTCTCAAAAAAATGAAGAAATAGAAAGTCCTTGTTCTAAATTAAACAGCAGATTAATATGACAGCTGAGACTATGGACAGCATTTTTGTACTATAGTTCATTTAATACTGGGTTTTTCATATGTCACATGACCAATCTAAAAGCAAACAATTGGGATAAGAGATACTTTTTAATTATAAAGAAATATATATCAATGTTGTCTTAAACAGTTTTCCTACGAACATTTTACATTTAATCTGAATGGCAGATTACTACATATGATTAAAGATTTTAAAAGAATGGTCAATATTTTTTCCCTCTGCCAGATGTCAGAAACTCCCAAGTGGCAGTCATAAAATGAAAAGCAGAATAATGATATCTAAATGATTAGTAAAGCTGTTAGCCTGTACGTGATGTTACATACTTAAATATCAGCTTTGTGTTAGCTTGGTTCTCGCTTAGTTGTCTTATTTTTTATCAAACTGAAGACATTTTGTACACCTTGTAGACTGGCCTTGACCCCAGCCTTGACCCCTGTCTGAACACTCTGGGCACTTGATTTAACACCATCTTTAAGAACTTCACCTATAATCTGTAACTAAATGTCATAAAAACAAAAACATATAAAATAAAGAAATGAAATTTAAAACACTGTCAAAAAGTTCTCATGCATATAAAATTAATTGTATTGTAAAATCAATTCAAAAGTTACAATAAACAAAATTAGTGTTCAATGCAGAAAAATTAAAAAATGTGACACAGGCAAAAACCATACTCATAATCCTTGCTTAATTTAATCTGAAATGCCTCAATACTGATCAAAACAGAAATTATTTTTTAATTTGAATTTGGTCAAACATATCATTGCAAGTTTTTTTTTTTTAAAAAAAAACAATATTTATCATTTTAAATAAAGAGTAATTAAAGTTAAAATATTAAGCAATGTAATATAACATATTTCTTTGAGAAAGAGCTAAAAAAAATTGTTTAAAAAAATGGTCATATTTATCCAACAAACTACTGATTTGAAGGTTGCTGAAAGGCTACATTTTTGTGAAGACTTCAGATCTGTTACCGAAATGAATTTCATATTCTGTACATGTATAGGAATTTATTTAACTGAAATTGGTCATTACAACTGTAGAGTGATACCCTTATTAGCAAAATGTGCTTTACAATGAAGAGCATGTTTCTATTAATGCCAGAACCTATTTTTTGTAACATCTTGTACAATTTACAATTTATTTGAATTTTATTTGACTGTATTATAAATATTTAAAAAATTCAATAGATTCTTGTAGCCATACATGATAATAACAGTAAGTATTTCCATTTATAAAAAAAATGTCCACAATTTTCTTAAACACCAAAAATACAAATAAGTAGGGTTTTTGCTTGAAGTGTCACATAGTAAAGCACAACACATTTAATTTACACATAATATTTGTAACATAATTTGAAGCATGCAAAAATACAGAATTAAAAAATATAAAAAAATATATATAATTCAAGAAAATTACATCATTTAATAATCAAATAATTAGCAGATTTAAATATCTGAACTTACCAATTTTTACAACAGTATTACCATAATAATAATGAGAGAAAAAAAATGAATAATTGACATCTATTGAGGTGATAATATTAAACAAATTCTGATAAAAAAAAAAAACGAGGCATGCATGATCACACAAAGCAAAACTTTAGAATTTTCAAAATAATTCTTGATGTAAAGTCAAGAAATAAAAAGCGTTTTTCCGTCAACTTTGAAAAAAATCTCACCTACCGAGCAACCATATTTTGCTGAGAGTTGACAATGGAAAAACACACTGTTTTTCTTGACCTAACGTAAAATGTTAACACAACAGTGAGATGTACATATAACATACCTTTCCATGTTGTTGTCTAGATGTTGGAGTTTGTGGATGTGCATCTAAACACTTCTGGTACCTCAGCTGTAATACAAACCGAATGAAGATAGTTTTTTAAATATTTGACTACAACACAAAAATGTACTTTTTTATAACAAATATAATTTATTTATTTATTTTTTTTTATTGTTTTTAGGCTTTTCTATACAGTATCCATATTATGAGTGAAATGCTTAAGTTACATATTTTGTGAAAAATTCAATTGAAAAAAAAACTTAATATCAGGTTCACAACTATACTTCATTAAAATATCCTGAAAATTTGAATTAATCTCAAGTCAGTTTAGGATATGTTGTGAAAAACTTAGTGAATAAACTCTTCACTATTGCAGAATCTCTTTTTTACCGAAAACTTCTTTGAAAGAGAAATCTCATAAGTTCTATGCAGATTTCAGAATAGTTTAGGGGCAATAGTAGGTTGTAGAAAGTGTGATGTCAAAGACACAAGACAAGAGAAAAGTATGGAAGATTCTGAAGCAGAATGACTAATAGCTCTGTAAACCCTGTATGTCATACACACTCTATAACAATAAACTTATATATAAGTCAGTATTGATATGTTCTTACCTTACAAGCAGCTTCTATAGTTTTACATAATGGTCCTGCTGATGGCTCACAATGGAATATGTGAGCATAAAACTTATCTTCTGCTCCATGTATAATAAAAGCACATAATCTACAATAAAAAAAATAAAGGCAGTTTAATTAATAGTAATACATAATGATCAGTCATCTGCAGAAATATCAATGAAGTAGGTATGTATGGCAAACATCCACAAAAAATGATTCAATTAGCAATGTTTGAGTCAAGGTTTTATTTTTTTCTACAAAAAACAATTTTATTGCTTTTAAATAAGTTATTCTTTCCTTATATATTAAGAAATATATATTTTTTATTGTCAACTTTTAAATTTTCATCTTCTGAATGCAATGCATGATGGGACACTGCTGAAATGCACTCTTCTTTCAGAACACACCTATACTAGGCAGGCCTTCACCAACGCCGATTTTTGGCAAAAACGACCGATTCAAACTTAAAAAACCTGAGTGAAAAATATTCGAATCTGCTTTTTTCCATGAAGAGTAAGACACAATCTGATTAAAAATCTTTATTGTCGGCTTGTAAACAATTAAGAGTACTAAAGACTGTCACAATTCACTGAACTTCCCTATTCACAGGAAATCAATGTACCCTTTGCCAACCGCAGATTGACCTTACACACGTTTGTGAGGCCCTGGTACTAGGTACATAGGTTGAATGTAGTCGGCACATGAGTTTACATATTACATTTTTAGAAATACAACTTACTTGACATCATTTGTAGATATTCCCATGAAAGATAAAAATCTAACTCTGCATTCTTCAATTTTGTTATCAGGTTTCTGAAATAATCAAAAACATTTAGTGATACCCTTTTTAAAATATTGAATGAAATTTTGACAATCTAATGGAATAAGCCTCCAATCAAGGTTTAATTCAGGTAAAGCATTGTTTTGTGATGCCATTAACATGCAGAAATCATTATGTTCACTGGGAGTTACGAACAAGTAAAATTTAGAAAATTTTTCAATAGCCATGAATATTATGAGGATTTCCTGATTTTTTATTTTAACCAATTGTTGTCAAAAAAATCTTTTTATCAGTCTTTGTGTAGCATACCATGTGATAAATACCTTATATTTACCAAAATTTTGAAAAACTTTTATGTTGTGAATTCCACTAATAACCTCATTTTTTGCAGAAAATGTCAATTTTGCTATTCCATAATCAACAGGAACTGAAGTTCCACAGAAATATTATGGCGTATCAAGTGGTATCTGACAGTGACATTAAAACCAAAATGTTATAAAAAATTTAACAATTTACCCCATGTTCCGTGATTGTAATGGTTGATGGTGCTATGGCGACATTAACAAATAGCCATTTTTCTGGTGGTACTTTATTGCAAGCAGTGGTTATAGCTGAATTAATCACATCTGTACCTGAACGTCAAAAACATATGTTTACTATAATCTTACGAAAAAATAAAGGTTAAGTGCATGCCTATATTAATTTTTTGCAAGAATTACCTCCCTTTAATGGAACCAATCATCTCGCTATTAGATGATCTAATCTTTAGGTCTATTTATTGTTGAGTTGCTTTGTTTTCTTGATGATTTATCAATTAACCACTTACAACAATACTCCTAATTCATATGAGGCAGAAAAATCATGACTTTAGACACAGAGATCAATTTATCTAGAATAATGTGATGAGAGATATAACATTTTCCTTATTCAATTACGCAGTTTTTTAAGCATTATAGCAATAGGCAAGGGTTTGATACAAAAGAAATTTAGAAAAAAATCAGTTCTCCCAAATATGCAATTAACTAATATGTAATTAAAAGGAATGTACTGTTACAGTACTAACCTGTTGGTTTTGCTACGAGTTCTGTTCCTATGTAATGACATCTCATTACCTTTTTAGGTTCTTCCATGGGAGTTGGAAATGAAGCATCTTAAAAAAAAAAAAAAAAAAAAAATATATATATATTAAACATCCATACAACCTCTTATGAACAACAATTTGATTTGGCAAATGAGGTATGGCCACTGATATAAGAGAAATTGAAATGTAAACCAGCCATCTTCTACACCTCAAATAAAGAGATTTTCACTATAGGAGTGATAGATTGAAGAGAAAGCTGCAGTATTTTAAGTTTAACTAGACATTGTGTTTGAGCAGGACTCAATCGCTGGGTAAGTCACCCCCAATGGTGGCAACCTTACTGCATTAGAAAGTTTCTTTCTAGAGTGCAAAATCAGTAGAGTGTGACATTGTTAATATCTTCCTTTCTATTTCAACAACTACATGTCATAGGGAACAAGTGTACAATATTTCATTACATTCTATCAAATGGTGTTTTAGAGATGCTGTTTACAAACTTTCATTAAATTACTCTTAAAATAACAAAGAAAATCACTGGACCATGAAAATAAGGTCACAATGTCCGACTTTGCGGTACAAAATGTAGAGCATCTAAAATTGTACGTGTCATAGGGAACAGGTGTACAATGTTTCATTACATTCTATGAAATGGTATTTTAGAGATGCTGCTTACAAAAGTTTATTCAATAACTCTTAAAATAACAAAGAAAATCACTGGACCATGAAAATAAGGCCATAATGTCTGACTTCGTGGAACAACATGTAGAGCAACTAAAATTGTACCTATAAACAAAATTTCATCGAGATCGGTTGGTTAGTTTCTTTTCTAGAGTGCAAAATCAGTAAAGTGTGACATTGTTATTATCTCCCTTTTTATTTCAACCAATCAGATGTGACCCCAAAAGGCACAACTACATGTCATAGGGAACAAGTGTACAAAATTTCATCACATTACACCAAACCATTTTTGAGCTATGTTGTTTACAAAAGTGTGGTGGAAAAATAAGGAATAATGATAATAATAATAATAATAATAATAATAATAATAATAATAATAATAATAATAATAATAATAATAATAACTATGTTGGGGGTGAAATAATAATCAGTGGTTCTGGCATGTGTTTGTTTTCCTTGTTCGACCATTTGATCATTTATTTGTACATATCAATTGTTTTGTATTCTTGGTCACATTGGCTGATGCCAAGTTAATGTATATGTTTATTAGCAGTAAATGAACTCATTTTAATTTACACTTTTCACCATACAAAGCCACTGTAACAATTTAAATTATTATCAAATATCAAAATGAGCATGTATTTAAAAAAAACTTGGCATGTCCAGTTAAAATGGAAATGTTCATCTTAGAGTCCTAGAAATGATTATGTGATATCCAAAATTGGACATTTTTGAGAAAACTGATTACCTCAGTCTCACAAACACAATATTCAATAAGTTTGAGTCTCCAGGTCTGGGTCTCTGAGACTTTGGGTCTTTTTCATTTTAAACTGGTTACATAAAAAAATATACATACTGCTTAATAAGCCTTGGAATGACAACTTTTGTCCATTAGGTTGACTGGATTTGTCAAGATTTGGTAAATCAGTTGGTCGACTGAGACGCTGTGCTACTGCATTTTGTTGCAGTCTTCTTTCTATCATGATCTTTTTACAGATATCTCGTAATGTATTGGCAATCTGTCTCGCTGGGGAATCACAACGGAAGACATGACACATGTGCTTCTTAGTAGCCTTGTCTCTGGCAACATAGGCAAAATCTCTGTAAATAAGAACAAAGAAGATTTCAATCACAGTGTATGAACATCAATAAATAAACTGGAGCAATTTAGTTAGTATTATTAAAGATGCTTCAGTTCATCAATCATTCTTTCTTAATTACTTAGGTAAATTTTGAATTAGCTTTAAATATTTAAATATTTTACTTTTTTAGCATAACACTTAGTGGTAAAGTTGAAATTTTAGGCAGTGCTCCAGGAATGACAGAAACTACAATGACAGTCAAGTTCATAATACATGTATTGAACAATTATTTTGTGAAAGAGAAAATACAATGAACTACAGGAATTCTAGTTAGGCACCAATTATAAACTGATTCTGAGTAGTATGATTAAGCATTGTGAAAGTTTCTTCTTGAGAGGAGGAATTGTGTTTTATCGTTCATCAAGATTATTTCACTTATAGTAAACTGGTAATTACAGGGATGGTGGAGAAAACCAGAACACCCAGAGTGATAACATTAATTTCTCTTTTTGTTGTAGAAAAATGAAAGATTTGGACATTTTGCACAAGATACAAGAAAAAAAACAACAACTGAATAATGCAAAACTTTCATAGAAAATCTAATTAACCTAAATAAAGTTTGGTATATTTCACTTACTTGAGTCTAGTCATAACTGAAATTTGCTATGCACATCAGCGATTACCATAAAATACTTCTGTAGAAAGGAAACTTGCTGATACATGTGTTACAAATTACATGTTTGTTTTGTTTATCAACATGTGAAATCATTGTAGCAGCAACAGTTTCCATTCTACAGAAAAGTTTTATGTTAATTGCAGATGCAAATAATGATTTCCAGATATGACTAGACTCAAGTGATCCAAAAACAATAAATAAATAAATAAATAAATAAATAAATAAATAAATAAAATACTGAACTTAATTCAAGTTTATTGGATTTTTTTTATGAAAATTAAGCAAAACTCAAGTTTATTTGATTTTTTTATGAAAATTAAGCAAAACTGACTGTCACCCAGTGACTCCAGAAGAAATGTAATTTCAATAATGATAATAATCAATACTTAAAAAAAAAAAACAACACACATTTTTGACATTTTTTTCGCCAACTCTTTCCCCTACCAACAATTTCACTTCTTCTTATCTAGGATGAAAGAAACCCCTTCAAATCTGATCTATGTGACCTACCCTTTCCAACCCTGTTAAAAGCTTGAATCATTCAACAATTTTTTAACTATGACATAATAATATCCTCAAATAGTACATGAAATAACATAAAAATTACAACTGAAGATAAAACAAAATAAGGTCCTTGTAGAAATCTCCCAAAATTCCTGTTAACACCTGTATTACAAAGTAACTTATAAATATGTAAATATACATTAGTGTCAGCAAAAAAAAAAAAAAAAAATAATAATAATAATAATAATAATAAAATGCTTAACTGGTATCCACTTAAATAATTACAACATCTAGAGATATATAACATGCAGTGTTTTCATAAGAAATCAACACATGACATTTAAAAAATCTTTTCAATACTGGTTCACTAAAAAAAATTTGATGTCAAAAGGCTTTATTTCTTTAAATCAAAACTTTGTAAAAATTGTTATATTTTTTTAAAGAAGTATGTTTTTGTAATTATAATAGCAATAATCAAAATCAAATGTAAATATGACAAGAGAAAAAGTGAGCAAGCTCGCACACCCCAGTCATCATGTATGCCAATACAACTTGTTTTGACTGAGTAACCTTGACATTTAACCTACATCACATAACAAAAATCAAGATGATGACACATTGTCTTTTGCTGGTTTATGTTTGTATCCGGTTTCATAGAAATTCATTTGAAAATGTTGGAGATAGGAAACAGACACAAAAGCGTTTTAAAATGACTGGTTCACTGACTGACCAATGGAAGAAACAAAACTATTATATACCCTCTACAACTTTGTCTGGGTATAATTAATTTCACTATGAATTTAATGTTGGCTATAAATACATGTGCTGATACATAAATTATATCAGTTCTAATTAAAAAAAAATTTTTTTATTGTCAACTTGTTTGATGTCTTTATGAAAACTCTAATACAAGACACATACATATAAATGACTGAAGCTGACAGCAAAACTGAAGAAAATATACAAAATAAAATAAAAACATAATTTACAATATAGATAAATATTAGACAATTATTTTACCTTTCTCTGATTGAATGATAAGAGAAAAATATACATAAACAATAAAATTTTGTAGAAATACAGGATTTTTATGGTTATGTTAATGTTATGGGTTTAATTGTTAAAAAAAGATATACAAGCCTTTAAAAATTATTTTTGATTTTTTTTTAATCAAATAATCATGAAGTAAACAATATATAATTACATACAGCTCAAAAATACCAGAAATTTGTTTTTTATCTTTTAAATCTAGTTACATTTTGATATCTATTAAAACATTTGAGACATTGTTAAGTAATTCCTATCTTACAGTATAATTAGTACATATATGCAACATTAAAGTACCATAACTCTCACACTGCATTTGACTTACCTTCCGTTATCCCGGCCAACACCCCACACACGTATTGATTGTATAGCTTGAGAGTTAAGCGTTGTAAAATCTTGTGTATCAATTAGTCGTAAACTGTCACTATCCAAATCCATGTATAAATCTTTACCCTGACCAGGTTAAAAAAATGAAAATGAAACAGTAGTAAAGCTAACAAAAAATCAGAAAACCATAACCATGAAAAAGGAAAGAAATCAGAAAATGTAAATGCAAAAAGTTAGTGCCAAAAACCCCAAAGAATTGCCACTTCAAAAATCAAAATTTATCTGAGTGAAAGCTTTATGTCCAAACCGGCCAATTATACCACATGTAATAAACTGAAACAATACACTCAATCTCTACACTTTCTTTTCCCTCTGAACAGGTTTTTCATTCAATGTTCAAAACTCCCATCTTACCCACACTGCAAAAATACCCATGCCTTCAGCCAAACAAAATCATTTTTCTCAATAACTTCCACACACTAGTATTACAATATATATTTCTGCCTGTATTGAATTTGTTGCATGTGCATACTCTTTTCCCCCTCTCCTTGCCCCTCCCATTCAAATTAAGATCAATTTTATACTTACATCACCCCATCTTCCAACTACATCATTAATGTCATTTCTGCCAAGAGACAAATCCACAATACATTTATTCACTGCCCTGCTACTTCGCTCTGGTGTAAGATCTTCCTCTGCTATTTTGACCCACCCAAGGGAGCGAACTGCAAATCTGACTGGTTTTTCTTTAGGTTCCTCCACTGGTTTCTCAACATTTGGTGTAGTTTGTTCACCTGTAGATCTATAAACACAAGAATGTGTCAATATATATTAAGTAAAAATGATGTAGTACACTATAACAAGGGAGCAAACTCTGACTTTTTTCAACCAGTTTTTTGGTTTGACTTTAAATCCATCAATATTTACATTTAACACATGATAAGAGATGATAACTTAAATGTCTTACAAATCTGGTTAAAAAATACCAAAATTGTAAAGAAAGATTCTTAATCAATCCTGAACTTTTGTTATTAGATATCCTTCATGTATAGGCAACATGTTATGTAGGTTGGCTGCATTATAAACACTTACAATGATTGTAATGATTTGACGGCATACTGTAAAGCATGTCCTTCAAATGCTTGGAGGTGATCTTCTGTATTAGATGATATACTGGTTGGTGTGGAGGGGATAGAACTTGTACTGGTGGTGCTCTGAAAATACATTAAATAAATTTTATAAAGTCAAAAGTAAAACAAAATCCTATAAATAAACAAATAAAGTACCAAAACAATTGAAATTAAAATATGGATGTCATTTACTAGTGCAAATAAAGTACCAAGACAATTGAAATTAAAATATTGATGTCATTTACTAGTGCAAATAAAGTACCAAGACAATTGAAATTAAAATATTGATGTCATTTACTAGTGCATTTGTGCAGTGGAGTGCAATTATGGCAATTTGCATTCCAGCCAATATTGTTTTTTTATTCTTTATTTATTTTGGCTAAAAATGGGAGGGACATTTCTTGGATAGTACAAAGACCTAAGTACCTGGAAAAAAACTTTGTCTTTTGGAAAGCAAACTGACAAAGCCGCATACCAAGATATGCTTAAGGTCACAGGGGTAAGCTGATGACCATAACTGCAGCTTACCCCCTGTGTAAGGTGGATTTAAATCATGGTAGTGAGAGGCACAGTGATCATAATGTTAATACTTCAAATAATTTGCATAGTTTAATTGTGAAACAAAGGGTCTTAAATCATCTAAAAAACATGCAGAATTTAAAAACAAGAGGCCCATGGGCCTTAACGCTCACATGAGAATATCTCCAAAATTGTTTGCAAAGTGCAATAGACAATATATCAAGTACAGATACTTTACAAGTTTTTTCAAGTTAAGAACTCCCACAAAACTTAATCAGAAATACCCAGTCACATTTCATTTATAAGCAGCTAATATGCATGAAGTAACTGTAGTGCATGAATATTTTCCAAATCATTAACCAATTTCAATACACTTATGCAGCTATGTCCTTGACCTTTAAACATATGACCTTGAACCATATATCAAAATGATTGTCATGTCAATATCTACAATATTCTAATATACATGTCTATGCATATCTAATAGTTTTCAAGATAATCAACAATTTAAGTCTTCCTATGCTGATATGACCTTGACCTTTGAACATATGACCTTGGACCATTTATCAAAATAATTGCCATGTCAATACCTACAATACTCTAATGTATACATGCTTATACAAAAAGTTAAAGTTTTCAAGATAATTAGCAATTTATGTTGTCTTTTGCACCTTTGAACATATGACCTTGAGCCATATATCAAAATAATTGTCATATCAATACCTACAATATTCTAATATACATGCATATACAAAATGTTAATAGTTTCAAGATATAGTGACAAATATATCATTTTTAGCAATTTCCCCACTAAGTGCCTTGTCATTTCCCCATTTTGAGCCCTATGGCTACCATTTGTGCAAATCTAAAACTAGATGACCTAAGAATGTTATAAATGAAATAACTATATCTCTTGTACATTCAGAGGAAAAGATTGTTAAAGTTTTTCACTAATTTTCCCTTTATGGGCAAATCTGAAAGGGCTTCACCCACGCATGATGATTACCAAGTTTCATTATATTTGGCCCAGTGGTTTTGGAGGAGAGGATTAAATTGTAAAAAGTTTAAGCACTAAAGTGACGCATGACGTACGACACAAGACGGACGAAGATGGATAGCAATAGCTCATCCGAGCTTTCAGCTCAGGTGAGCTAAATACAATACTGTTAAAATTAATCAATCTATTTACAATAGTTATTCCATTTCTTTTTTGAAAAAAAAAATAAAACAAGATTTTGGGGCATTCAAAATAATATGGCAATTAGTAAGATGGCAAAATTACAGAGAGGCATTATAAGAAGGTTTTACTGAATGTTGAAAGGTCCTAATGGAGTTCCTAACTTTTCACGAACTATAAGTAAAAAGGTATGTGAACAAATATTGCTTTGATTAAAATACTTCCAAACCTTCTAAATTGATAATGATTGCATCTAAATGTTGTCAATTATGACTAGGCATTACACCAAAGGACTTGGTACAATGTTTACAGAAAAATACGAAACCCTTAGTTTAAATAACAGAAATGATATAAAGATGGTTGATCTTGTAAACAGAAATAAAGATGAACAAATTAATAGACAGATAAGCAGATTGATAAACAAATAGATAGGCAAATAGACAAAAGAGAGATAGAAAGACAGATAGACAGATGGATAGACATATAGACAAACAGATAGATGGAAAGACAGATGGACAAATGAATAGACAGATAGACAACCAAATAGGTGGAAAGAAATGGACAAAGGGATGAACAGATAAACAGCTAGATGTAAAGATAAACAACAGATAGATAGATAGATAGATAGATAGATAGATAGATAGATAGATAGACAGACAGACGGACAGACAGACAGATAGATAGATAGATAGATAGATAGACAGACAGACAGACAGACAGATAGATAAATGTAAATGAACAGATTGAGACAGGTAGATGGATAGACAAATAAACAGATGAAAAACATAGACTGATAGATACATAGATAGAGAGACAGATGGACAGACACAGATAGACAGACAGGCAGACAGATCAACAAAACAACAAACACATGGCAGATTAAAACAATACATCCCTAATCATTTGGTTAAGAATAAAAAAATACATGCATATACATAAAATTAGGCACAAAGCGAAGAAGACATCACATTGTCACTGAAAACAAAACTGTGTGGATTTTGTTTTTAATAAATCAGAGAACTTTAGTTACCGTAGTTACAAATAAAAATAGAACAATTAGACTAAATATGTCATGTTCAATAACTTGTTTAGTGAATCAAATGTCATAGTCAGTCTAAAAAAGTGCTAAAAATTAATTCAAAGTAAATTGAATTACCAATCCGTCTTCTGTAAAAGCTTTGAAGTTTGAAGCTTTTACAAACCTACCATCACAACTAATTGAACATATAATACCCACAATTCTATTGCATAATGCCATTTTAAAATAACTTTTAATTATAGAATTGCAGTAGACAGTTCAATAAAAGGCTGGCAGAACAGCGAGTCACTTAGCATACTGTTAACATGCTTTTATCTTTCAAAACAAGATTCTGAAACTTTATATTAAATTGTAATTCACATTTACATAGAAGTCCAGGAATCGGAGACTCAGCGTTTCCTGTATTGTTAACAAGAACTGTAATAGATTTTATTGATTGGTTTGAAAACAAACCAAATCCATGATAAACTCCAATTTAGCACTTATTAAACAATAAAAACCCACATGTACTTAAAATACGTTTATATTTCCGCTTTGGCTTTATATAATCTTAACTAAACTGTATTATATAAATGTTTTACATGTTAAACTTAGATTTTATTATTTTTTATTGACCCAAAATCAGAATTTCCTTTCCTATTTTTCTGTATTTGCATATTTATGATTTCGTTTATAAGGAATGTCAACTTGGGATGTTTCTTCAATAAGGCAAAAAATACATATAAACGATTTCTGCTGTATTTGTACTAAAATTTGAATAACACATGAATTTTAATGAGGTTGATGTATTTTTTAATTTAATTTTTGTAAATTTATCAGTTGTTATGCAAAATTTGTTCAATATATGCATAATGAGTGCAAAAGGTTTAGCCGATGGCAAATTCCAATGTGTTTTATTGTAATTATCAAGCAGGTTGCTCAGTTGATAGAAACTTTAAAACCAGAGGCCGTGGGTTCAAATCCTGTTGGGATAATGTTGTGACACAAATTACTTTATGAGTTGTTTTACTTTAATTATCAAGCATGTTGCTCAGTTGGTAGGGATTCTAGATCCAAAGTTCGTGGGTTCAAATCCTGTTGGGATCATGTTGTGACTTAAATTACTTTATGAGTTGTTTTACTTTAATTATCAAGCAGGTTGCTCAGTTGGTAGGGACTCTAAATCCAAAGTACTCTGATAATCCCATTGTACTCTTAGTGAATCCCATGATCCTCTAGTGAATTCCATGGTACTCTTAGTGAATCCCATGATCCTCTAGTGAATCCCATGGTACTCTTAGTGAATCCCATGGTACTCTTAGTGAATTCCATGGTACTCTTAGTGAATTCCATGGTACTCTGGTAATCCCCATGGTACTCTAGTGAATCCAATGGTACTCTGGTAATCCCATGGTCCTCTTGTGAATCCCATGGTATGCTATGGTACTCTAGTGAATCCCATGGTACTCTGATAATCCCATGCTACTCTTAGTGAATCCCATGGTACTCTAGTGAATCCCATGGTACTCTGATAATCACATGCGACTCTTAGTGAATCCCATGGTACTCTGGTAATCCCATGGTCCTCTTGTGAATCCCATAGTATTCTATGGTACTCTAGTAAATCCCATGGTACTCTAGTAATCCCATGGTCTTTGTGTGAACTTTATTTATACTTGCATTTTAATTATGAGAGAATCAGCTACTAACTTAAAATGATATCTCTACTTGATAATCAACCACAATTAATGTGGTAATTACTTTTATAAAGATAAAAAAAACTTCTATTGAAGCTATTTCTTCGAAATTGTTAAATTTATAAAATAAGATTGATATAAGTTTTGACAGATTTAATTCATAAAATCTTGTGTTATTACCTTTTATCAAGTTTCCATGACAACAGAGCTACTGATTCACTGATATTTGTCAATATTTATTACAACTATTGGACAAGATTTCTGTGAGATTTATTGTCTTAAGGCAAAAACAACTGAGGAAGTGTTTTAACTTGAATGGCAACACAGAACTAAACAAACAACAAGTGTGGTAATAAATACTTAATTCTATATCCTAAAGGTTTAATAATGATCTTTATGATCCTATCTACTAAATAATACAGAAAATCGAATTTCTCATAAAATATATTAAATGTGGCCAAAAATCAATTTTAAGAAGCTTTTCAGCAAAAAAATGAAAATCAATGTTAGAAAACAATATTTTAAAAAAAGAGTTTAATGTTACTGATAAAGTCATTGTGACACCAAAGTTCAAAATCTGACTTCAGTCCAAATATATTGTGGCCATGAACTTTGACCTACTAACATATTTATAATCATTACTTACTGAAGAATTTGCAAATGTTAATAGATTAACAGAGGGGTAGCAGAAGGACCCACCCCCCCACACACACACAAGAAAATAAAAGTTTGGTTTTTCACCACCCCCACTTTCACGAGTTGGGAAGGTGGTGTAATGTTATGGTACCACTTTTAACACCAAGTTTACAATAACCAAAATATCAATACTTACACTGTCACTATTACTGTTTGAACAGTGTCAGGTGGCAATAGGAAAGGTGGCTTAAAATATGGTACAACACTTATCACCCAGGTTCTCAATAAACAAAACCCTTAATACTTACACTGTCACTATTACTGTTTCAACAGTGTCAGGTGGCAATAGGAAAGGTGGCTTAAAATATGGTACAACACTTATCACCCAGGTTCTCAATAAACAAAACCCTTAATACTTACACTGTCACTATTACAGGATATAGATCGTAACGTAGTTTGCTTGGTGTCAGGTGGTGCTGGCGATGGTGGCTCCCTCTGTATGGTACCACTTTTAATGTGCCAGTAATATGGACCATCCTCATCTGTAAAATAAAATATTCTATCCTTGCTTAAGAAAAAAGAAGTAAAAATCTATCAAACCAAACTTTATTTTATAAAAGGAATCTGAAAGTAATATTTATGAAGTTTTTTTTAATCTGCCTTAAAAGTTCATGTAGCAAAAAGGGCAATGGCTGTGTGGATCATGTATACAGTTGAACCTGTTAATCACTGCATGAACTTTGACCTGAATTTTTAATTTTGTTTAACAATCAAAATAAACAGTATTTCTTAATAAAGTGGCTCAGTTTAGAATGGTACTAGTGAACACAAGAGTAATTAAATATTGCATGTCAATCTGATAAAAAAGTAGGTCAGTTTAGTCAGGTTTTCAGTTTACAGAGCTTTTTTTTTACAGGTTCCACTGTATATTTTTTTTACAGGGGTCACTGTATTTTATCTTTTAGATAAAATGAATTCTATCCCTATCCAAAGGATAAAATTCCCCCCAAAATCCATGACACTTTATACATAAGTTTTACTGAATCACAAGAACCTGACAGAAGGGCACCTGTTTCCATTTTACATGTAAAAATGTAGATAAAATGGACTTGGACATGTCTCAATGCAATATCACGATGAAAAAAACCAAACTTAGTAGTTGCATAATAACAGGATCTAAAATTTCCAATATTTTGTTCATTTTACCCAAAGGAATTTTCTTTTTCTTTTTTCTTTTGGCATAATTCCAAAGAAAACATTTAAAATGTGTGAAAAAAGCAACACATAAAATAATACCACAAATACGTATTATGAATTCTAACCTTCACATTTTTCCCATCCTGGTGGTAGTGATTCAGTCTCGCTAATAGAATCAGATTTATTATCTGCCTCAGTATCCTGCAAATATATAAAAAAAACTATTTTACTACATATTGTGTGAGAAAGGGTCATCTCATTGCACCCCAACTCCCCCCCCCCCCCCCCCACTTCCGATTTGTTTGTTTTCTTTTTGCTTGTATTTTTAGGTTTTGTTTGTTTGTTTTTTTTTTAAATTTTAGTTCCAATGAATATACCAAGTGTTTGTGGTGCCTGGTGATATGTTGTTAGGAACCATTGGGGTCATGGTGATTTTTATTTCACTTGTCTAATATTATTTACATTAACTGACTTCATTAAATTGATTTAGGGATAGATCATACAATAATCAATCCAGCTCACCAGCAAAAACTGTGATGATGCCCACATATGTTTGTGTAGATAAAACATTTTTGTTGGAATCACATCAGTTTATGTTTTCCTGAATAAACAACATTATACCGACAATCAGTAATGTAACTGTTGTCAAAATCATTCCCCACAAATATTGAGGGAATTGATCATGAGGTACAATGGTCAAGCCCATTATAAATTGATGTTCTTTGTCAGTGACTTGGTGGTCTTATAACTACTTTAATCACTCAAATCATTATTGGGTTTTTTTTTTTTTTTTTTTTTTTTTTTTTTTTTTTTTTTAATGGTTCAAAGCAATGCTTGGTCATATTTTGGAATTTGCTAACTCAAATCGAGGTCCATTATAATTCCAGTTATTTAAGTCTTTAATGTTTCATTTTTAAATTTTGATTTTTAGTTTGTGAATGTTTTTAAATATACCAACCCCAGTTGGTGTTATTTCCTGTGAACCGCTTTTCTCTGAATCAGATGATGATTTATTCACTATAGCATAAAGATCTTCGTTAGATGGCCCTTGGACATGTGACACACCATCATCAGATCTAGCATCAGACTGTATACCACTGTCATTGGAATCAGGAGAATTTATATCTAATGCATACCTATTAAAAATAAACATAACAAAAAGTCAAAGAGATTGCATGGTTAATATCATTAATGAGCAAAAATGTTTTCAAAGGTTTATATATTAGTTTCTGAAAAGTGTTTGGTTGAGATCCCAAAATTATAATTTATAAATATAAAGTCAGTGCCAAAAATTTATTTGTGCCATATCAGTATGAACATTTTATTGGTTTCCTATACCACCAGAATTAGCATACTACTTTGTCTTTACCAATGTTTGAATGGTCAGCAGTTTACTGTACAGAGGAAAAGGAAAAGAGCCTTTCAAGACAGGTAATATTAATCCTATTGTTTTTTGCTTACAAATACATTAAACTTGCAGGAATAGACAGACACCTAGTGGATTGCATACAACACTAACTAGCACTCTACAAACTGTCGCAAGTATACACTTGTAAAACGCAGAGCATAAAACACATGAACAAAACTTACGTATCACATGAACACATGTTTATAATAATAGAGCTATGTTCTTATCAGTTCAGTGTTAGTTTTAAACTCTTTAATTGTATTCAGTTTTACATCAATTGAATATTTTATTTATTTGGTTGTATTTTCAACATTTTCTATAGCCACAAATAGCTGCAATAATGCTGATGCAGCTTTAAACAATAATTCATCACTTGCTTACTTTTTTTTCAGAATAATCAATTTTTCGTTTTTAACATTTTTATTTAAAATTTTCATGTTTGAGATGGGACTGTCTCAGTCACGTTGTAAGACTTTAAGTGAAATGAAATAAGATATTTTTATCTGTCCATTTTTATTATTTTTGTTATATAATCCTGTAACTTGTACTGCCTTCCTGTGTAAGAGCTTTGTAAAGTTTGTGAAAAAAATGTATGTCATTATGTCAATAATTCTGGTTTTCATAAAAATTAAATCTATTTTCTGAATCTCTTTAATCCCTTATCTCCATGACAACAGACAGCAGTTTAACCTTTAAGGCCACGATTAAAAGTACAAGTACACACATAAAACAATATCTTGACAGACCAATCAAATGAGAGAAATAATGATTCAACTCGCAATTAACATGATTAAGATGAATAATAATGAGATTAAATTTGTAACAGAAGATGATATCAAGAAAACTGGAATTACAAATTCAACTAGCAACAACCATAAAAATTAAGTATACAGAAATAATAATTTAAGTTGCAACCAAGGTGGAGTGAGTAAGTGAGTGAGTGAGCGAGCGAGCGAGTGAGTGAGCAAGCAAGTGAGTGAGCAAGCGAGTGAGTGAGTGAGCGAGGGAGCAAGCGAGTGAGAGAGCAAGTGAGTGAGTGAGTGAGTGAGTGAGCGAGCGAGCAAGAGTGAGTGAGTGAGTGAGTGAGTGAGTGAGTGAGTGAGTGAGTGAGTTTTTGTTTAGAGCCACATACAACAAAGTTGGAAAAAATCCATCAAGGTATTTGCATACAACATATTCATCCCACTTCTGTTTGTGTCATCCAGAGAATATCAAAAATGTTTTCTTGTCAGACAGAAAATCCAATTTTTTATAGTTTCTGTGACTGGCAGTGTGTGTTAGGTGTATGTCTGCTTTGCACATGCTCACACTAAGGGATACTTTCAAGTGTAATATCATTGATACAACAATTGCATTGGTTGTTGCCCCATCAGTTCACCATCCTGATACTGGGTAAATCAGCAGAAATGAGAAATGACATAAGTAACTTAAAGTCACAACACACTACCCATCAAGACCCACTGGAGTCTGACCTTCCACCAAATGAGCTACATGCCTCCACTTCATATCATTTAAAATTTCTTCATAAAAAAGCTTGCTGATCAATTGATTTGTGTCATATTACTAAGCTATCATTCAAAACATGAAAGAAATTCATAAAACAAATAATTTTAACTAAAATGAAATCTCATACACGCTTACTGACTTGCTTTTTGCAAACTGTATCAAAGCCAGTCCTATTTCTTTGAAAATGTAATCTAAGTCACCAGTGTTGATGTGTCATGATTTTTATAGGTTTTCCTGATTACAGATAGACCAAATTTTATCATTTACAATAATTTTTATGTTTATTTTTGTCACGATTCACAGAACTGAATGATAACAAGATCATCCTAAAGCAGGACATCAAAGATTTTCACGGTCATTTTTATACCTTGTAGAGCTATAACCTGGCTTAAGTTACAACAATGTTTAATGTTTCAGCATGATTTCTGATAAATTTCATTGGTTACGAGTATCTGTTCATCTTTTTTTTTTATAAGTAATTGGAATTCAGTGATGAGTAAACCATATTTTTTGTTGGTTAAACACTGATATTAAGTGTAACTGGATACTAAAAATGGCATACAATTTTAACCTTGATTTATCAATCCCCACAAGTTGATAAGTCAAATTTTGGCATTATAAAAAATGTTTGGTGATTAATCAGGAGAGCTAATAAAGAAATCATAGAAAAATTGGTTTAGACTTCAATACAAAGCAAAGCAATGTGGATGAATAAGAGAGTGCATGTAGTTTGATGTATCAGTTAAGTGTATTTCACTATTGTCCAGGCAGTCACAAGAAGAGGCCAACATAATATAAAATTTCCCAAATTCAGAATTTTACTAATAAGTGTAGTGTTAAACTGTGCAAAATGTTTGATCTTGGCAACAAGGGCATGGTTATCAAGTAATATCATAATTTTATTAAAAACCTCAATTACCTGCCAAGTTCAAATTATCTATAGTTACAGGATAACAAAGAAATTTAAGTTTAGAAAAACAAAGTCAGAATTGATGACAAGATTACAACACTAACAGCACAATGGCTATGTTACACTTTTCTGATGAAGCACAAACTTAACAATTTATGTTTCTTGCATTTTTACATTGGTGCAAGGACAACATTCTACAATGTATACAGTTTTATTTTAAAACAAAAATAAATCAGATTTTTTCAAGATAAAAAAGCCTGCATGACAATAAACCAGATTTATAGTCAAAATACTATAAAACATAGTTACTATTCTGACAAAGGTTAACTCCATTGAAAACACAGCAAGTGTATGCTGGAAACAATGTATTATGAATAAAAATACAGGTTTATTTATAAATAAAACTTACTTTCTAAGATCTCTCATATCACCAACCCCAGGTGTGGTTACAGCACTATCTGGTTCATACTCTGAATCAGGACTCAAAATATTCTTCTGTTTCTCCCGAGCTTTTGATTCCAACATAGAATAATAACCTAAAAATCCCCCGCCTGTTGATTTTGGAGTTATCTCCTCATTGTCATTTTGTGGGGTTTTATTGGAATAATTTGTTTCTTTTTCACCATTTTCCTCATCACTGGAGATTTCATCCTCACTTTCTGAAGAGCTTATATTCTCCTTGGAAGGGTTTGAAAGTAGCTTTTTCTTTTCGTTAATTTCGTTGACTCCATTTAGACATGTTTTAAGTGATTTTGACGATTTTTTACTTAATAACGACACAGTACTTGAATCAATCTCATCGTAAATATTTGAGTCAGTTTGATAACTATCCTTATTGTCCATATTGGAATTAATCTTGTCTTCGAATTTATAGTTTGGATTTGCAAAACTCAGATGTGTATTTTCCAAATCTGAAAAAAAAAGAAAATAGAATTCAACATTATCAAAGGGAATGTAAATATTGAAATGATGCATGAAAAATTGCTTATTGTAAAACAATAGGACCACTATATCTGTATAACTTATGTCCATGATTAAAACCCAGCAAAATACCTGAAAGGTGGAATTTTTTAAATAATTGCTTTAATGATGTTATCTGCATCATGGAATCATGAGGTATCTAAAATTACACAGTAAAATGATAAAGTGTGTTTTATCATTTCTTAATAAGTTACTGTAAAACCTGCTCCATGATAACTTTTATATAAAGACCCCTGTTTTAACATCCTTTTGCTATATAGTATTTTTTATGAAAACGAAACTGAATTAACTGTGTACTATATATGCAAATAAAACACATCTCACAACAGGTCCTACAAAGATAATCTTGTGTGTGTGTGTGGGAAGGGGGCTGTTGTTCTCTTATACTCATAAATGGAAGTTTTTGTTTGATTAACAACATAACAACATTGCAGTTTGAGTGCTATAGTTTTCATGACTTAGCACTTTACCATCTCTGGTTTGAGAAAATGGAGATGTTTCTTAACAAGCTGTCTACAGTGAAGATTTTTTTAATGTTGTCACTAACATCTACATGTACTGTATAATTGGTACATCAGGCAGAATAATACCAGCTTATTCTTAAAGAATATAACATGTATGCTATACAAATATTCTATATAACATTTAGATTTGTTCATGTTTTCTCGGGAATTACTTTTATTGATAATAAGACAGAGTGTTATCTCATCAGTATAAGACAAATGTTCTCTTTTTAATTATATCAATAAAGTATTCCTTAATTCTCTTACATCCCCCTTTCCTTATATCAATCAAGTACTCTAAATTTTCTTTAGACCTGTATCCATTTCTACAATTGTAGTACATGTACCGGTATCCCATATCCGAGTCTAATATTCTACAAGTTGATCAGAGTAGAATTGATGAGCTATTTTGGTGTCAATTTAAAAGAAAATTTTCAATTTATTATAATTAATTAATCAATTTTGATTTAATTAATCATTTCATGAGTAATATCACAGAGTACAGATGCTCATTAACTTTGATTTGAGAAATCAGAATCGGTTATTTCATCTGACTCCGATTATATTATTCACAGTAAGCTGAGCAAAAGAAATTAATTTTGGGACGTAATTTTAACTGAATTCAAAAATAATCAAATAAGGCAAATCTAAACTATAATCATAAATCACATGTTTAATAATTAACACACTTTTTAAAAATATTTTTCAAGATTAAAGCACCCCTTTTTTACAAAGACCTCCAACAAAAATGTCATGTACAATGATCAAAATGGCACTTAAAAACAAATACACATATTGAAAGACTTTGAAGCTTTAGTCAGTATGGTGATTAACTCCTGTTATAAAAATAAAGATATTGCAATGAACTGATTTTTGGTTATCAAAATACCCCATATGAAGCAAATTTTTAATTATTTAATACCTCAGTATGGTGTTTAACTCCTTTTTTTAAAAAAAAAAAAATTGACCTAACATGATTCCTATATGAACTTGAGCTTGCTTATATCAAGAGAATCATTCTGAGCAAGTTTGATGAAGATTGGACTAAAAATGTGGCCTATCGAGTGTTAATAAATAAAAGTTCACACACCGTGCACATCAAAAGACAGACAAAGACCCATCACAAAAGCTCACTTAAGCACTTTGTACTCAGGTGAGCTAAAAATATAGACATTGCAATGAACTGATTTTTGGTTTTTGTTTTAAATCTCTAGAATTAAAATAGACATATGTTGGAGACACACCTATGCTTCAAAGGAAAGATGACAAAGGTTGTTTTTTTAAGAATGTAAATGCATCAAGGCATTGTTTATAGGTAAAAAAATATAGTATTATCTTGGATTTTTTTTTCAAAAGAAATAAATGTATTGCACTTGATATTGCAATGAATCATTTAACCCCTTGTATTTACAAGAGAAACTATTTTCTGATCTTCATAAAACAACAGTTAATTCTTGGATTATAAAATTCACATGCCAAATAATAAAAATCCTTTTATCAGATATCAAATACATGTCTGATGCATGTAAATACTACTGTTATATATATTTGATTTAGTCATAATTGTCTCAGACAGAAATTTAAATACCATTCTTTAAATAGAGAAATAATGGCTAAAATATACCTCATGTACCTATCCGAGAAATTAAGAAAAAGTTGGAGTGGAGTCGGAAGAATAAATGACAAGCTTAAGAGGACATTCAGACATTGAGGCTATTACATAATAACTATATAACTATAATCAATTCATATGGCATTATGTAACATGACAGAATAAGGAAGATATTGAATCCAGATAACAAGTGTTTTATATGGAATATTTTGATTTATTCTGACATGAGGCATACTGTTACCCTAATATCACACAAATGTTTTAGTCAATAACGGAAACGTCAAGTCATATCGAAACATTTATAAGACTTTGACTTATTGGAAAACTTTTCTATGATTATGATTAATTCTCTAGATAGTGGTTCAAAAGAAATGTAAAATACTTAAAAATTGTTTTAAAATTATAAGACATATATAAATAATGGCATGATATTATTATTTTTCATCTGATTGTCACCCAACCCCTAACTATCTTTCAAGTCTAAGAAATGTCTTAACTATTTGGATAGAATAATCAAAAACAGAAAAATTTAAATAAATAAATAAATAAATAAATAAATAAATAAATAAATAAATAAATAAATACTGGTAACAAGAATTCCACAGATTTAAATGTCTCATCTGGTTGTTTTTGATCGAGTAAAAAATAGCCTTATGGCAATGCCAGGCTTAACAAAACATAATAATAATAATAACAATAATAATAATCATCATCATCATTATTATAACTATTATTATTTATTTATTTATTTATTTAAGTCTCATCATATATATATACAGTAAAACATATCATAGTGGATAAAACAAGTATTAATATATATATATATATATGCCATTCTTAAAAGAATTATAAGAGACTAAGAGACTGTAAAATAGTATACATAATTAAATACATTATATACATACTAAAATGAAATATACATAAGTGTTAAAAAAATTGTGTTAAAAAAAAAGTAACTGTGAAACATTCATAAAATCATTTTGTAAATAAAAACGACGCCTATTTAAAATACTGTGGCAAAATTTGGCAGATTGTTTAACTAAAACTTGATGAGATTAAATCACAGAAAGCTTATCAGAATCACTCAACAAATCAAAATCAACAACACATCTTGTAGCACCCTCAAACATAATCAACCTGAAATCATTATAAAGATTACAATGTAATAAAACATGAGTTTTGGACTCTACAGTATCAGTGCAATTAAAACAAAGACGTTCATGAACTGGAAGGCCTTCATAACGACCGGTCTCAAGTCTAATAGGTGCAACCCCAACCCTAAATTTAGAAAGTGCACTTCGGTGAGAAAGTGGGAGAATAGATCTTATGTAATGTCCCGTTTGAAACATATTTTTAAATAACCTGTAGGTTCTTAGTTTGTTTCCCCCCTGTCCATGTATTGCTGAGTCCTTATTCAATGCGTTATGCCACTGTATTATAAAAAAGTACATATTGCCGGTATTAACCATCGTGATAAGATCCATTTGTAGTATATAACGGTTGATATCACTATATTCTTCTAAGTTAAGTTCCGTTAATCTAGTGTGTACTCTACCATTCCAGTTATTCACACAGTTTTTAAAAGAATCTGCCCATACAAATATACGTTTATTTATACGGGTTTCGTCCATATCAAATAGATGATAAAATTGTCTAATAATACCATCCCTTTGTTTAACATGCATTGGGGTCCAGCCCATATCACCTATCACGGCAGAATTGGGCGCATATCGACCAAGTCCTAAAAAGAAGCAACATGCACAATTTTGAATTGGATCTATACACTTGAACTGTTTATGGCCCCATATAGCTGTGTCCTAACTGATAACCAAAAAAACTATGTTGTCATATAATTTTGAAAATATGTTGAAAGGTAAACCCCCAGCTGCCTTGAATTTAGCGATGAGCAATCCAAGAGCTCTATTAGCAGACTTGGCTACATGTAGCATTGTTACATTAAAATCTAAATGTTCATTTAATAATATTCCAAGGTATATGTAACTATCAGATACTGTTATGCGTTTGCCACCACAACTAAATTCGTCCTTAGTCCTTGCACATGATTTGACATGAAAGTGCACGATATTATTATTATGTGGAAACATTTGAAAAAGGTCAACATTGAGTCCACATTAGTTTTTATCAGTAAGTTTGAAAGAAGTACAGTGGAACCTATCTTACAGATAACACCTGTATGAAGATCACCTGCCATGAAAGATTAAAAACTTCTTCTTTATAGAAAACACATGTTTACAAAGACAAGTTACATTTAACTACCAAAGATTCTTTGATCCTTTATGTAAAAACCACCTGCTAATAAAGATTTTACAGTTTACTAAGGTGGAACAAACTTACAGCTCATAACCTTGTACATATAATTCTTTGACTACAACTAAACCCCTTTTTTATTACTCTGGCCCCAGTTTCACAATCATTTACTCAATTGAGTGTACATTCAACACAAATTAGAAAATATTTCAATGTCAATTTTTTAAAACATTACACATTTACAATTAAATCTAATATTATATTTAAAATGTTTAATGTAGGGTTTTTTTTTAACAAAACACAACGCTGTTTATGAAAACTTAAAATATTTAAAATATTGATCAGAGAAAAATAGGAATATTTGAGTTGTGTGTGTACACTCAACTGAGTGAGAGATTGTGAAACGGACCAGAGGAGCAATCTTTATACTTTAAGATATGACTCTGTCTGAGGGAACATTTTTTAACAGTTATTCTTGTTTTCAAAACAAGAGGAAATAGTAATAATATGTCTTGCTATCCAGTAACTTATGATAAAGTATAGTGTATATAAAAATGCTAAAAATGTCATTGGTGAAAAAATATTATAAATAATAAATTTTCGAAACTTTATAAGATGAAAAATCACACATGAATAATCCTCAAATCATTCCGTCAGAAAGATATTAAACTAACAATTAATCATTAATAGCCGACCTAGCATTTCAATTTTGTAAAATCACTTGTACCATAATGAAATTTCCAACCATCATCAACAATCGGCAATATATAACATGAATTTATCAAAACGAACATGAGTATTACAAATTGTAAACCAATAAAACATAAAACGCAGAAAATGTAAATTAAAATGGGAAAGTGTTTCCTGCTTTGGTAAAATGACTCAATAACGTTCAATAAAAGATGTAATAAAACGCTACATCTAGCATTATATCCCATTAACTTTCATATGAATGCCAGAGTGATTTATACAATTAATACAGAACCTGGATTTCGTATACACAATTGCTATCGAAAGGTTAATGTGGTGAAATATTGGTCTTTCCTTACGTTAAGTGTTTGTGTTAGACAAGCTTTTAACCATGATACTGAAATTCATGTCTTGCATACTATAACCGTAATTAAATGCTTTACATCAGCAATTTTGTTTGATTCATAATGCAAATTAAAAATTAAAAAAAAAATTGTTTTTCCATTAATAAAAATTTTACAGCTTTCCATTTAAAATTTTTCATAATGTATTAATTTGAGAAATAAAAATTACTTTTTGTTTTTTAAATGTTAAAATGAAATTTTAAAAAAGACATTATGCACAATTTATCAAGATTACAGTGTATTATTTGAAGGAAAAAGAATTACAACGGAACTGAAAAATAATCATACTGAATTGTTACCTATGAATCTCATACATAAAAATTTTTCCTACTTTTTAGGCTCAATAAAACAATAGTACTGAGAAACTTTAAAAAAAAAGGTACAATTTATAAACTAGCAGACATAAGACAGTGGAGGAAACTGAGTAACCAAGGAAAACATCACCCTTGGCAAGCAAACTGACAAAATTCCTCACACTAAATCTGCTTGTGTTGGTTTCAACCTAGATTGTTACAAGCATTGTGGTCAGGGCTGCACAAACGCCTATTAGGTCAATCGGCAATAGGCAAAGGGTACATCAACCCCCCCCCCTTCCCAACGATTCACAAAGGGTAACCATCTCCCCCCCCCCCCCCCCCCCCCCCCCCCCCCGGCACCACCCCCGGAACAATTTTCTGTTTCTGTTTTTTAATAAACCCACATCAGACAGGTAAAGAAATAAACATTAAAATTTTTATTTGAAAATATGGTGTTAACGTACTGCTTTTAATCTTTCCATAACTGTCCAGTCATTGGCAATGCAACAAAACGTCAATAAACAGTTAAACTGAATTGTGTTTGGGACATCGGGATATCTGTCGTTTTAATTATAAGTCGTTGTGTGACAATGTCACATATGTAGATAAATGTTAATAAATGACACTTATTAATATCTTGCAAAAATCCCATCACTGGTAACTTAAAATAGATTGACATAACAGATACAACAAGAGGCCCAATAGGGCCTGTATCGCTCACCTGGCACATCCTTATTTGTTCTTTGCTTTTTCTTTTTAAATATATTCAATCAATAAAATGTAAACAAACTCACTAGCAATATCCTTATTTTCCATTATTTCAAGCGCTATGAATCATAAAATTTCTTTCAATTGGCCATGTACTTTCAGAAGATTTAGGCTGAAATAAATCTTATTTGCATGTTACATAATTATTGCAAAAATGGAAAATTGTACAGAAAAACCCATTACATATGTTTTATCCCCAACATCTAGTTTCTATGTTATAAATTTCAACAAAATCAGTATATACATGTAAATAAACCCATAATGGCCATTTTTCGATTTTTGCTACTTTAAAGTAACGGCAGCCATCTTGGATTTCCGACAGAAATGTTGGATACAATTTTGAATCTATACCACCCAAGGACCTTCCACACTTCCATATCCTTTCAATTGGCCACGTACTTTAAGAGAAGAAGATTTTCAAAGATTATGGCTACAAATAAACCTTATTTGCATATTACGTAATTATTACACAAACGAAAAATCGTAAGGAAAAACCTGTTATATATGTTTTATCCCCCGACATCTATTTTCTATGTTTCAAATTTCAACAAAATCAGTACAAAAATCAACCCATAATGGCCATTTTTCGATTTTTGCTACTTTAAAGTAACGGCGGCCATCTTGGATTTCCGACAGAAATGTTGGATACAATTTTGAATCTATACCACCCAAGGACCTTCCACACTTCCATATCCTTTCAATTGGCCACGTACTTTAAGAGAAGAAGATTTTCAAAGATTATGGCTAAAAATAAACCTTATTTGCATATTACGTAATTATTACACAAACGAAAAATCGTAAGGAAAAACCTGTTATATATGTTTTATCCACCGACATCTATTTTCTATGTTTCAAATTTCAACAAAATCAGTACAAAAATCAACCCAAAATGGCCATTTTTTTATTTTTGCTATTTATAGTAATGGCAGCCATCTTGGATTTCTGACAGACATGTCGGATACAATTTTGAATCTATACCACCTAAGGACCTTCCGCACTCAATATAGTTTTCAAGATAATAAGCAATTTAAGTCTTCTTTTGCAGCTGTGACCTTGACCTTTGAACATATGACCTTGTATCATATATCAAAATGATCTTTGTCACAATACCTACAATATTCTAATATACATGCCTATACAAAAAGTCAATTGTTTTCAAGATAATAAGCAATTTAAGTCTTTTTTTTTTGCAGCTGTGACCTTGACCTTTCAACATATGATCTTGAACCATACATCAAAATGATTGTCATGTCAATACCTACAATATTCTAATATACATGCCTATACAAAAAGTTCATAGTTTACAAGATAATTAGCATTTTAAGTCTTTTTTGAAGCTGTGACCTTGACCTTTCAACATATGATCTTGAACCATATATCAAAATAATTGTCATGTCAATACCTACAATAATCTAATATACATGCCCATACAAAAAGTTTATAGTTTTCAAGATAATTAGCAATTTAAGTCTTCTTTTGCAGCTGTGACCTTGACCTTTCAACATATGACCTTGATCCATATATCAAAATGATCGTCATGTCAATACCTACAACATTCTAATATACATGCCTATACAAAAAGTTCATAGTTTTCAAGATAATTAGCAATTTAAGTCTTCTTTTGCAGCTGTGACCTTGACCTTTGAACATATGACCTTGTATCATATATCAAAATGATCTTTGTCACAATACCTACAATATTCTAATATACATGCCTATACAAAAAGTCAATTGTTTTCAAGATAATAAGCAATTTAAGTTTTTTTTTTGCAGCTGTGACCTTGACCTTTCAACATATGATCTTGAACCATACATCAAAATGATTGTCATGTCAATACCTACAATATTCTAATATACATGCCCATACAAAAAGTTTATAGTTTTCAAGATAATTAGCAATTTAAGTCTTCTTTTGCAGCTGTGACCTTGACCTTTCAACATATGACCTTGTATCATATATCAAAATGATCGTCATGTCAATACCTACAATATTCTAATATACATGCCTATACAAAAAGTTCAAAGTTTACAAGATATTTAGCATTTTAAGTCTTTTTTGAAGCTGTGACCTTGACCTTTCAACATATGATCTTGAACCATATATCAAAATGATCGTCATGTCAATACCTACAATATTCTAATATACATGCCTATACAAAAAGTACATAGTTTACAAGATAATTAGCAATTTAAGTCTTCTTTTGCAGCTGTGACCTTGACCTTTCAACATATGACCTTGAACCATATATCAAAATGATTGTCATGTCAATACCTACAATATTCTAATATACATGCCTATACAAAAAGTTCATAGTTTTCAAGGTAATTAGCAATTTAAGTCTTCTTTTGCAGCTGTGACCTTGACCTTTCAACATATGACCTTGTATCATATATCAAAATGATCTTTGTCACAATACCTACAATATTCTAATATACATGCCTATACAAAAAGTCAATTGTTTTCAAGATAATAAGCAATTTAAGTTTTTTTTTTGCAGCTGTGACCTTGACCTTTCAACATATGACCTTGAACCATATATCAAAATGATTGTCATGTCAATACCTACAATATTCTAATATACATGCCTATACAAAAAGTCAATTGTTTTCAAGATATAGTGACAAATATATAATTTTAAGCAATTTTCCCACTTAGTACCTTATAATTTCCCCATTTTGAGCCTCATGGCTACCATTTGTGCAAATCTGAAACTAGATGACCTAGGGATGGTATAAATGAAATAACTAAGGTATATCTCTTGTACATTCAGAGGAGAAGATTTTTAAAGTTTTTCACTATTTCCCCCCTTATGGGGCCCTAAGGGGACATAACTCCTTCATTTTTGCAAATCTGAAAGGGCTTCACCCAGGCATAATGGTTACCAAGTTTCATCAAATTTGGCCCAGTGGTTTTGGAGAAGAAGATTAAAATGTAAAGTTTACGGACGCACGCACGCACGCACGCACGCACATACACACGCCGCATCATACCATAAGCTCACGCTGGCTAAAGCCAGGTGAGCTAAAAACCATGTGTAATGCCGTGATCATGTTGTTGTTGGTAACCCGAAAAACGGTCGTTATTAATTTAGTCAGCTCTTGTATATAGAATTCAGGGGAGGTTATTAACTATCTATAAACTATCTATATCTATCGATCGATCAGCCATGTGTATGTGTTTGTATACTGTAGTAGAAACGATGTGAACAGGTGAAGCCACTTGTAATCAATTAACTTGTAAGGTATTAAATAATTACCTGTAAATAGGGAAGTTCAATGAATTGTGACACTGTCCTGTGTACTTTTAATTGTTAACAAGCTGACATTAAAGAACTTTTAGTCAGATTTTTGTCTTCTTTCATGGGGAAAAGCCAATTCGGATATTTTCAATAGGCTTTTTTAAGTTTGAATTGGCATTTTTTTGCTAAAAATCGGCATTTATGAAGGCCTGATTGTGGTCTGTGAGCTAGTACTTTGGGCAACAGAGTCACTGAAGTCACCGGTATTCAGAAGGGGTAACAAAAGACACTTTGTTGCACTGGGTTGGAAACTCGTTAAAATTTCAGCCAGCCCTGACTGCATATTTCTTGGAATACTCAGCACAAAACCTTATATTTTGTTAAAAAAGTGCTGTCCGGATAGAAATTGAGCCAGCCCTGCATAAAAGTTAACAGTCTCGGGCTGGCGGACTGGCTGTATTTTCCTACTTTTCTTGTTGGGACAAAAAATTAATTTATCTTAGCATATGAGAAAATGATATAACAGAGTTTAATTTTATTTACAAGGGTATTTCCACCTGTGGGTGAAAGCATCAGAACATTTTCTTTTTATATTAAATACAAGATAAAAATGTTCTCAAGATTACAAATATTCAAACATCCTTACTGAGTTAGAGATTATGAAAATGAATACAATTTTGCCAACTATGAAACTCAAATTGAACTACAGAAAATCCTATATTTAAAACATCACTTTTATAAGCCAATCTTGGATTTTGAATAAGTATTGTGATAAATCCAGGCAAGGCTAATTGAAAAAAAAAATTAATAAAAAAATGGAATTTTTGACATCAAAATAATTTGACAATAAATGAGAAAGATAAAGAGATGCATCAAAACAATGTTTAATTGTATAATTGTATTAAAATTATTATTAAATCTTTTCTGATATTCATCTCAAGACAATCATGTCAGAAACCATTGAATGTGTATATATACAGAGCCTAAGTGCTGCTAAGTCTAGCTCTGTACTCAATCCAGATTTTTAGTCCAAACTACAATGTTATAACAGTATATGTGGATTAAATGGATTATAGAACCAATCAATTGATGGCAACTTGTATAGAAATCATCACCTAAGTTGTCAACCTATTGAACTGAGTAAGCCAGGTGGAAAATGTTATGACAGAATTCTCCAGGGCTTTGTACAGAACTTAGATATAAAACAATACTCCAACCTTGGTAATAATGGCTTTTATCACAATAAATTCATAGTTGTTTTGTATGAACCAGGTAAATTAAAAAAGAGGCCCATAGGCCTTAACGCTCACCTGAAGATATGTCCAATATTCTTTGGAAACTGCACTAGACAATATGTTAAGTACAGAAACTTGAAAGGATTTCTCAAGAACTCCCACAAAACTTAATAGGAAATATATCCACTCACAATTCATTTATAAGTAGCTTATATAATATACATGAAGTAACTGTAATGCAATTAATAATTTCCAAATCATTAACAAATTTCAGTATACTTATGCAACTATGTCCTTGACCTTGGAACATATTTGACCTTGAACAATATATGATCGTCATGTCAATACCTACAATATTCTAATATAGACACCTATACAAAAAGTTTAAGTTTTCAAGATAATAAGCAATTTATGACTTCTTTTACAGCTGTGACCTTGACCTTTGAACATATGACCTTAAACCATATATCAAAATGATCATTGCTGCAATAACTACAATGTTCTAATATACATGCCTATACAAAAAGTTAATAGTTTAGAAGATAATTAGCAATCTATGTCTTCTTTTGCAGCTGTGACCTTGACCTTTAAACATATGACCTTGAACCATATATCAAAATAATTGTCATATCAATACCTACAATATTTTTATATAAAATGCCTATACAAAACGTCAATAGTTTTCAAGATAATTAGCAATTTAAGTCTTTTTTTGCAGCTGTGACCTTGACCTTTGAACATATGACCTTGATCCATATATAAAAATGATCGTCATGTCAATACCTACAATATTCTTATATACATGCCTATACAAAAAGTTAACAGTTTTCAAGATAATTAGCAATTTAAGCCTTCTTTTGCAGCTGTGACCTTGACCTTTGAACATATGACCTTCAACCATATATCAAAATGATCATCATATTAAAACCTACAATATTCTAATATACATGCCTATACAAAAAGTTAATAGTTTTCATGATAATTAGCAATTTATGTCTTCTTTTGCAGCTGTAACCTTGACCTTTGATCATATGACCTTGAATGATCGTTGTCACAATACCTACAATTTTCTAATATACATGCCTATACAAAAACATTAAATTTTTTATTCAATGCACAATTTTAGTATTTATAAGCCAAAATTACATTTCAGGGGCAACAACTCTTAAATGGATTATCATATAGTTAGGAAACTTGTTACCTTTTTAAATTTTGTCATGCTTAACATTTTAACAATGTTTTGATTTCGTAAATCTCTTAATATTTGCAAGAAAATTGCCTAAAAGTGCATAAATCACAAATTAGGTCATGACCTTGATTTGTGACCTTGACCTATTTTTAAAGGTCATTTCAAGAAAAAGTCAAAACTGAAAACCTTATGTCATTATCTGTTCTAATAGTCAAGTAATAACAATTTAAAGCGATTTTACGAAATTTTTAAAATTAAACGCAAAAACGCATAACCTATTTTTGGCTCAATTTTCATGAAAAACACAATTTTAATGTTCCCAGGTATGCTGAATCTAAATATCCAATGAAAATTTGCCTGCACCTTTTGGTTTCAGAGAAGAAGATTTTTTTGTCTTTTTGCTATTTTTAGTAACAGCGGCCATTTTGTTGGGCGTGGCCAAACCCGGAACAAAATTTTGAAAGGCTGTTACCCAGGCATGATAATCACCAAGTTTCATCAAATTTGGCGCAGTAATTTTGGAGGAGAAGATTAAAATGTAAAGTTTACACAGGACGGATGACGGACGGTGATAGATTGCAATAGCTCATCTGAGCCTTTGGCTCAGGTGAGCTAAAAAGCTCTCCTTATCTAAAGAACTTTATTTTAACTTAGAGTAAGCAAATTTAGCAAAGTAATAATATACAGTCCACGATGGCTTGATCAATGGAAGTGAAGGGGATTATCACTCCGAAGTCAAAAATATCTAACTTATTTTGAAGCAGTCAATTCTGGGATGGTGAAGAACTGTTTGATAGAAAAAGCAGACTTTTGGCTTGCCAACTAACAATTTTTCATGCTATTGTTATTATTATATTATTGTAACATCATTTGTTGATAATGGTGCAAAAATTAAACTTAGTTACATAGGTACACAAATTTTCACAACAAATGCTTATATTCACATGTAGTTTGCAAAAATTACTGTATGTATCTTGTGATGCAAGAAAAAATAACAAGAGGCCCATGGGCCTTAACGCTCACCTGAGAATATCTCCAAAATTGTTTACAAAGTGCAACGGACAATATATCAAGTACAGAAAATTTAAAGAAACTCAAGAACTCCCAAAAAAATTAATCAGAAATATTCAGTCACATTTCATTAATAAGCAGCTAATATGCATAAAGTGACTGTAGTCTTCTTTTGCAGCTGTCACCTTGACCTTTCAACATATGACCTTGAATCATATATCAAAATGATTGCCACGTCAATATCTACAATATTCCAATATGCATGCCTATACAAAAAGTTAATAGTTTACAAGATAATTAGCAATTTAAGTCTTCATTTGCAGTTGTGACCTTGATCTTTTGACATATGACCTTGAACTATATATTAAAATCATCGTCATGTCAATACCTACAATATTCTAAAGTACATGCCCATACAAAAAGTTAATAGTTTTCAAGATAATTAGCAATTTAAGTCTTCTTTTGCAGTTGTGAACTTGACCTTTCAACATATGACCTTGAACCATATATCAAAATGATCATCATGTCAATACCTACAATATTCTAATATACACGCCTATACAAAAAGTTAAATGTTTTCAAGATAATTAGCAATTTAAGTCTTCTTTTGCAGCTGTGACCTTGACCTTTCAACAAATGAACTTGAACTATATATCAAAATGATTGTTGTCGCAATACCTACAATATTCTAATATACATGCCTATACAAAAAGTTAATAGTTTTCAAGAAAATTAGCAATTTGAGTCTTCTTTTGCAGCTGTGACCTTGACCTTTAAACATATGACCTTGAAATATATATCAAAATGATTGCCACGTCAATATCTACAATATTCCAATATGCATGCCTATACAAAAAGTTAATAGTTTTCAAGATAATTAGCAATTTAACTTTTCTTTTGCAACTGTGACCTTGACCTTTCAACATATGACCTTGAACCATATATCAAAATGATCGTCATGTCAATACCTACAACATTCTAATATACACGCCTATACAAAAAGTTAATAGTTTTCAAGATAATTAGCAATTTAACTTTTCTTTTGCAGCTGTGACCTTGACCTTTCAACATATGACCTTGAACCATATATCAAAATGATCGTTGTCCAAATATCTACAATATTCTAATATACATGCCTATACAAAAAGTTAATAGTTTTCAAGATAATTAGCAATTTAAGTCTTCTTTTGCAGCTGTGACCTTGACCTTTCAACAAATGAACTTGAACTATATATCAAAATGATTGTTGTCGCAATACCTACAATATTCTAATATACATGCCTATACAAAAAGTTTATAGTTTTCAAGATAATTAGCAATTTAACTTTTCTTTTGCAACTGTGACCTTGACCTTTCAACATATGACCTTGAACCATATATCAAAATGATCGTCATGTCAATACCTACAATATTCTAATATAAACGCCTATACAAAAAGTTTATAGTTTTCAAGATAATTAGCCATTTAACTTTTCTTTTGCAGCTGTGACCTTGACCTTTCAACATATGACCTTGAACCATATATCAAAATGATTGTTGTCCAAATATCTACAATATTCTAATATACATGCCTATACAAAAAGTTAATAGTTTTCAAGATAATTAGCAATTTAAGTCTTCTTTTGCAGCTGTGACCTTGACCTTTCAACAAATGAACTTGAACTATATATCAAAATGATTGTTGTCGCAATACCTACAATATTCTAATATACATGCCTATACAAAAAGTTTATAGTTTTCAAGATAATTAGCAATTTAACTTTTCTTTTGCAACTGTGACCTTGACCTTTCAACATATGACCTTGAACCATATATCAAACTGATTGTTGTCGCAATACCTACAATATTCTAATATACATGCCTATACAAAAAGTTATTAGTTTTCAAGATAATTAGCAATTTAACTTTTCTTTTGCAACTGTGACCTTGACCTTTCAACATATGACCTTGAACCATATATCAAAATGAGTGTCATGTCAATACCTACAATATTCTAATATACATGCCTATACAAAAAGTTAATAGTTTTCAAGATAATTAGCAATTTAACTTTTCTTTTGCAGCTGTGACCTTGACCTTTCAACATATGACCTTGAACCATATATCAAAATGATCGTTGTCCAAATATCTACAATATTCTAATATACATGCCTATACAAAAAGTTAATAGTTTACAAGATAATTAGCAATTTAAGTCTTCATTTGCAGTTGTGACCTTGATCTTTTGACATATGACCTTGAACTATATATTAAAATCATCGTCATGTCAATACCTACAATATTCTAAAATACATGCCCATACAAAAAGTTAATAGTTTTCAAGATAATTAGCAATTTAAGTCTTCTTTTGCAGTTGTGAACTTGACCTTTCAACATATGACCTTGAACCATATATCAAAATGATCATCATGTCAATACCTACAATATTCTAATATACACGCCTATACAAAAAGTTAAAAGTTTTCAAGATAATTAGCAATTTAAGTCTTCTTTTGCAGCTGTGACCTTGACCTTTCAACAAATGAACTTGAACTATATATCAAAATGATTGTTGTCGCAATACCTACAATATTCTAATATACATGCCTATACAAAAAGTTAATAGTTTTCAAGAAAATTAGCAATTTGAGTCTTCTTTTGCAGCTGTGACCTTGACCTTTAAACATATGACCTTGAAATATATATCAAAATGATTGCCACGTCAATATCTACAATATTCCAATATGCATGCCTATACAAAAAGTTAATAGTTTTCAAGATAATTAGCAATTTAACTTTTCTTTTGCAAATGTGACCTTGACCTTTCAACATATGACCTTGAACCATATATCAAAATGATCGTCATGTCAATACCTACAACATTCTAATATACACGCCTATACAAAAAGTTAATAGTTTTCAAGATAATTAGCAATTTAACTTTTCTTTTGCAGCTGTGACCTTGACCTTTCAACATATGACCTTGAACCATATATCAAAATGATCGTTGTCCAAATATCTACAATATTCTAATATACATGCCTATACAAAAAGTTAATAGTTTTCAAGATAATTAGCAATTTAAGTCTTCTTTTGCAGCTGTGACCTTGACCTTTCAACAAATGAACTTGAACTATATATCAAAATGATTGTTGTCGCAATACCTACAATATTCTAATATACATGCCTATACAAAAAGTTTATAGTTTTCAAGATAATTAGCAATTTAACTTTTCTTTTGCAACTGTGACCTTGACCTTTCAACATATGACCTTGAACCATATATCAAAATGATCGTCATGTCAATACCTACAATATTCTAATATAAACGCCTATACAAAAAGTTTATAGTTTTCAAGATAATTAGCAATTTAACTTTTCTTTTGCAGCTGTGACCTTGACCTTTCAACATATGACCTTCAACCATATATCAAAATGATCGTTGTCCAAATATCTACAATATTCTAATATACATGCCTATACAAAAAGTTAATAGTTTTCAAGATAATTAGCAATTTAAGTCTTCTTTTGCAGCTGTGACCTTGACCTTTCAACAAATGAACTTGAACTATATATCAAAATGATTGTTGTCGCAATACCTACAATATTCTAATATACATGCCTATACAAAAAGTTTATAGTTTTCAAGATAATTAGCAATTTAACTTTTCTTTTGCAACTGTGACCTTGACCTTTCAACATATGACCTTGAACCATATATCAAACTGATTGTTGTCGCAATACCTACAATATTCTAATATACATGCCTATACAAAAAGTTATTAGTTTTCAAGATAATTAGCAATTTAACTTTTCTTTTGCAACTGTGACCTTGACCTTTCAACATATGACCTTGAACCATATATCAAAATGAGTGTCATGTCAATACCTACAATATTCTAATATACATGCCTATACAAAAAGTTAATAGTTTTCAAGATAATTAGCAATTTAACTTTTCTTTTGCAGCTGTGACCTTGACCTTTCAACATATGACCTTAAACCATATATCAAAATGATCGTTGTCCAAATATCTACAATATTCTAATATACATGCCTATACAAAAAGTTAATAGTTTTCAAGATAATTAGCGATTTAAGTCTATTTTTGCAGCTGTGACCTTGACCTTTGAACATATGACCTTGAACCATATATCAAAATGATTGTTGTCGCAATACCTACAATATTCTAATATAAATGCCTATACAAAAAGTTAATAGTTTTCAAGATATAGTGACAAATAAATAATTTTTAGCAATTTTCCCACTAAGTTCCTTGCCATTTCCCCATTTTGAGCCCCATCGCTTTCATTTGTGCAAATCTAAAACTAGATGACCTAAGAATGTTATAAGTGAAATAACTAAGGTATATCACTTGTACATTCAGAGGAGAAGATTTTTAAAGTTTTTCACTATTTCCCCCCTTATGGGGCCCCAAGGGGACATAACTCCTTCATATGTGCAAATCTGAAAGGCCTTCACCCAGACATCATCATCACCAAGTTTCATCAAATTTGGGTTGGTAGTTTTAGAGGAGTTGATTAAAATGTAAAATGTTAACGCACGACGGACGACGCACGACGCACGACACACGACGCACGACGCACGACGCACGACAGATGAGCTAAAAATTCACACTGATATTTTTGATAGACCTTAAACCATTCTTACTTGCTTTGCAACAAGTGGTCTTTCTAAAATTCAACTTCTAACAATAAATATCAACTAACTGGTGAAATGAATCATGAATTACTGACTATATTTAAACAACACTCCTAATTTAATGAATTATTTAAAATAAAGAACGCAGTGAACTCTTTATTTTTTATCTTTGGACATTTGATGACGAAAGTAAATACACCTCCGCTTTACAAATTATACTTTTAATTATTGATACTAATGTGCTATAAATATTTATATCATCATAAAAATATGAACTTTGTACAATTTTATATCTGTCACTGGGATATATTGTGTCTTTTGTTTACAAAATCTTTCAATATTCATAAATAAAAATTTATAGATGCCAAACAAAGACTTTGGTAAATAAAAATAATATAATATAAACAATAAATATTCAAATGATCAACTAAAAAAACAACATGTTTTAAAAATATAAATTGATTTGAATTGTACAAATATGTGGGAGTTGAATGGTAAATGTTTTGTAGTATGGAACATAAATATAATGCATATAACCTCTTGTGTTTTATATAATTAATGAATGCCATTCATCCTCACAGACATAGAAGTCTACCTAACACAGGATTGTCACCAGATCAGGTGAAAATGCAGTATATTTATTTAGTTATGTCATGAACACTAGCACAACAAATGTTTTTCAAGGTACAGTATGTATGTTACCTAAGAATAACATTATGATTTAATATTGTTTCAGTTATAGTGTTTTTCCAGGGTACCAAATAATATACCCAATAAAGCTGGGGCAGAACAATAATTTTATCATATAGAACAATAATATTATCATCATTAAAAACAAATAAAAATGCATCAGTAGATTTGTGTGAAAGGATTTTCCGTTGGATATGGAAGTGCAAAATTTCCATGTCTATACACAAACATTAAGGAGATCATGTGGTACATTGTGATGAATCCTGCACTGAACAGACAACTCCCCTGGTAAAATATTTAATAAAACCCTAGATAATTTGGATAAAGAAAATAATTGGTGAATCATGTGATCATACCCAACACTGATTGTGTGGAACTACATGTATTATAATAATGTGTGTTCTTTCATTCAAATATATATATATATATATATATATATATATATATATATATATATATATATATATATATATATTATGGTATAAAATCATAATAATTTACTCACATAGACACAAAGATGGTAATTCAGTGTTGCAAAATTACATGTAAATTTGTAAAATATCGCTGATTGATGAGTTAATTTATCTGACTGTTTTCTTCAAGTATCATAACCTCCATCTGACAGATTACTGTATAACTAAATATACCTATATAACTTACATAAGTACAGGTAAGTAATCTAATCTGATGGCATGATAATTAACCAGACTTAATTATCTTAATTCCTGAGCTAGTCTGAAATCACAGCACATCCTTATCATGTTACTAGATTGGAATGATATGATATTTTAACAAACCATATGGCCGAGTTGTCTTAGGAAGTCAAAGTTATCATCGTATATAACTTTTATGACAGTATCCTTCTTATGATTATACTTTTGTTCTCTCAAATATACCCATGCCATATAAGAAAACATTCAATTGCACATAACATAAAGTTTATGGTACCCCATTTATTATGTCCTAAAGAAGGGTCCTCTCTTTTTCTACTTTATATCAAATGGTTGTCATTGAGTGGGTGCAGTCTTTTGTACTCAAATTTTGCATTAAATGATATGGTAATAAACATGTGACTGAGTGGTCAAAAGCACCAACTAACATATAGCTTATCACCACCTAGGTTAAAATATGGTAAGAGTTCTTTTTGTACTCCCAACTTAAAATATACTATAACTTACCTATTTAGTGTACAATTCAGCTAAATTTTCAAGTACTCTTTCAAATAAGTAAACTTTGTCTCACCCTCAGCATGTTTTCCACAAGTTGAATCCGAAATTTTATTTAAATATCCAAATCTGAACATGTTTAAATGGGGGGTACAAAAGGAACTCTTTCCTAAAATCCTATTTAGACAGATCCTGGTGTAAAATAGTTTGTTAGTTAGCTTTCAATATCTAGGTTTTTGGGGATTTCTGTTTTCCTCCACCATCCAAGAACTGACCACTTTGATAAGTTAAAGAATCTTGATTGGGGCATCAAACGCCATTATAGCACTTGACTTTTGTTACCTCATTTTGGATGTAGATTTCCTTTAATCAGCTGTTAACACTCACACTAAAAGCATTTTAATGTGTTCGTGTGTCTCTGTTTTTTAAAGTTTTATTTCCCCAAAAATCAGGGGGATATTACTGAAGTTGTTAATGAGTTTGTTAGCTGAACACATGAAATACTAAAACATTTATCATTTACAAATATGCTATAAAATGGAGGCAAGTATAATGTTTTATACTCAAATAAATGTCAAATTCTCCTTCCTTGATGTAACAACATTCTAACATTTCTACAAATGGAATTTTATTTAGTGGTGTTTAATGATTTCAGATCAATGTTACATAAAAATTTTATGTTTGGATAAAGCTTTCCACAAAAATGTAACCTTAATTCTGACTATAAAGTTAAAAGGTTTCCATTTAATTCCATGTAACTAATCTTAAAATCCAAAAAAATAGATAAAATCTTGTCTTGGTGAATAAATATCTAAATGGCCAATAACAAGCTTAACAGTTTCCAATAAATTACATCATCCAAAAGTTGCTTTAATTTACAATTTCAAATACAATATTCAAACATCATGATTTTTCAACTATTTTCAGTCTTTTAATTCCCAAAGCATTTTGGCACTTTTAGAGCCTAAGTGGCCAATTGGTCTGAAGTGTTGTCTTACAGATAGTGTGCCTCTTGCCACTTTTATTCAAATCCCACTTGAAAGGACCCTAGAGTAAGTTTATATGCCACAGGTACTGGTAGGTGGTTTTCTCTGGACAATCTGGTATTTTTAACCTGTCCTAGAACTGTTTACCTTGATGTAAGTGAAAAAAAATAAATTGACTTTGGCATA
>CM056604.1:36455557-36658057 GCA_029721355.1 Tegillarca granosa | reverse complement strand
TAGTGAGAATTTTTATTTAAAATGGAGTGGAGTAATGACGTTTTACGCCCCAGTCAAGATTCTTTCACTTATTTCAGGACGGGCAGTTCTGGGATGGTGGAGGTAACCAGAAAGCCCAGGGAAAACCATGTACCTTCAGCGAACTGACAAACTTTCTCACACTAGGATCTGTCCCGAGTGAGATTCAAACTCAGGTGGTGAGAGGTGATCTGTAAGCCACTGTATCTGTAGACCACTCAGCCACTGAGGCCCCTATTTAAAAAGGTTATGCTTCTAGATATGCTTTTAAACTAATATGTGCACTATATCTAACATGATCTTGTTTAGTTAAGATAAGAGTGTATGGAAAAATTGTGTTTTATACTCCAGTCAAGATTCTTATGCTTATAATGGGTTAGTCAGTTCCGGGATGGTTGAGGAAACCAGAGTACCCAGAGAAAACCACCAACTTTAGGCAAGTGAACTAGACCACTCTGTCACCAAGGTAACCAATTAGAGGAAACATTAGTAGAACAGATGTCAAACTTTTGCTGAGCCTTTTATAAGACTACTGAAAACACCATACCACAACCACGCTTAAACACTCTATTATTTGGTAATAGCAAATCCTTGTTACTATGGAAACAAAATCAAATCCAATCAACTCTTTTCAACTAAATTCTTACAATTTGTAATACACACTTCATTTCCTACATTTTAACCAATCAAGTTGCAAAATAAAGCTTTTAATGAAGTTCCCTAGTAACAAACTCGCTTAATTGTATGAAGGATAGTGAATTTGTCAATGTCTTTACTGAACTCCATAACTTGGTAGAAATGCTTTCTCTTGGGATTATGTCCTGTTTCTCTATGTCATGAATCATCTTATAATATCCTCCAAGCCAAAAACAAATTACACACATGTTGATCACCACAGAAATTAATGTTTTAGGGATTCACAAATTTAGTATTAAAATGAAGCGAGGCAGTATTTTGATAAGGATAAGGATACCAGAAAAAATAAGTTGACAAACTTTAATGAGAACGACTTCCCAGTAGAATCATTTGATTTCAAGAAATAAACCCTAATATCTTAAATAAGCTCAAGAATGTCCGTATAATGCCGAATCTGTGTCTATAATGAGACAAGACAATGATTAATACAGGACAACTAATGTGAGATCAACAAGTCATCTCTCAGAGGTAAAAATCAGTCATATATCTGGATTACATCATCTCCTAAAATACCCTTCTTCAGAGCTTAATGTGTATTTGTCTTACTTAATGTAAAAAATATCCACTGAATTTTAAGCCTTTGGTGGTAAAAATACAAATATATCATATTGATCTCAGGACAAAATGAGTGCCTTAAAACAGATAAGACCAAAATTCACAAAATCATTTGAAGGAGCTCATGTTAATTTAATCGCTGTCTAAAATAAAGAAAAATTCACAAAATGTCTAGAGACATAAAGATCTAAAATTTAAAAAAAACCAATATCTTTTGAGAATCAAGGATTGGAATGTCAAACTGATTTCTAAAATATATACCATCTGATACAGAATAGTGTTTGTGCAGATTAAATATTTTCAATGGGTAGAGACTTTATGACATTTTCCAGCCGAAACCATTCATAATTATCATACGAGATCAATGCTAACATTTTATTTTGTTCTGCAAAAAATTATGAGATATTACCATTTATGAATACCCCTAATGTCATTTTTACTAGTTATAAATGAATTGACGGCAAAAATGATGCAAAAGTTTTATAATAGTTTTCACAAACAAAGTGGTATCAACCATGTTGTATGCTAGCCACATTCAAAGATACCACTAAAGTTATTATATTTGCTTGTTATAAAAACTACAAAACAATTTTACCTTAGTTCCTGAAACTACAGAAAAACATCCAAATTATTTGGTTTTGGTAAGACATATCATTAAGTTTTAGATTTATTTTGCAAGTTTTCATTAAATATTTCATTTCATTGTTTTTCAATGGTCTAGTTTAGAGGCAAAACTATGTTGATTGATGAATATAAAATATGGCTAATGGAAATTTCGAGATGGATGAAGAAATAAGATTGATTAATTAAAATATGGCTGATTGATGGCAATATGGTTGATTGATTTTATAATATAGACACAAATTGATGCATTAGTACAATTTTTGACATTAGCCTATAGCAGAAAAGGAAACAATTTGATAATTTAGTTGAAAATTAGCAATGAAAACATCTGCATCATGACAGAGATTGTGCTTCAAGATGAGTTAACAGTAAACAATAGGTTCAAATACAATGTTGTACCTAAACTTAATAACACTAACATTTGACACAACATGATATCAAAGAAGTAAACTGAGCTTTTTCTGAATAAAGTCTGTTTTATATAAAGTTGTTTAAAATTTAAAGCAAATTTTGCAGTTAAGGATGCTACTCTTTAAAGTTTTTATGAAGTAGGCATCTAACTCACAAAAAAAAAAGAAAGAAAAAAGAAAAAGTAAAATTTTTGCTTTTTTTTTTAGACAATTGGTCTTACTGTATATGGTCACTATGGTTACTTTGTAGGTAAATTAACTTTAATTTCAGTCTGAATCACATATGAATGTCATGATTTTTGACATTAAAAACTGCATTCATACCGTTTAAAAAAAAATGGCCAAAATACATAAAAATAATAATAATAAATACACCAGTAACTTTTGGTTTTCTTCTGTTTTTGCAGGTGCTAACAGCCTTGACACTGATACTGGACTATTCTATATCCATACTTTTTTATAACACCCACTTGTAAACTCTAACATAAGGAAGTTATAAATCTATTTATATTTTTTTTTTTTTTCAACCTGGCATAATTTTCTAAAGCAAACTAAAGATTCTTCTTATAGAAATAAAAAAATCAAGACATGATAAAGAATGTCATTTGTTGGTTTTCTGGAAGATTTATAACACCAAAATACTGATTTCTTTATTCCCATAATGGGATTGTCTATTGAGAACACACAAACTGTATCACCTTTACAATGAATTATAGATTGTTCTATAAAAATACTGTAGAATCATTAATATCTGTTGGATTCAAATTTCAAGATTTTGCAATTTAAACAATTTTCATGGAATTGAGATTTTTTTTTTGGGTAAATAAATCCCACATATGTCTATATATATATATATATATATATATATATATATATATATATTTGAAAAAGTGTGAGATATAGCAGTCATGTGGTTGTTGTGGGTGTTGTCAACATTCAAGCCATTTTTTCAGTAAAGTGTATGCAAATTTTTACTTTTTTACTTGAAAATTTGCATGAATGTTCATTGGGTTAACCTAAAGTAATACAGAAGTATTTTTACTAAATTTCCAAATTATCTAATGAAAAAGTTTTGGGAAAATGGAAAGTGAAGGAAAAAGGTAAAGATTTTGAAATATGCTGTTAAAATATATTTTTTTATTTTTTGGGGGTCATGCTTCAAACCACCCAGCACAGGACAACAGGACCTTTATGGCTTCATCAAGACATTGGTACAGAAGCAGCCGAGTATATCATAAAAATGTTTTCTGCCTTTAAATAAGAGATCACAAAATGATTCCAGTGACAAAAACTGCATGAAGATAGGAGTGATTCTTAAGATTCATTGACAAAATGTTAGAGATGTCATAATGGTGTTATACATTATACACATGTACAAGCAAAATTTTAGACAATTTCTGTAAAACAAACCCATGATTCTAATAATTTATTATGTGAGAGTATAACTAAGAAGTGACAAGTAAATTATTTAGGTCCCCTTGGTACCTTAACACAAATATACCTTTGTAACCAATGAAAACTTTATTCCAGAGCAACTTTTTAGAGGCCCAGGATAAAAGAATGTATTGGTATATCACAAGTGCATGATTTCTATAATTTTAATTTACCACCATTTCTAAATGTCCAAGTTCTAATGATGACATTCAAGAAAGTTTGTAATTAAATTAGCCATTCTTAAGGAACTAGTTACACCAGACAAATCTAGTGGTCACAATAATGATTGGTTCAAATAAGTTGATTTTCTACTTCATTGATACAGTAACTTATCATGATAATGTGTCATTTTATAAGTATTGACAATCATTTGCAGTCACAAATTGATTTTTTTCTTCTCAGATTTCTGAGAGAAAACTGGATTAAAAGCATCTAGAAATGTTTCCTTATCCTCTCCTATCAATACTAAATTAGATCATACTGTTTGGAATGGCCTCATACATATAAATTTTCCTTGTAATAGGCTGAATCGTGTCTCCGTTAAGTGGTATTAGCGATGTCTTGTACATGTCTTACATCATATTATACCCTGTATGCGTGTTTTTACGAGACAGTTTTCGTAGAACTTACACTATAATGATTCACCACTTGATGATGATCAACAAAGATATTACAAGCTAATAACATTCCACTGCTAACAAGTCTAACAGAAAATGAAATTATAAGCCAATAATGAGTTCAAACTCTGTTCCTTATAATAGTGTTACACCAGTTTGCACAAATAAATGTTATGTAACTTCATATAAAAATTAAGTAACAGGTCTAAATGTCACAATCACTCCTTAATCAAAAATTTCTTCATTCAAATCTGATGAATCTGAAATTTACAATTTTGGAAATATTTTTTGAATTAAAGCAGTTATTAAGAAAATTACTAATCCTAAAATTATGAGTCTTAAAAAAGATTTACAGATCATAGCTTCTCTCACTACTTCATCTCAGCATCTCTCACTGCCCAAACCAGCATCTCACTGTCAGCATCTCTCACTGCCTACTCTCAGTATCTCTTTGCCTACTCTCAGCATCTCTCACTGCCTAATCTCAACATCTCTCACTGCCTAATCTCAGCATCTCTCACTGCCCAATCTCAGCATCTCTCACTGCCTTATCTCAGCATCTCTCACTGCCTTATCTCAGCATCTCACACTGCCTAATCTCAGTATCTCATCGCCTAATCTCAACATCACTTACTGCTTAATCTCAGCATCTCTCACTGCCTAATCTTAACATCTCTCACTGCCCTATCTCAACATCTCTCACTGCCCAATCTCAGCATCTCACACTGCCTAATCTCAGTATCTAATTGCCTAATATCAACATCTCTTACTGCCTAATCTCAGCATCTCTCACTGCCTAATCTTGGCATCTCTCACTGCCCAATCTCAACATCTCTCACTGCCCAATCTCAGAATATCTCACTGCCTAATCTCAGCATCTCACTGTCTAATCTCAGCATCTCTCACTGCCTTATCTCAGCATCTCTCACTGCCTTATCTCAGCAACTATCACTGCCTAATCTCAGCATGTCTCACTGCCTAATCTCAGCATCTCTCTGCCTAATTTCAGCATCTCTCACTGCCCAATCTCAGCATCTCTCACTGCCAAATCTTAGCATCTCTCACTGCCCAATCTCAGCATCTCTTACTGCCCAATCTCAGCATCTCTCTGCCTTATTTCAGCATCTCTCACTGCCTAATCTCAGTATCTCATCGCCTAATCTCAACATCACTCACTGTTTAATCTCAGCATCTCTCACTGCCTAATCTTAACATCTCTCACTGCCCTAACTCAACATCCCTCACTGCCCAATCTCAGCATCTCACACTGCCTAATCTCAGTATCTAATTGCCTAATATCAACATCTCTTACTGCCTAATCTCAGCATCTCTCACTGCCTCATCTTGGCATATCTCACTGCCCAATCTCAACATCTCTCACTGCCCAATCTCAGAATATCTCACTGCCTAATCTCAGCATCTCACTGTCTAATCTCAGCATCTCTCACTGCCTTATCTCAGCATCTCTCACTGCCTTATCTCAGCAACTATTACTGCCTAATCTCAGCATGTCTCACTGCCTAATCTCAGCATGTCTCACTGCCTAATCTCAGCATCTCTCACTGCCTAATTTCAGCACCTCTCACTGCCTAATCTCAGCATGTCTCACTGCCTAATCTAAACATCTGTCACTGCCTAATTTCAGCATCTCTCACTGACTAACCTAAACATCTCTCACGGCCTAATCTCAGCATCTCTCTGCCTAATTTCAGCATCTCTCACTGCCCAATCTCAGCATCTCTCACTGCCAAATCTTAGCATCTCTCACTGCCCAATCTCAGCATCTCTTACTGCCCAATCTCAGCATCTCACTGCCTAATCTCAGCATCTCTCACTGCCCAATCTCAGCATCTCACACTGCCTAATCTCAGCATCTCTCGCTGCCTAATCTCAGCATCTCACACTGCCTAATCTCAGCATCTCTCACTGCCTAATCTCAGCATCTCTCACTGCCTAATCTCAGCATCTCATACTGCCTAATCTCAGCATCTCTCACTGCCTAATCTCAGCATCTCTCACCTTAATCTAAACATCTCTCATTTCCTGAGTTTGAATCCCACTGTAGTAGATACTTTTACAAGAGAAAGTTTGTTAGGTTTCTTTTCAAAGAAAAGGATATTTTAGATTCTTCCACCATTCCAGCACTAGTCACTTTGAAATTGTTCATACTATCTTGACTGGGGTGTAAAATATAACATCACTCAACTTTACTTTTAAATACATTTACTCATTCTTGTGTTGTAGAATTTTTTCTAAATTTTGTTATAATTGATTGAATAAATGATTTATTGTAATTTTGGACCTGAATGAGCTTAGCTAAGAAAGAAGTGGCTATGAACTGAGTCTTAAAAACAATGAGGCTTTACCAGAGTTTTTTTTTTAAGATATTGATGTAGCCCATATTTCTCTGTATTAGTAGTATAATGTTCCTCAGTCTAGGTATTAAGGTAGACATAATAGACAATAACTACACTGAAGTCTCACTTTGTCCTGGGTTATAGAATGAACATATAATTAGGAATTTTGGGCAAGTTTGAAATACTAATTCTGATGTCAGTCAACATAAAATGAGGAATTTGGACAAGTTTCTATTACATGTACTGATGTCAGTCTACATTTTCCACAGATTTTGGGCAAGTTTGCAATACTAATGCCAGTCTACCTATATAAAGAATTTGGGCAAGTTTACAATACGGGATGTCAGTCTACATATAATTTGAAATTTGGGCAAGTTTTTAAGACTGATGTCAGTCTACATATAATTAGGAAATAGGGCAAGTTAGCAAGACTGATGTCAGTCTACATATAATCTGAAATTTGGGAAATTATCAAGACTGAAGTCAGGCTACATAATTAACTTATAGTTGATGGTGTCTGCATATTTTGGTCAAACTTCTGACTGTCTGACATCTGTCTTCCTTCTATGATCTTCTGGTTGCCCATTGTGTTCTGCCTCTTGACATTTTCAGGTAGTTCCAACTGTCACTGAATGTTTCGACCCTTTAAACTACTACATCCTCCAGCTGGTCCACAGTGCTGATCAGGTCACTGTGCGTCATTCTGCGGCTTCCACTCTGGGTCTTCTTTCCTATGCCACAACCAGCATGATGATCTTTCTGCTCGCTCACCCAACTTTCGTACTGCTATTCATCTCTGCTGGCCTTTCACACCAAGCTTCTGGAACATCTTCCATACAGACTGTGCAGGAAAACCTCGACAGCCCACCTCCACAGGAAATAACCATGCTTTCCAGCCTCACTGTTGACAGGACTCGATCAGTTCCAGGTATTTGGCCCTCTGTCTCTCATGTGCCTCCTCACATCTTTCTTCCCAAGGTATCGTTAATTCCACTATTACTATGGACTTCTACTCAGTTGACCACAGTACCACATCTGGTCATAAGGTTGTATGGACTATGTCTGGAAACACTAACTTTCGTCTGAGATCTACCCTCATCTGCCATGTTGTACCTTCTAGGAGACTTGCCGATTGCCCCGATACTGACTTTGACTTCTCCCCTGCTTTAACAAATTGGATGAACTGGGGTTGTTTCTTCTTTTTCATTCTAGGTTTCCTTCTCTCTCTTTCCAATGCCTCTCTGCACCCAGACAGGATATGAGCCATTGTTCCTTTTTCTCCACACAGCTTGCAGTCTAATGTTTTTATCAGTCCCCACTTAGCCAAATTAGCTGGTGATGGTAACACATCATACACTGACCTCAATAAGATTGAAATCCGGAATGGTTCAAGCCTCCAGAAATCTGTCATCCTTCTCTCTGGCACATTCCACTTAGTCCATGCGCCCTATTGGCCCATTCCTACAGCTTTTGCTCTTCTATTATCCTCTTCCTCCTTCCTGACTTCCTTCTGCATCATTTCATGCCTTGTCTTCCCTTTGGCTGTTCTCCACTGTTCAAACTTGGTGTTTCCTAACCCTTGTCGCCTAATACAGGTATTTCCTATAATATCTTTCATCTCAAATGCCTCTTCTGCTTTCTTGACTGTTGTGCTGGCTGACCACTTGCGTCCTGTTTTGTAACTACTCCTGCTTCTCGATCTTTATCTTTGGAATCTCTAAGTGTCATAACGAGCTGGTATTTTGCTACATTGAACTCTTCTACAATAGATGATAACGGTAGTTGTAGCTTTGCTGTTCTGCTATACAACCCAATAGATGTGAAGCCTGGTGGTACTCCTAGCCATCTACGAAGATAGCTTTTTATTCTTTTTTCCATTGTCTCTGCAGTTGACATTGGGATTTCATACTGCATGAGTGGCCACATCACTCTTGGCAATAATCCGTGCTGGTAGATCCTGGCTTTATACTTCCCAGGTAGTCCAGTCTTGTCGATCTTTTTCAACCACTCTGTAAGCTGCTTATTGACTTTTTCCTTGTTCAAATTGTCTCCAAGTGTCTCATCATACCACTTTCCTAAGCTTTTAACAGGATTGTTCACAATTGATGGTATCTCTTCACCTTGGACTGTCATCTTGAACCTATCTGTTACTTTGCCCTTCTTTATAACCATGCATCTCGACTTCTTTGGTTTAAATTCCATTCTTGCCCATGTAACTGTTTCCTCTAAGGCTGACAGAATCCACCGTGCTTGGATGTGTGATGTAGTTGTTACTGTGAGATCATCTATGTAACCTCTGTTAGCTGGGATATAAATACCTGACTGCATTTTCGGTCCTCTTGTCTCTCTGTCGGCTGCCTTGATGATAAGATTCATCCCCATTGCAAACAGAATTGGTGAGATGGTACATCCAGTTACTATTCCTCTCTGTAAGTCTTGCCAATCTGTTGTTGTGTGGCCATTACTGAATCTGAGCTTTATTCCCTGCAGATAGTTGATAATCAGTGTCTGAATCTTGTCTGATATGTGGTAATGGGACATCGCCTTGCTGATAACTTGGTGTGGAATGGAACCGTAGGCATTTGCCAGGTCTAGCCAAATGCAAGTCAAATCTCCTTTCTTCTCTTTGGTTTCTCTTATTACCTGGCTCATAACACTGTTATGTTCGATACACCCATCCTGGTATTCCTCCCTTCTGCATTGATGTGTTGATGTAATTGTTGTTTGTCATGTACTTGGTCAACCTTTCTGCTAGTATTGAGAAAAATATCTTTCCCTCTACGCTCAGCAGCAAGATGGTACGGAACTGCTTGATGGTTTCAGAGTTCTTTTCCTTTGGGACAAAACATCCTTCTGCCTTCATCCATCCTTCTGGTACTTTTCCCTTTCCCCAGATGGTTCTTAGTAGTTGCCATAACTTCCGTAGTAGCTTAGGACATTTCTTGTACACCTTATATGGGATACCACTTGGATCAGGCGCTGACCCTGTTCTTGCCTTTCTCACAACATCTTGTATTTCCTTCTACATTGGTTCTTTCTCATCTAATACTTTTATTGGTTGATCGACTGGTTCTATTCTTTTACACTCTTCCAGTGACACTCCGATGTATGCATCTTGATGTGTATCTTTCAAGTGCTGTTGTATCTCATCTTTTGATGATTTCAGCTTTCCAGCCCTATCACCTGCCATCAAATTCTTGGTAAACTTGAAGGGATATCTGATAAACTGTGCACGTTTCTTTGCTTTCTCCTTTTTTCCTCTCCTTAATCGTTCTGCTCTTCTTAGCCTCTGGATTGTTCCTTGTATATCATTATGCAAACACTCTAGTCCTAGCTTCTCATCTTGATTGCTTGTTTCTCTGTATCTCTTATTGATGACTTTCATCTCCCCTCTTAGCTTCTTGATCTGTTGCTCTCTTCTGTTGCCCGATACTGGAGGTGGTTTTGCCTTTCTTACTTCCTCTGTTCCAAAACATTCCTTGCTTACATTATAGACGATGGTTGTAAATGTCTCCATTTTCCTCTCAATACTGCCCTGAAGTGTTGTTTCCATTATGACACTCAAGTCATTATCTAGCTGTTTCCATTTCTGCTTTTGATCCATCCTCGGCCAGCTTATTTTCTCTCTCTTATCTGTCATCTGTATGCTCTCTTCTTTTGCTGCCTCCTGTTGGTTACTCAGGCTATAGGTGCTTCCACTTGTTGAATCTGTCGCTGAGAGAATCCTAGCACTGTGGTTGGACTCCTGACTAGGTTCCTCCTCCGTCTGACCAGAACTTGGCACTAGGCTTTCCTCTGTGCGTTGCGACTGACTACTGCCATGGCCGCATTTAGATCCTGCCTGATGTATTCGAAGGCCTCTGGTGTGACACATCCACATTTGACCTCTACCACTCCTCCTGTAAGTGTTGTTTGCACTAACTGTCTCCTTGTCCTTAAATATAATTAGGAATTTGGGCAAGTTAGCGAGACTGATGTCAGTCTAAATATAATTAGGAATTTTGGGCAAGTAAGCAAGACTGATGTCAATCTACATATAATTTGAAATTTGGGCAAGTTTGCAATATTGATGTCAGTCTACATATAATTAGGAATTAGGGCAAGTTAGCAAGAATGATGTCAGTCTACATATAATATGAAATTTAGGCATGTTAGCAAGACTGATATCAGTTTACATATAATTAGAATTTTGCAAGTTAGCAAGATTGATGACAGTCTATATGTATATAGGAATTAGGGCAAGTTAGCAAGACTGACGTCAGTCTACATATAATTAGGAATTTGGGCAAGTTTTTAAGACTGATGTCAGTTTACATATAATTAGGAATTTTGGCAAGTTTGCAAGACTGATGTCAGTCTACACATAATAAGAATTTTGGCAAGTTTGCAAGACTGATGTCAGTCTACATATAATTAGGAATTTGGGCAAGTTAGCAAGACTGATGTCAGTCTTCTTATAATTAGGAATTTTGGCAAGTTTGCAAGACTGATGTCAGTCCATACATAATAAGAATTTTGGCAAGTTTGCAAGACTGATGTCAGTCTATATATAATTAAAAATTTGGACAAGTTTGCAATATCAATATAATTCAACAAGGAGTTAGAAAAATTTTAACTACCATAGTGTTTAACATTTTTGAAATCAAAAATTCAATAAATCAGCTTGTTATATATATAATACATTCTAGAATCACAGTTCTTGAAATGAGCAAGTATTACTGAAAATTGATTACAGTTACTTGATCAGAGTAAAAGATGCATGTGGCGCGTCCTCGCGGGAATAACTAAGACTCAAGATTTTAACTAGTAATTAAATTAGGTTTCTTTGATGGATGAGTTCTTAGCAGATACAAAGTGAACTTTTTATACACTGTATATATTAAAAGCAGAACTAAAGCATCATTAAACCTCGTAAGATGTGTTAAGTAAAAGGAAATCAGTTGTATTAACTTGGAGACAATTGTCTAAATAGGCTTGTGTTTCAGAAACTCGGAGTATGTATTATATATTACACATGGATCAACAAAATCAATTACAAAGATGATTGAGAATAGATATTAACATTTTACCCTCAAAAGCATTACATGAAGGCAACATTTTCACTCCTGCAAACAGAAGCATTCAAAACAGTAATTTTGATTTAAATAATTTACTATTGGAGTCACTGTGTTTGTGACAGTGAACTATGCTTAATTTTTATAGAAAATCCAATAAACTTGATGTGGTAATTTTCAATTACTTGAACTCAGTCAACAGGAAATTGTTATGCACATCGCATACACTATTACAACTAAAAATCTTTGCATAGAGTAAAATCTTGCCATCAACCTTTGGCAAGTGAAATTTACTGTACCATCCAGAACTCCTCTAAAGCATAATTGAAACACACAACTTAAATCTTAACATCTGTAACAAAAGATGTCATTTCATGGCATTAAATTATATTTATATAGATTTTTTTATTTTTTATTATTTTTTTTAACTATCTTATCACAAAGTTTCACTGTTTAAATTTTAGGAACATTATGATTTTAATTCTACATGACATAATAAATGTTTTTAAAATGATATTTGAACAGAAACATACATTATTCGGGAATAACAAATTTCAAGCTGACAAATTTTTGTGATGATTACATAAATTGATTCAAATTTTTATAGAATCTTAACAAAACATCCGAAATTGTTTCTGCTAATACTAATAAATGTCAAATTTATCTTGAAAATCTGTAAACCAATCAAACAACCACCATTAAATCTGTATCTTCATAAGCCAAAGTTGTATTTTTTCAACTGATTTTTATCTTTTTTATGTTTTTATTCTTGACTCTTGCAGAATCTTACAAATTATCTACAATTTTATTTCTTAATCATCATCTTTTATACATTTTATGACTATGAATATGAATATCATTTATCGGAAAATTGTATACTGCAATCGCTAAAAATCTGAGAATCAATCATCTGAAATTTGGTCATATCAGAACAAATCAGATCTTATTCATGAATATACCAATCTCTGGAAGGTGTACAATTGTATTATCTATATCATATAAATATATGTAATTGATGATGCCATTTCGTGATCTTAAAGATGTCTCTTAGCTAATCTAAGCCAATCTTGTCCAATGAAGAATTTTGACAACTTCGAAATCAGTGCAAATCACTACATCAACTCAAGAACAATCTCAAAATCATCATTTTTAAACATCATTTCTGAAGCTATTTAATGATATAACAAATGTCTAATAGCTATAATAATCTTGCATGTCCATGAAAAACTTTTGAAATCTTTGCAAAATCAGTTCTTTGTAAAACTACAGATACACCCTGTATTCACTATTAAAATGTCTTCACTATATTTTCTTAGTTTAATAAATTTTATCAAAATATTAGACCTGGAAGTTAACTTGGTCCTTTTTGGTCAAATTTTACTTTTAGAAGCATTTGTAAATTTTTCTCAAACAATTTTGAAGTTTCTGCGTTAAACAAGATCATTTTTTGCCCTATACATATTTTTAAAACTTTTAGTGCAAATCGGTACATAACACGGACACAACCTAGAGATCCTATACAAGAATATACAGTTGAATCTCGTTATCTCGAACACGGATATCTCGAACTTTCGGATAAGTCGAACTTTTAGAAAAAGTCCGGACAGAATTGTTCTTTATTTAACTAAAATAACTCCGGTTATCTCGAACTCGGATATCTCGAATTTCCGGATATGTCGAACAAATTTTTCGTCCCCATGAATGAAAATCCTAGAAAAATAACATTCGTTAACTCGAACAAAAATTTTTTTTGGTAGATTTAATTAATTTTAAAAATCTAGTGGATGTCGGCACTGTTGATTTAAAACCAATACATTTATTATTATTAAACTGCACTGACCTTCTGATTTCTTTAATCCGTTAATTATCCGTTAATTATTATTGTTGCATAAACAAATAAACCATCAAGAAGATTAACGGGTGTTTGAATTACTGTCAAGCTTAACATAGTGGTTGTGTGATGTGAATATCAATCAAAACAACCGGAAGCTCGGGGTGATTAAAGTACACAAAGCGAAACCGGAATGCGGAACAAAATGGACTCGCTGTTTGTCGGTAAAATACAATAGTGTAATCAGTTATTGGCAGATTTTGAGTAAATAAAGAAAATCTTATAAAACAAAATGCATAAATCTATCATTCAGTGAACCTGCTACAAATAAACTGGATGAAGGACCCGGTCCTAGTACTGGGGGATATGGATTAAAGTGATGATTGTATGGTTGAATTGTTTTGATATTAATTTATTGATATTTTGTGTAATAAACAATATTTACTTTATATATTTTTTTAATTTTCATTCTTACAGCTGCAACATTGTAGCTGAAAACAAATGTTCTCAACACACGTATTTCACTTTTATTGAAAGAAAACAGTAAAAAAATATTTTGTAGCATGTACTTGTCAGCGGTAAACAGATATACTTATGAATATAATTATACTTGAATGCTATCTCACAATACTTGAAAATGAACAATGTCGACACTATTTTGTAACCCACTCGCTTATCGCGTATTAAAAGATATACAGAGGCATCGGTAAAAACTGAGAATTTTGTCGACATAAGCATTACATAATACCGGAAGTGACTTCCGATAGGTCTGTACGAGTTACTTCCCTTTTTTGCCGGTTTTTTTTTCACATCGTTTATCTCGAACTTCGGATAACTCGAACTTTTTGCATTTCCCCGCGGAGTTCGAGATAACGAGATTCAACTGTAGTTTTATAATCAATATTTATACATATATTTTACCGTTATTAATTGATGAAGCTACTTCATGATCTTACAAAATGTCTGTAAGCTTATCTTGTCCAGAGAAGAACTCTATAAGATCATTGATGTAAATGTCATTCATCAGTCTAAACGAAATGAGAAAATTCTACTCAAAAATGTTGATCAATAAAAACTCGTTAGGATGAAGAAATATCTTTTATACTGATAATATTCATAAATGGAATGTATGAAGAAAAGATTTCATATTTCAAAGATTTTCTGGAACAAGTTTTTATTCATCATCCATTAAGTTTTGAATATTTTAGCATTATTATTTGAATTTATAAAAAAATATAGTAGTATTTATATATTTTATATATAAAAAAATCCTTAAATATGAAATCCTGAAGTAAAAATAAAAATAAAATAATGTTCTTTCAGTGTAATGTTTCAAGTAAGTAGGACATTTAGGAAACATTACTGATATAACCAACCATTCTGTTAGCATTTTCTGCCAAGAAAGTATAAAGAGAAGAATGTTTATACAAAGGAATTTATTTATTACATACATGCTATATCTATGATCTTAAAGACTCAAGGGAAATAACTTAGATGCATTTAAAAAATTATAAGAATATAAAGAACTATATTACATTGCAAAATATAAGTATCATTTATCAAAGATATTTTTATTTTCAATTAAAAGAAATATTTCTCAAAACCATAATGACTTAAGTCTAATACTTGATTTGCCAATTAAAATTCAGACCGAAATATGAATCGGTTTTCTATTAAGATTTTACAACTTGACCGGACAATTCTTGGGGTTTTTCGTTACATAAAACATGACTTCTCTTGGCAAACAAAAAGCTAAAAATAAGATTTTTATCTTTTAAACCATTTTATTTTGCATATAATGTCTCAAATGTATTTAGGCTTGTCTGGTAAACTTTTAAAATAAAATGACAACATAGAAATTGCATTTGGTAAAAACAGTGCTTTTGTACGAAAAAAAAAAACCCCAAAAATTGAGAGGTTTTGTCCCCGTCATTGTAATATCTTAATAGGAAAATGATTCATGATGACTCGGAACATTTAATTGGCAAATGGTCTATAAGCAATACCTTTGACTTTAGCTTAATAAGCAGCAACATAATGACTTAAGCCTTATAAGCAAAACCATGATGGCTTTAGCCTAATAAGCAACACCAAGATGACTTAAGCCTAATAAACAATACCATGATGACTTAAGCATAATAAACAACAACATGATGACCTAAGTCTAATAAGTAACACCATGATGAATTTAGTCTAATAAGCATTACCATAATGACTTAAGCATAATAAGCAACACTATAATGACATGAGCCTTATAAGCAATACCATAATGACTTAAGCATAATAAACAACACCATAATGACTTAAGTCTTATAAGTAACACCATAATGACTTAAGCATAATAAGCAACACCATAATGACTTAAGCCTAATAAGCAACACCATAATGACTTTAGCCTAATAAGCAACACCATAATGACTTAAGCATAATAAGCAACACCATAATGACTTAAGCAAAATAAGCAACAATATAATGACTTAAGCATAATAAGCAACACCATAATGACTTAAGCATAATAAGCAACACCATAATGACTTAAGCATAATAAGCAATACCATAATGACTTAAGCATTATAAGCAATACCATAATGACTTAAGCATAATAAGCAATACCATAATGACTTAAGCATTATAAGCAATACCATAATGACTTAAACATAATAAGCAATACCATAATGACTTAAGCATAATAAGCAATACCATGATGACTTAAGCCTAATAAAAACAAAACCATAATGACTTAAGCATAATAAACAATACCATAATGACTTAAGCATAATAAGCAACACCATAATGACTTAAGCATAATAAGCAACATCATAATGACTTAAGCATTATAAGCAATACCATAATGACTTAAGCATTATAAGCAATACCATAATGACTTAAGCATAATAAGCAATACCATAATGACTTAAGCATAATAAGCAATACCATAATGACTTAAGCCTAATAAAAACAATACCATAATGACTTAAGCATAATAAGCAACACCATGATGACCTAAGTCTCATAAGTAACACCATGATGACTTTAGCCTAATAAGCATTACCATAATGACTTAAGCACAATAAGCAACACCATAATGACTTTAGCATAATAAGCAACACCATGATGACCTAAGTCTAATAAGTAACACCATGATGACTTTAGCTTAATAAGCATTACCATAATGACTTAAGCATTATAAGCAACACCATAATGACTTAAGCATAATTAGCAATACCATAATGACTTAAGCCTAAAAAACAATACCATAATGACTTAAGCTTTATAAGCAACACCATGATGACTTAAGCCTAATAAGTAACACCATGATGACTTAAGCCTAATAAGCATCACCATAATGACTTAAGCGTTATAAGCATCACTATAATGACATGAGCCTAATAAGTAACACCATGATGACTTAAGCCTAATAAGCATCACCATAATGACTTAAGTGTTATAAGCATCACCATAATGACATGAGCCTAATAAGTAACACCATGATGACTTAAGCCTAATAAGCAACACCATAATGACTTAAGCCTAATAAGCAACCACTTGTAACTTAAACCTCATAGGTAAAAAGACAAATGAGAGCCAGATGTATATTTACCGTATTGTATATTTTCTAATCATAATTTCAAAAAGATTTACAAAAATATTACAATACATGTTTTTTGTTATGAGATAATACAAGGTTATGCAATACAAGCCTTATTTTGATTTCTTATAAAACATTGTCATTTCATTTTCTGAAGATGACCCTAACACTTAAACTTAACATTATAGTTTTATGACAAAAAATTTATTAACCTTCTTATGTGTACCATAAATCTCGGTATATCGATCAACTCTGTAGCTGCATGGCAATACCTCATTTTAAAACATCATTTCAAGCATTTATGTATGGTTATTTCCACCAAAATATTAAAATGTACTATAGAATATCCAAAGTTGAATACTGTATCAGTAGCTAACTGTGTACTATGGTACAAAAATTATTTTAATATTAGTGAAGATTTTTCACTTCTTTTAGTTTTTGAATGGTTAGTAGAGTAGAGAAGAGTACCTGGAAAACAACCAACCCTTAAAATAAAAAAAACAAAAAACAAAAACAAAACAAAAAAAAAAAAAAAACAACAAAAAAAACAACAAAACCAAGCATTCTGAGAGTATTGCAAATTAATACATAGTCCCCTACCGGTCGCATATTTCACTAATCCCAAAGTTTAAGTTAAAATGTACCTTATTATATGGTACAAAGATTTATAGTTATAAATTATACGAGTTGTTCAAGATGTAAAGCAAAACTTGATCAAAGTAAAATCAAAAACGAGCAATGGAGTTCTCAAAAATTTTAAGTTTAATCATGAATAGGTTAATTCTCCCAAAACCTTCTTATTTTTGACAGTGTGTGGAAAGAGAATAATTACTAGGTCAATTGTAATGCAATTTAGTTTTTGTTTTATAATATATCATTACACATAGATTACAGGAGGCACTAGTCTTACAGTTCTTGATATGGAGTGTAATAGTGACCTGCATACCAAAAAACAATTCAGTAACTGCAAGCGTGTAGAAAAAAGAGCGGAAAACTGAAATTTCAGTGAATTTTCAAACTTCAAAGGGCCATAACTCCCGTAAAAATTAGCAGATGGAAACCAAACATAAACTTGATCCGTAACTCATTATTTGTAGAGTGACATACCAAACATTAGTTTCATTTCTGCAAGCGTGTAGAAAAAAGTGCGGAAAACTATAATTTCTGTGAATTTTCAAAGATCAAAGGGCCATAACTCCGGTAAAAATTAGCAGATGGAAACGAAACGTACACTTGATCTGTAACTCATCATGGTAGACTCATATACCAAAAATCCGTTCATTATCTAAAAGCATTTAGAAAAAAAGAGCGGAAAACTGAAATTTCAGTGAATTTTCAGTTCTAAGGGCCATAACTCATGTAAAAATTTGCGGACCAGAATGAAACGCTAACTTGATCTGCAACTCATCATGGTAGACTCACATATTAAAAATCAGTTCATTATCTAAAAGATTTTAAAAATAAGTGTGGAAAACTGAGGCATGACAGATGGACGGACGGATGGACAGACGGACAGAGCGCAAACCTAAAGTCCACTTCGGCTTTCGCCATTAGGGGACTAAAAAAAAAATTCACATTACTATTTGGCCAATTTTTACATCATATATTTCCAGAAAAATACCTTGGTACACTTGCAAACCTCATTACACAATGCTAAATTGTCTCAGTATTACTTCCTTTTTGGGTTATTATCAAAATTACCCCAAAACCATCATTATTTTATAACTACTTGTACCTTTATTTTTAACTTATGTAAGTACTCTATCCAAATATATTTTATTACAGAATAATATAAGTACAGTATTTATAGGAAATAAAGAAAAAGTTGTCTAGACATAAAATAAAAAAATAAAACAAATGTATTTTAACAACAATCTCACATGATTGTAGAAAAAAAAAATTCAGTATGTTTCTACTGGGTATAATTTTTAAAATCTCATAAGTATAGTTTCAAATTTATTTTATTTTTTTTATTTTTATTTTTTTTTTAATTTTTAATGTTTAGCCGGAAGTTTTATGTATAAGAGTTGAGTGGAGTGGAGTAGAGTAATGGTGTTTTACGCCCCAGTCAAGAATCTTTCACTTATTTTGAGGCGGTCAGTTCTTGGAAGGTGGAGAAAACTGGAGTGCCTGGAGAAAACCACCAACCTTCTGCAAGTGAACTGACAAACTAGGATCTGTCCCGAGTGGGATTCAAACCTAGGTGTTGAGAGGCACTGTGAACCGTAATAGGGTGCTTTAGACCACTCGGCCACCAAGGCCCCTCTTTATGTCTAAGAAATATAAACAGTACCGGTATTTGTATTCTAGAAAGTTGAAACTGAAAAACATGATACAGCAGATACAACCAAAACCCAAAAACAATAAACTAGAAAAAAGACAAGATACTACAAAGTCAATTATTTTGTTGTGTCCCCATTTTCATTCTTTATTTATTTATTTATGTGTGCACAATTGGAAAGTTTGTACCATGAAGAAAAAAATTATAGAATATACTGATAAAAAGAATAGCTGCACATCGCAGAGTTCACACTCTGAGCAATATAGTGTTATATGTTTATCTTCAGACTTTTCAATTTCCTTTATCAATATGAGGCTGACTGGTTTTCTATATCTGATCTATGGCTCTATTGTTTTTATGATACTGTACTTGAGTGCTATAAAGGCCAAATAAAAAATTAGATGTCTTAAATTTCAATTCAAGATCATTCACAGATAGGATATTTCTTAACAATAATAAAAACTTTAAAATAAGATACACAGGAAATTAACTATAAAAAAGAGTAAAAGAAAAGACAAAGAAAGAACAAAAGGCATATAGAGCTCAACATTAATGCAGATGTAAACAGGAAATTTGACAAAAAAAAAAACAAAAGAAAAAATGAAATAAAGAAGCCACATGAATCTGAAATCTGATAATCAAAACAAAGTCAAAAATAAAAAGAAATAAGAGGTTGATAAATAAGTTGACAGGAAATTTGAAAAAAAAAATATATACATCTAAATGTGTCTTTGACCTTGAGACAGTTCAAGTCACCAATCTTTCATATCTTAGAAAAATGGCTTTTACCATTGTTGAATACTGAATCTATGTATGCTTATATTAACTTGACTATTTCATCAGAATTTTAAAACAGATTTGAAAATAAATTTAATCAATAAAATTGCATAAATGCAATGATGTTGATGACAACCAAATAAAAGCTATGTATCACATTTTTCAGTTGAGACAAAACCAGCTACAAGACATAGTTCACTTTAAAATATAAATTTCATGGAATGGTCCAGTACCACCGACTGATCTCAAATACCATGTGACAAGTTAAGTTAATTGTCATGATGATTGGTGCTGTCCAGTAAGACAAGATTAAATTGCAGAGAATATCTTAAGTTGGAACAAAGGCGTTTACTAAAAGTTATTAAGTGCAGTGGTTTTTTACACCCACATTGATATATTTTTTTCTCCCATATCAAGTAAATCTGTTCTGGGATGGTGGTGAAAAACAAAGACCCCGAAAAACCATATGCTCCTGTAGGATTTAAACTGAGGCAGTGAGAGGCACCGTATGAATAATCATATGCTTTAGACCATTCGGCCAAAGAGACCCCTTTAATGTTTAAGATTTTACCTATAGTAGTAGTATGAAAATGATGAAACTGTCAACCATATAACTTTCTATACTTCACACCTGACTTATCAAAATGCGTTAGACAAGAAAATATTTTGCTAAATTATGATTTTTAACCTTTTTTCTTTTCTTTTCTTTTTTTTTTTTTCTTTCTTTCTTTCTTTCTTTTTTTTTTTTTTTTTTTGGGGGGGGGTTGTTATTATTGTTGAAATACAGAACAACTTGACAATGTGTATGACAGGTATCCTAAGTACCCTTTAAATATAGGATCAATAGACAGGTGGCCTTTAGATAGAGCCGTCTACTATAGAAATTTTAACCATGTTATTTTTGTGTTCATTGATTTCCCTTTTGGTATTGTTTATAACTTTATTTATTGTAAATGTGTATAATATTTCTGGTTCTGTAGTTGATCAGCTATACAAAATGATATAATTATTACACCATGATTACATGTTGATGCATCAATTTATTCACAATGGCTACGAAAATGACACTTATATGATTATACTCGTGTCCCTGGAGGTTCCAGACATTCAAATCAGGACTGGAAATTATCAAACTTTTAAATTAAAAATATAATGAACATGTTTGTTACATTTAAACCTAAAGAAAAATACTGAAATATGTGAAAACATTAATTTATAAAGTACATTATTATATGACCATTAAGCCCACATGGTATATGAAAAAGTCTGAAAAACATCTACACGTGAAATTGAAATAGCAAAGTGTATTATCTATCAAAGTTGTCATGTAGGATGAAGTAATGGAGTTTCATGTTTTGATCAAGATTCTTTTATTGATATGAAAGCAGTTAATTCTGGGATGGTAGAGGAATCTGGAGTGTTGAGAGAATAACCACTGCCTATTATTTTGTTTTTAACTTAAAAAGCAAACAATTTACCAACTGAGCTTAATAATACATTAATAAATGCTTTCATAATTTTGCAATTTCAAATACACGTACATTTCTTTATTTAATGTTATTTATTAATTCATTTTCATTTTTATATCATTTTTTAAAAAAATTATTTATTTACATGTATTTATTCATTATTATTATTTATTTTTTTTGTGGCTAGAACTTGTGTTCTTTAACATCTTTAGTTAACAACACTTCACCTTTTTATGAATGCAAAGAAAAACATTGGCCAACCTTGTGATGAAAACATGACATGCAATTCATCAACTTTTGTTAAAATGTAAATACAAGGCTTTCATTTGGAGTTAAATAACACAATTTTCCTGTTGTCAATGAGTTTGGCTGATATAACGCAACTAATAAAACCAAAATCCATCTACTGTATCGATTGTTAGTTGTATACAATCTCTCTGAAACTCTGAACAGATTCAATTTATCACAATCAGACAATTCTTAGAAATGTTCTGTATCAATCAGTCTAAGTCTAACAAAAAATAATGAAACAAGCTAATTTTTCCTATTTGACATCCAACCCCCCCCCCCCCCCCCCCCCCAAAAAAAAAAAAAAAAAAAAAAAAGAAATCCTATACTGGCAAAAAAAAAAAAAATCCTATACTGGCAAAAAAAAAAAAAAAAAAAAAAAAAAGAAAAGAAAAAAAGAAAGAAAGACAGAAAAAATCTATAGGTCATTGTATTGTCTCTCTTAGGAAAATAGTGGTTACTATTATAAATGAGCCTTGATAAGGAAAATAGAATAATAATAAACAATATAAAAACAATAATAAAACAATAATAAACTTTTATAGTCTACATGATATTGTTTTATTTTGTAAATTAAAAATAAAGTCACTGTACAATGGAGTGGATGGTCCGATCTCCTAATGGAGAGTCAAAGCTTGACAATATTTATAAGAATTTGTTAAAATATTCTAAATATACAATGTATATATATATATATGGGAATTAGTTCTTAGTTCTGGTGGAGAAAACAAGAGTGCCTGGAGAAAACCACCGACCTTTGGCAAATGAACTGACAATGTTCCATACATTTAGGTCTGCAGAAGTAGAAATTGAACCATGGCAGTGAGAGGCACTGTCATCTGTAACAGTATATTTTATACCTCTCAGTTATGGAGGCCTTCTTCGTTATGGTGGAGTTCATGAGCTTGTATTTATTTTATTGAGGTAGTTGTTAATTCTGCTTGATAAAATAAAAACTTGAGAACCTATAGAGATTACCACCATCCTTCATCATATATCAGTCAAGTCAGACGATACATAAAATAAATTTTTACAGCAAAAGAACTTGAAATTGGAATTTTAAATGTTTGAAATATGAACTATCAACAAGAAATTTGTTGCATGAATATTACATTAGTTGAGTAATTATAGATTGTTATACAGAGCTACTGAAACTAGAACCTCTGAATTTCCACCCACATAACCACCAAGTTAATATGTTAACAAAAACACACTGTCTGACGAAAATCTGATACTGCATTTCATAAAAACAACATCAGTATTAGAGATATATTTTACACTTTGGATTTTGTCTCAACCAAACTGTTTGGAACTGAATATTTTGTTCAGATTAAAGTTTCATTTTCTATGAACACAAAAATTGTGTCTTAACAAACAATATATAATTACCGGTAACAGATATTTTTGGTTTCTATTCAAAATCATAAAAATACCAGAAGCATATTATCCGAATTCATAAAGTCTAGAATTAATACATCTACGATATACATTGACGTTTGTCTCATTGATCACAATCTATTTTAAGTCTATATTTTATTTGATTTCCTAGAAAAAAACATGATAGATATAACTGTGTCTAAGATCAAATGACACAAAAACAATCAATCGTGACATATGACATTAATGGTTGATTCCATATGTTCAATGGGAGATAACTCTTACAGTTATAGCAGGAATTATGTTTGAAGTCAATTAACAAACAATAGACTACCGTACTTCTCATACATATTACAGTTAGTGGCCTCAATATCACATAACTTAATTTTAGCAAAATATGGCAGTTTTTATGGGAAATTGACAAAATTATTTGTAGACTAATAAAACATTCTTAAAAATTTTTGAATATTTTATTTCAAAATTGCCATATGTTGCCAAGAGATAATTTTGTTACTGGAGCCATTAGATATTTCTATGTCTTAAATTATCAAATAAATGATCTTTAAGGTGTATTTTTTCCATCAATTGGTTGACCATGTATTTGATAGCTCAGGGTAGATTACAAATTAAATGAAATATAAAGCATACATGCCTTTAAACAATTGGTTTTCATAGACAGATGGTTTTTATATAGAGATGGTAACTAAAGCAAGTTTAACTGTACTTGGCTAAACTTCAAATTACCACAAAAAGAATAATACAGAAGTTTTGGCATTTTAATCTATTAATTTCTTTACAGAAAATTTAAATATTTACTGGTGATTTATAGAGTTAAGTGCCGTCTGTTGTAGAATAAGAATCATTCCTAAGCATGAGAAAAAAATAATTTTTTCTAACAACAAGACTCTTCCAAATTGTTGATAGTATTACTTAAAAACATGTCATTGAAATATTGGTGTAGATTAATATTTCTACAATTTATCATTTTGAATCAATTCATTTTACAGATATTGAAGTCAGAAAATGATTTAAAATTTCAGGAGTTCCTGATCTGATTTATAGTTTTATACTGAGTTATATAAAAATTAATCTTCGACATATTATTTTCATACAAAAATGTACAACATGTAAAAAGTAACACAACAACAAAATTATAAAGTATTTTTAAAGGGGGGGGCGGGGTTACAGATTTTTCTATCATTCCCAAACTGACCCCATTTTTCCAAGTACATGTAATACAAATCTTAAAACACTATTGCTCCACTCAACTCCAAAGAAATCAATATAAAAAACATTGAAAAGTTATGGTGGGGATTTACTGATGAATAACAATAAGTTAGTAGAAATAATTGTAACAAGAGCTTTTGGAAGAATAACGTAAGTTTCCTGTAAATCTATAGTCTATAAAAACGTTGAACCATACACACTGATGGACGTACATGGCTGAGTGGTACTGATTTTGAATTGAATCTAAATTTAGTCAGAGTTGAAGACCTCAGTGGTCAAGCAGTCTAAAGCACACTTACAGATCGCATATCACCCCCTAGGTTTACACAACACTCTGGCAGATCCCAGTGCCTATCACCCCCTAAGTTTATATACCACTCTAGCAGATCACAGTGCCTATCACCCCCTAGGTTTATATACCACACTTACAGATCACAGTGCCTATCACCCCTTAGGTTTACACACCACTGGCAGATCACAGTGCCTATCACCCCTAGGTTTACACACCACTCTGGCAGATCACAGTGCTTATCACCCCCTAGGTTTACACAACAATCTGGCAGATCACAGTGCCAATCACCCCCTAGGTTTACACACCACTCTGGCAGATCACAGTGCCTATTGACCCCTAGGTTTATATACCACACTTACATATCACAGTGCCTATCACCCCCTAGATATACACAACACTCTGGCAGATCCCAGTGCCTATCACCCCCTAAGTTTATATACCACTCTAGCAGATCACAGTGCCTATCACCCCCTAGGTTTATATACCACACTTACAGATCACAGTGCCTATCACCCCTTAGGTTTACACACCACTGGCAGATCACAGTGCCTATCACCCCTAGGTTTACACACCACTCTGGCAGATCACAGTGCTTATCACCCCCTAGGTTTACACAACAATCTGGCAGATCACAGTGCCAATCACCCCCTAGGTTTACACACCACTCTGGCAGATCACAGTGCCTATTGACCCCTAGGTTTATATACCACACTTACATATCACAGTGCCTATCACCCCCTAGATATACACAACACTCTGGCAGATCACAGTGCCTATCACCCCCTAGGTTAATATACACTCTGGCAGATCACAGTACCTATCATCCCCTAGGTTTATTTACCACTCTGGAAGATCACAGTGCCTATCACCCCCTAGGTTTATATACCACACTTACATATCACAGTGCCTATCACCCCCTAGGTTTAAATACCACTCTGGCATATTACAGTGCCTATCACCCCCTAGGTTTACACAACATTCTGGCAGATCACAGTGCCTATCATCCCCTAGGTTTACACACCACTCTGTCAGATCACAGTGCCTATCACCCCCTAGGTTTACACACCACTCTGGCATATCACAGTGCCTATCACCCCCTAGGTTTAAAAACCACTCTGGCATATCACAGTGCCTATCACCCCCTAGGTTTACACAACACTCTGGCATATCACAGTGCCTATCACCCCCTAGGTCTAAATACCACTCTGGCATATTACAGTGCCTATCACCCCCGAGGTTTATATACCACTCTGGCATATTACAGTGCCTATCACCCCCTAGGTTTAAATACCACTCTGGCAGATCTTAGTGTAAGAAAGTTTTGCCAGTTTGCTTGCCAATGATCAGTGGTTTTCTCATGAACTCTGGTTTACTGGTTTCAGTAAAAGAAGGAATGTGAGACATTCTGTTTTCTCAAGTCCCCAAAAACAGCTTTTTTTAAAAAAAATAGAATACCAAAAACCCTTTTTTATAATATAAATATACAATTATGGAAGAAAAAACATGTATGACGTTTTACCAAATCAATAAAAAATTCAAACAAAACATATCCTACCATTAGAATTTACCTAATGATAAATGGACTCTGACACTCTGAGAAGGAAATGCGAGATTAAACCCTCCATTTAATACAATATAATTAGATGATTCAATCCAGTTTTCTTGTTCCAGTCTAGGTTTTATCTAAGAAATATAAGCAAACAAACTACTGTCTTCCTGAAATTTTATTTTGTCTTCCTGAAATTTAATCATAAATATTTACGAGCAATCTGTGAACTTTTTGAACTTGTAGGGAAATTTTGAACACAACATTCATGTAAGTTGAGATAATGATGTGCAATCAATTTATTGCATGCCAACCTTGTATTAACTAACTGACTAATGATACACTACAGAATACATACTCTATTAAATAACAAGTATGAAGAAGGTCAGGTGATGGGATAAAAAAAATCAATGATGTGATCATTTCTATATAGAATATAAAACTTATCAAATCATCTCTCTCTCTCTCTCTGTGTGTGTGTGTGTGTGTGTGTGTGTGTGTGTGTGTGTGTGTGTGTGTGTGTGTGTGTGTGTTGTCCAAGTCACTTCTTCTAAGATGTAACCAGCTTAGGAAAATATGCTCTGTAAACTTTGGAGAACAAGAATAGGATTGAAAAAGTCAGAATCAATAATTTGTTCATTTTTATTAAAAAATTGCCACATCATATCTGTATATATGTCAGTAAATAAGTGACATCCAAGTTAAGATAATTTAACTTATTTCAAGATGTCCACCAGCTACAGAAATCAAACTCTGTAAAACAACAAAAAGCTGGTTTAATGGAATCATTCTATCAATAATACATGCAAAAACAATATACTACTAACAAATAAATATTGTACATATCATTAAGTAAAGCATCATGACAAGATTATATATTTTTTTCTTATATAATCCCCCCAAACTGTAGAAAACTGATCAAATACAGAATATCATATTTCATGTGCTAAGAAAAGAATTTGTGATACATATATCTACATTAATGACTGTATTAACATTTAAATCACCAGATACAATATTTGATTTAGTAATGACCCACTACTTAAGCAATTGGACCAGACAAATTATCTTGGCAACAGACTGGACAAAAACTACTTCCAAAACATCTTGTTGTCAAATAGGTTGATGTATCATAAAATAAGAGCCAGTCAAGTTATTCAGTTATTCAGCACATTTCTCTGAAGTTGGAGTTTAATTTGCTTATGATTATAATTGTAAGAAAAAAATACAACCCAGGAAACCAGGTAACCAACCCTTCATTGAATCGATAAATGGTCTAAAAATTGTCTTAAAGGGAAATAACCTGCAAAACAGGGATACAACTTCATGCTTTCTATTAAGTAAAAGGAGTGGTTTGAATTAATGGTATTGTACAACCCACACCATCAGAGTGTCATATAGCTATTCCACTAATTTACTGTTCAGAATGATTAAATATTTTAGGTCCATCGAACTGCTGTTACCAAACAAAAGGTACAGCAAGCTGTAGATGCATCAAACGTTAACAAATACATGTACACTCCGTTAAAAATTTTGGGCAAATGTACAACAAATAAAACACTTTTGCTTTATGATGCAATCCACCTGTTAGAGAAAAAATATAGAACTTTATCAATGAGAAGTAAAAATAGAGTTAAATGCTTCAGTTCATTATTATGAGGCAGTCAGTTCTGGGATGGTGCAAAACACCAGAGAGTAAAGAAAAACACACACCTTCAACAAGTTAGCTGACAAGCTTTTTTTTTCTGATCTATCACAAGTTAAATTTAAATAAAGATGGTGACAGGCAATGGCATTATACCACTCAGCTACAAGGGTCTACAGAACTTTATAAAATAATAATAATTTTGCATTTTTAAACCTCAAAGCTTATCCTACATGAAAAAATTGGAAATGTTATAAATGCATCACACACACACACATACACACACACACACACACACACACACACACAAAAGAATTGAATCAGCTTATAAATTCAAAGCATCTTATCAAAAACAGAAAAAAAATCTAAAAAATAACAAAATTACCAAGACCTTGAGCTAATAGCACTTTGTTATGCATGGCGACAAAGGATAATTCATTTAATCTACTAGCAATGGATTTAATATCTTTTAAAGAAAACTCCTCACATCAATCAGGAAAAAAAGCTTCTCTATCTCATCCAGACCAGCATACCAGACAGCATTTAGATGTGTTTATAAAATGTTTCTCTATATGCAGTCAAATATACTTGTCTGATGTGAAAATGTTATTAAACATTCATAAGGTTTACAATAACTGAAACACAAAAACTACAATATACCATGAATATTCATGATGTTTTACATCACCCTATACAGTACAGTCTTTTTTAATGTTAGAAAGCTGGAAATGGTGGAATTATACAAAACTGCTGAAAAAAAGATAAAAGAAAACCAACAGGGAATGTAAGCTTATTGCAGATACTGTAAATTGGGAAATTTTAGCATCAGTTAATATTCGCGAATGACAACATGGGCATCACTTTGCATACTTTTAATTTTGCATAATCTAGTCATCACTAGCACAAATAATATTGACTTTTTATTTGAGTGATAGTTCTATTTCACATCCAGCTCTACTTGCAAAATAACACACACACACACACACACACACACACACACACACACACACACACACACACACACACACAAAACCAAAAAATAATAAAACGATCGCAAAAAATTTCCAGATTCGCAGTATGTAATAATAAGCATTAAGATTTTAGAAAGTCTACAAGCATTTTGTAGTTTCTATATGGATTTTCACACAATCTGACCTATATCTGACCAGTTAGTTAGAATATAATTGTATAATTTTTTTGCAATTGAATAAGTTATCAATTGGTTAAAGTATCAGTCATCAAATCAGGTGTCTGACTGAACTTCTATTTAATTTTGTTACAGTAGAACTTCCATAACTTGAAGTGCACAGGACATCAAGCGGCCATTTATCACTGATTGTTAGAAAAAAATCGAGTTTTTGCATTAATTTTTAATAGATTTTTAAAACTACAGACCAAATTTTTACCTTAGTTATCAGGGATATTCCAATTATAGAAGTTTGAGTTGTCCAAATATACTTATGAAGGAAACTGGTCGGGACAAAATAACGACTTTGAATTAACTGTGGTATTCAAGATATCAAAGTTTGAATTATCGAAGTTCTAGGGTATTTTGAAGAACTTGTCCTTCAAGTTTGCAAAATGAATATTAATAAATTGTGTATCATATCACATACTTTTGTGATGTATGTTTTACATTACTTTTGAACACAAAGTACATACCAGCTAAGTCTAAAAATAAAATGCAGAACTTTTATGAAAACTTACAGGAATTTACCATGTGTTTTTGCTGCTACCCTAAATCAAGAAGTTTGCAGTATGAATAATGCTTGTTAAGAAAGTTATACATGTACTGTGTGCATGAACCAATGTCCGATTCTGCACATGGGGTCGATTAAAATTAAGCATAAAAGGTATCAAAACAAAATTCATCAGTTACCAAAACCATACAAGTAGTTTCCATTAATAACAGTTATCATACATATGACTAAATGGACTCAACAAGAAATTACTAACCATAGCCAGCACAATTTTTCAACACCCTACTTCTAGATTTAAGAAACTAGAAACTGCCCAAACAGGATTTAAACTTTGGCAGTGAGAGTAACTGTAATCCATAAATGTTCACTTAAGACAACTCACGTCTATCAAAACTGCTACTTCTGAATTAAGGACAGCAGCACCAATGTGCAGAATAAAAAAACAGGTACTACAAACACTAACAATGATGATTACATGACTGCTAAAATTAACACATTTACAGTGAAAAAAAAACATATATAAATAATAAGTACACACTAAGTTTCCACAAATTTAAATTTACTGGTAGCCAAAATTCCCAAAATTTGTGAAAATATAATCCTTTTTAAAGTATTTTTTCACAAATTTGCTAAAATAGATTATCGGTACTTTTGAAAGAATTTCTCAGAAATTAGTAGCCAATGGTGATTTTGGCTACCAGGAATGGAAACCTAGGTATACATATACAAACAAAAGGATTTGTTTTCACTGTTAATTGAGTCTGTTAGAAGATTCTTCCAGCAGTTTTAATTAACAACTGGTATACCATCTAAAAGCTATTCTTATATTGATTTTAACTGAAGACAAAAATATAAGTCTACTATTAACAAGAGTCTGAATAGAAGGCTTTTATTATCTTCAAATCACAGGAAAAAATCTAAAACTAACTAGTAAAATAAGTCTTTTCTGAGTCATTTATATCTTATTTTCTAAGGATGAAGTAACATAACCAACATAAGAATTAACTTTTTTTAGCTTTAATAGCTTAATTCAGTAAAAATATCTTGTTTAATAACATTTTCTTAGACCTTCTATGAATCTGATACAAAAATCCATTTAAGACTTAATTCCGGTTTGTTTGGTTTTTTTTTACTCTGAAATGTGTCTTACTTAATCTATTTAAAGAAGCTAGAAAATGAGGGCATTAGTTTATAATCTCCTATTCCAGAAATTGTTGATTACCATATACAATACATAACTGTTTATTCTACAATGCCTTTCTTAGTAGTTAACATGACTGGTATTGAACAGGAAGGCATCTATTCTTCACCTGGGGCTTTAATAATTTAATTTTTTTTTCTCTGTAATAGAGTGGGTAGCCTTTACAACAAGATAGGTCAAATTAATCATCAGTGTTAACCAATAGCTGGTGATAGTCAATAATCCAAAAAATAATTATAATAGTCAATAATCCAAAAATAATTACAGGTGATATTAAATAATCCAAAATAATTATAGGTGATAGTCAATAATCCAAAAATAAATGACTTACAGGCAAGTCAAAAATCAAAAAAATTTTTGTCGTACAGGTGACAGTCAATAATCCTAAACTATTTTTGTCATACAGGTGACAGTCAATAATCCAAAACTATTTTTGTCATACAGGTGACGGTCAATAATCAAAACTATTTTTGTCGTAGAGGTGACAGTCAATAATCCAAAAATAAATGACTTACAGGCAATATTCCAAAAATTAATGACTTACAGGTAAGTCAATAATCCAAAAATAATTACAGGTGATAGTCAATAATAAAAAAATAAATGACTTACAGGTAAGTCAATAATCCAAAAATAATTACAGGTGATAGTCAATAATAAAAAAATAAATGACTTACAGGCAATAGTCCAAAAATAAATGACTTACAGGCAATAGTCCAAAAATTAATGACTTACAGGCAATAGTCCAAAAATTAATGACTTACAGGCAATAGTCCAAAAATTAATGACTTACAGGCAATAGTCCAAAAATTAATGACTTACAGGTAAGTCAATAATCCAAAAATAATTGCAGGTGATAGTCAATAATAAAAAAATAAATGACTTACAGGCAATAGTCCAAAAATAAATGACTTACAGGTAATAGTCCAAAAATTAATGACTTACAGGTAAGTCAATAATCCAAAAATAATTGCAGGTGATAGTCAATAATAAAAAAAAAATACAGGTGATAATTATTACATGTTATTAAAAAATAATAACAGGTGATAGTCAAAAATCCAGACATAATTTTGACCTATAGGTGAAAGTCAATAATCCAAAAACTGACATATGGAGATAGTCAATAATCCAAAAACTGACATATGGAAATAGTCAATAATCCAAAAACTGACATATGGAGATAGTCAATAATCCAAAAACTGACATATAGAGATAGTCAATAATCCAAAAACTGACATATGGAAATAGTCAATAATCCAAAAACTGACATATGGAGATAGTCAATAATCCAAAAACTGACATATGGAGATAGTCAATAATCCAAAAACTGACATATGGAGATAGTCAATAATCCAAAAATCTTTTTTTATCATTAATACTTCAGGCTTTGTAAATACTACAGGATCTCATTAAATAAAGACAACTTTATTGTTCCTTATACCTGTACTAATTATTACTTACAATATTGAGTGATCTGAGTATGTTTCTGTCTTAATGAGAAATGGATCAATACATTTAATAATCATAAACAATCACAGGTACTAGTAGTTTCTTATTATCCTGCTGATTATAATCTTATTTACCTACCTGTATCATAATAAACCATTATATTGAATTTTGAAAAAAAAAAACACACGTGACAGCTTCTAGGCTGCTTCTCTTAAGCTTTCTCTCCTTCTTTAAGTTGTCTAAATTTGTGGCTTATATAATTTAGGTCTTTCACTAGGTAAGTTGGTATAAAGATGCAAACATTCTTCCTTATTCCTTTAGGACTATAACATCTACTATCTACCTACTGACCATGTGTAGACTTGGGGCTATGAGGTTAAGTGGTCTAAAGCATTCAGATTCAAATCCTGATTGAATGAGCAGACTCTTGTAAGAGTGTAGGAAATTATGTCAGTTTTTTAAACAAAGATCAATGGTTTTCTCTGGGTAGCTCAAACCCACTCTGAACCGAGCACTTCAATATAAATGAAAGAATTGAGACTGGGGCATAAACTTCCTACTCAATCAGCTCCTTTGAAAAAGATGAAAAAAAAACTAGGATATAATGAAGCATTGATAAATTTCAATGTTTGACTGTCAGCACTTCCTGCATACAATGTTTATATCGAGTTTTTAGCAGTTTTTTTTTTTTACAACATTGAGTAGTTTTGAGAATGCTCATAATAGTCATATGTTGCAGGTATTTAACATCTACTGGTCTAATTAAGTACTTACTTTGAGGGGATGTAGCCATATCTATAACAGCCAACTGTTTAAGAGGAATGGGAGGACAGCTGTATCTGTCTTACTCCATACCAATGTAACTTCTCTCTGAAAATATAGTGTTACATGTTTAAATTGCAGAAACGTCTCTTTACAAGTTGACACATTTATCAAAATGTCTTAGAATTGTATAAAATAGAAAACCAATGATTTTTTAATGTAGCAACTGTCAAACCTGAACACCTTTTGAACAAAAAATCTTTATTTGCTTTGGAAAGGTATCCTGTTCACACAATTTTATAAAGCAGTTCAGTTTAGACCAGCTACGTTATAAAACAGTTCAGTTAAGACCAGGTTATAAAGCAGTTTAGTTTAGACCAGGTTATAAAGCAGTTCAGTTTAGACCAGGATATAAAGCAGTTCAGTTTAGACCAGGTTATAAAGCAGTTCAGTTTAGACCAGGTTATAAAGCAGTTCAGTTTAGACCTTGCCCCATTTTCACAATCCTTCACTCAATTGAGTGTACACTCAACTCAAATTTGGGAATATTTCAATGGCAATTTTTAAGACATTACACAGTTAAAATTAAGTATCTAATGTTATATCTAACTTGTTTAGTGTTGTTTTGCTGAACAAAATAAAAGATTGTGTCATAAGACTTAATTTTTTTAAATATTGATAAGAGAAAAATGGAAATATTTGAGTTGAGTGTACACTCAGTTGAGTGAATGATTGTGAAACTGGGGCCAGGTTATAAAGCAGTTCAGTTAAGACCAGGTTATAAAGCAGTTCAGTTTAGACCAGGTTATGAAGCAGTTCAGTTAAGACCAGGTTATAAAGCAGTTCAGTTTAGACCAGGTTAAAAAGCAGTTCAGTTTAGACCAGGTTATCAAGCAGTTTCAGTTTAGACCAAGTTATAAAGTAGTTCTGTTTAGACCAGGTTATAAAAGGAGTTGTTTAATCAGGTTATAACGCAATTTAGTTTAGACCAGGTTATAAAGCTAAGTTTCTTTTAACCTAGGATTATAAAGTAGTTTCAGATAGCCAGGTTATAAAGCAGTTCAGTTTAGACCAGGGTTATAAAGCAGTTCAGTTTAGACCAAGTTATAAAGCAGTTCAGTTTAGACCAGGTTATAAAGCAGTTCAGTTTAGACCAGGTTATAAAGCAGTTCAGTTTAGACCAAGTTATAAAGCAGTTCAGTTTAGACCAAGTTATAAAGCAGTTCAGTTTAGACCAGGTTATAAAGTAGTTTAGTTTAAACCAGGTTATAAAGCAGTTCAGTTTAGACCAGGTTATAAAAGCAGTTCAGTTTAGACCAAGTTATAAAGCAGTTCAGTTTAGACCAGGTTATAAAGTAGTTTAGTTTAAACCAGGTTATAAAGAAGTTTAGTTTAGTCCAGGTTATAAAGCAATTCAGTTTAGACCAGGTTATAAAGTAGTTTAGTTTAGACCAGGTTATAAAGTAGTTTAGTTTAAACCAGGTTATAAAGCAGTTCAGTTTAGACCAAGTTATAAAGTAGTTCTGTTTAGACCAGGTTATAAAGTAGTTTAGTTTAAACCAGATTATAAAGTACCGGTAGTTCAGTTTAGACCAGGCTATAATGTAGTTCAGTTCAGACCAGGTTATTTGTTTACATTTGGTTCACTTATCATGGTTACATTTGTAATTTTTTACAATATCTTGCTATGTGTATCAGTAAACATTAATATGCAGGTATATCAGTACTGAAAACATTTAGTGACCAGGCTTCCTATGAAGCAGAACTGAATTTTGAATACTGAAATTTTCAAATACAAAAGAGAGATGCAATACTGCCAGAAAACAGAATATTTTAGTCAGTGAAAAAATTTAACTAAAATATTTAATACCTGTCCATCAAAACAGAAATCAATAATGATTTGATTGGATTAATGGTTATTTATGCCCAAGTCAATATTCTTTCACTTATATAGAGGTAGATAGTTCTGGGATGGTAGAGGAAACTGGAATGCCAGAAGAAAGCCGCAAACTCTCAGCAAGCAAACTGACAAACTCTCTCACACTAGATTCTGCAATGGTAGGATGCAAACCTCAGTGGTGAGAGGTGCTGTGGTCCAAAAACATGAGCTTTAGACCACTCTGTCACTGAGACCCCCTGCAATGATTATGAGGAACAATGAGTATGACAATAGTGTTTTTTGTACTTATAGGTATAGTGGTAGAATGATATGTTTGTATTTTGTATCTCTGTCAAGATTCTTTCACTAATATTCCACTTCAGTGTTCAATTCTTGAATGGTGGAGAGAACCAGAGTAACTTAAAGAAATCACCATCCTTTTGGCAAACAAACTTTTTCAAACTAAGGTGCTTGGTTTCTTAAGCATGTGCTTTAAAACACTGAGACTACTTTTGAGGATATCAAACTATGGAATGAATCAGTGAAGTTTTGTATCTTTGTTAATTTTTTACTCTGGGCAGTATATGTAATAACATGAAAAGTAAAACCTATATTTACAGCCACTATTTTTCTGTAAGCTTTTCACAATATAAAGAGGTTTTGTGATAAATCAGGGGATCCTTTAGAAAAAAATTAGAAGGAATAGAATTTAGACTTCTAAATACTATGGCTACTAGTGAGAAAACAAAGATATCAAGGGGCATTATAACAAGGTTTCAATGTACATGTACATAAATATTATTCATGTTATTAGTGTAGTGTAGTGCTTCTGACATTGTTCCACAACTTACTTTAACCAAACAGCATGCTTTTAAGATAGTGCTTTTCAAAACGATTCACATTTCTTTAATAAAATCACCTGCTGTGTACATTTTCTTGACAGATATATGCTTTTTCCTTAAAAGTGAAATCAATTTTATTTTTTTCCCATTAATTATCAATGGTGTATTCAAATGTGAAATTAAAGTTTAAACTTATATCTTTTATCTTGCATTTTGCTGGTAGCTTTAGAAAGTTATAACACCAAAGTAACAACACTAATTGTCACAGCAGATGTTTGTTTAAGTATTTACAGGAACTGCAACACTCTCCTGGTCAAAAACAGATTGTGTTAAGAAACTTTGAAAAACTACTGCAAAATCTAATAGGGATTGTTGCTAACCTTATATATGTTTGTTTGTGAATTCAGTATTTCAGCTTTTAGCTAAGTTGTTACAAGATATTTTTATCATAATTTATTTTCAATATTACACAATAAATCATTTTATCTACACAGAAAAATTTTGTCAATTCAAAATGGATCATGAAGTAAGAATGGTCAAGAGTATTTTATCTTACTGAGATGGTCGATTTTTAAACTTCAGATGAAATTAGGTAACTCTACCTTTGACAAACAAGTATAACTCGATCTGTACCTTTAATTTAGTAATCAAGCATAACAATGTTGCAAAATAGAATCTACATACTAGTGAGAACTGCATAAGAGGAGCTATTATTTGTAAACCAATTCAAAGCCCACTTGGCCATAGAAATACACTTTAACTGGTAGACCTAGTTCAAATGACAACATTAATATGACCACACTTATTGGTTAAGCCAAATGTTACCAAGCTCAAGACAATACAGAAGATCATGACTAAAAATTTTCAAATGTCATGTTCTAGAATAATTTTGAAATTAATTACCTTTTTCTCTGTTTAATGTAAGTATTGGTTAGCTCACAACTTTTCTTATACATGCAGTAATTATATAAATTTACCAGTTGTTTTCAAATCGCAGCATCTTGTACATGCTCACAAATATCATAAATGTTATTTTCTTTTCAATATTTATGATATTCAAACAAAATAGGTTTTGTAAGTTAAGGTCATCCAAAAAGTCTACGTCAGCTAACTGTTACCAAGTTCAAAATATACAGACATATTATGACTGAAAAAAGTTTTAATTTCTTACAAATAACGAATACAAAATGTCACATTTTAGAATAATTTAGAAATTGTATCCGTATCTCTCTAAAGTTATATAAGTACTAGTTATATTACACCTTGCTCATACATGTAGTAATAAATGTATCAGTAAAACAGTTTTTCAAATGGCAAACAACCAGAAAACGCTCATTAAATATTGTTTTCATTTTTATTATTTTGAAAATCCTTTTTTTTTTTTTTACAAAATAGGATATTTAGATGAGGCCAAGAAAAAGTCTAGACAAAATCTAAAAAATTTACAGAAAATGCTTAAATTCTGAAATATGAGTATGAAGAAAGTTTATGAAATGTGTTGGATGGATAAAAACACATGCAATTATATATACTAAAGGTAAACTCCAGAATACCACTTCAAAATTTACATATTAAGATAATTTCATAGAAGCAATGAAAAGGCTTAAAGTCTTAAATACAAATAAAGCAAAACTGTAAGCAAAGAAATAAACATTAGTAAACAATATCATGTATGTATATTTTAAACCTTACCTACCTATGTATTATAATTTATAGAAACCTATAAAGAAATGTGATATAGAATGTAGTAATGGCATTTCATTCAAGATACTTCAACTTATATTAAGGTGGTGATTTTTGGTAAAGGAGACCATATTAACCAGAGAAAATCCACTGATCCAGGGCAAGCGAACTTACAAGCATCCTCACACTAGGATCTGACCATGATGTGAACCCAAGCTCTAATAAGCACTGAGCTGTGTAACCAGCTTTAGCTATAGACTACTCAACTACGAAGACTCCTTGCTCAAAAATATGTTGTTTACGTTGGTTATATAGGAAGTGAAATTTTCAACCTTATGGTATGACTGAGAAGCAAATAATTATTGTTCTATTTGATATTTAATGAGGCCTAAGGAAATATATCTTGGTTGTTTCAAGGTTTCTGTTCAAATAATAACAAGATAAACTTATAGAACAAGAGAGAAATATAAAATTGAAATACATGTACTTGACAGCAAAAACAGCAAACATAAATGTTACAATACAGTAACAATACAAGTTTTTGAGAAAATGATAGAAAACAAGACAAGAAAAAAGACATACATATTTGTAAACAATAAGTGAGATTGTATGGAAAATGTTAAAACAGTGGCACATAGGAACAAATGTCTTAACCATCTAACTGTTCAATACCAAACATGCAAGAAGACAACAGTCTCTGGAAGTAATGGAACAGCCTTTCCATGAACCTGAGAATTTCTATGACAATGACAGAAATAGAAAATAATTGACAAGAATTAGAAATAGACATTCATTAAATATCTCCACATTTTGAGACACATGGCACAGTAGTCAAGACAGCAGGCTCATAATTCAAAGACTACTGGTTTGAGCTTCAGCTGTCCAGGTTGTGTAACAAGTATTCATGGTGTTTGAGAGTCTAATTTAGTGTTGGCTAAGTTCATTAACGAGCTAAATGACATATAAATATGTTGAATAAACTATACCACGAACATTTGTCATATCCAAGAAAGGGACAAGTACTGTCAATAGGTTAACATGGCTGAAGCTAAAATAAACACCAGCCTGACAACCCTTTAAACTTCACTTTACCATGGAATGTTGTCATATCCAAGGAAGGACTCTTTCAATCTTAGTCTGTTTATGTCACTGATGCATTAGACAGCATTAGCCACTGGATACTTTAAAGATTAACAAGCTCTTTTATTTATATAATTTTGGTGGTCCCAAAACAAATGCAAATATAAAGCCAACATGAATTGGATATATTGAATAAATCTACCTTTCTCTTTCAAGGGACTTTGAAAAATAATACTAGGGGATGTGTTCTTATTACTAAATAGTAAATACTTCTTCTCCAAAACAACAATTTACAAACAGCTCAACAACAGACATGTTGATTGATTTATGTGCCTTTATTTATTTTACTTCTTGAAAAATGTGGCAAAAGCCTAAAAAAAGCAAAACACAGATCACTCCTTCTAATACATATTGATCACGTCTAAGCTTCTAGATCAAATTTGTCTTAATTAGACACATTCTGGGCTTCTTGGAAGTCTTATTAGTTAAAAGGCTTATTTTAAAATTATGTGCGTCACATCAGGATCAATTTTTATCAAAATTAGAAATATTTCTTAATTACAGAAATCTATTTCAAATAAAGTTTTGTTATGAATACTGTAAATAATCTGGACCAATCCTTGAATGGAATCAACAACTTCAGTTACGCAACTCACAAATTTATCTTTACACAAGTATGTTTACATTAGGAGTGTAATATTCCTTAGTGTATATTACTCACAACATAAATCAATAAATCATTGATGAACTGATGACTGGGGAGAAATATTTATTAAAACATGTCAGTTTTAGATTTACATAATTTAAACATAACAATGTCTGAACTAACTCATTCTAATTAAATAGAGGTCAGATCAGGTCATCAAGTCAGATCCAATTGTTTGGACAATATCAAGTGTGTGTGTGTGTGTGTGTGTGTGTGTGTGTGTGTGTGTGTGTGTGTGTGTGTGTGTGTGTTCTCAATAACCAGGTCTTAACCACTTTGGGCTTTGGTAGCAGAGCTGTCAAATGTGTCAGCTAACATTTACTCTCATCACCTAGTATGAAATACTATTTGGGCATATTCTCATACAAGAGAGTTTGTCAATTTGCTTGCTTAGGCAGTGTTTTTCCGTAGACTCCTCCAAACTACTAAATTTACCATTTTGATATTAGTGAAATAGGCAAAACTTTGGTGTTTAACACACACCATCGATTGAAGTTTTACGGCATAATTGTCTTACTGGGACAATTTTGTGATTGATGACAACCCAATCTTGGTGTCTACAGACTACTAGATACCAGACAGTTCTTTGACCTTAGAGCTTATAAATCGATTATATTTATATAACCCCAAAGGAAATTAATTTAAACTTTCGTCTTCTTTGTTTATTTATGGGGTTTTTTTTTTTTTTGTTTTTTGTTAATTTTTTTTTTTTTTTTTTTTTGTTGCCAATCAAAACAATCCAAAAACAAGAGGCCCAAGATGGCCCTAATTTGCTCACCTGAATTTAAATGTAACTGGTATGTCTTGATAATACCTGGTAAGTCATAACATGTTGCCTCAATAGAAGTGGTTTCAGAGAACATTTTTTTTTATTGTTTTGGTTTTTAGCTATGTAGGTCACTGTGACCTACTTTTGGTAGCCATAGCAACCAGAAACACAAATGTGAATGGCAATGGTCTATAGATGCTATTGACTAATATGAATAAAATGTGACCATTAGTGTCTGAGAAGAAGTCTTTTGATGGATGGCAGAGTGTCTATCCATAACAAAAGCTCACATGAGCAATTTTCAGATCCGGATTTAAGACTTTACAGATTTGACACATTAATTAAAATATTTTTTAAAAAATTGTAAAAGTCAACTGCAAATTATTTAAAAAAATTTGTTCAATTAGTTTAAATTATGTCACATAACAGTGATTTTGTAAAACAAAAAAAAAACTATTTCAAGGTTTTAGCTATATCTACATATCAGTATCACATGTACATGTATTTCAAAAATAATAATCACACTTAAAAGTAAAAATTCATAACATCTCTTCCATGCACCATAGTAAGTCATAAAATTCATAAATTACGAAAAAAAAAAAGAGTACTATTTACAATGTATAAAAAATAACTAATTAGTAACCTAATTATTCACAAAAATTATTGGAATCCACAAACTTGGTATATAAGATGCTTTAGATGCCAAATATCACATCAGATTTTATCTCAGTGAAGTGGTTTTGAAGAAGAAGATTTTTTTTAGGTTTTCAACTATGTAGGTCAATGTGACCTACATTTGATAGCTATGGCAAAATCTGAAAGGCAATGTTCTATAGATGCTTTTGACCAAGTTTGAACAAAATGTGACCAGAAGTTTCTGAGAAGAAGTCGTTTGAAGCAACTGTTGATGGACAACAGATGAAGGAGGGTCTGCCTCTATTGATACCAATACCTCACATGAGCACTTTGTGCTCAGGTGAGCTAAAAAAAAGAATCTAAACATGAATTTCATGGCAAATTTACAGATGGGAATACAATACAGGTTTGACATATAAATAAACACATTCTTTCATATGTACACTAACTGCCAAATTTACAGACAGGAGTACAGGTTGACATATAAATGAACACACATCCCTTTATATGTCAATAACTGCCAAATTTACAGACTGGAGTACAGGTTGACATATAAATAAACACACCTCCCTTTATATGTCAATAACTGCCAAATTTACAGACTGGAGTACAGGTTGACATATAAATAAACACACATCCATTCATATGTACAATAACTGCCAAATTTACAGACAGGAATACAGGTTGACATATAAATAAACACACATCCCTTTATATGTCAATAACTGCCAAATTTACAGACTGGAGTACAGGTTGACATATAAATGAACACACATCCCTTTATATGTCAATAACTGCCAAATTTACAGACTGCAGCACAGATTGACTTATAAATAAACACACCTCCCTTTATATGTATGATAATTGCCAAATTTACAGACTGGAGTACAGGTTGACATATAAATAAACACATTCTTTCATATGTACACTTACTGCCAAATTTACAGACAGGAGTACAGGTTGACATATAAATGAACACACATCCCTTTATATGTCAATAACTGCCAAATTTACAGACTGGAGTACAGGTTGATATATAAATAAACACACATCCCTTTATATGTCAATAACTGCCAAATTTACAGACTGGAGTACAGGTTGACATATAAATAAACACACATCCCTTTATATGTCAATAACTGCCAAATTTACAGACTGGAGTACACATTGACATATAAATAAACACACAATCCCTTAATATGTCAATAACTGCCAAATTTACAGACTGGAGTACAGGTTGACATATAAATAAACACACCTCCCTTCATATGAACAATAACTGCCAAATTTACAGACAGGAATACAGGTTTGACATATAACGATAACTGTTAAATTTACATATGTTAGTACAGGTTGATATATAAATAAACACACATCCCTTCATATGTAAGATAACTGCCAAATTTACAGATGGGAGTACAGGTTGACATAAAAATAAACACACATCCCTTTATTGTATAATAAGTCAATAACTGCCACATTTTCAGACAGGAATACAGGTTTGACATATAAATAAACACACATCCATTCATATGTATGATAACTGCCAGATTTAAAGACAGGAGTACAGGGTGACATATAAATAAACACACATCTCTTCATATGTATGATAACTACCAAATTTAAAGACAGGAATACAGGATTGACATATAAATAAACACACATCCCTTCATATGAACGATAAATGCCAAATTTACAGACGAGAGTACAGGTTGACATATAACTAAACACACATCTCTTCATATATATGATAACTGCCAAATTTACAGATGGGAGTACAGGTTTGACATATAAATAAACACAAATCTCTTCATATGTACGATTACTGCCAAATTTAAAGACAGGAATACAGGTTTGATATATAAATAAACACATATCCCTTCATATGAACGATAACTGCCAAATTTACAGATGAGAGTACAGGTTGACATATAAATAAACACACATCTCTTCATATATATGATAAATGCCAAATTTAAAGACAGGAATACAGGTTTGACATATAAATAAACACACATCTCTTCATAAGTACAATAATTGCCAAATTTACAGATGCGAGTACAGGTTTGACATATAAATAAACACATATCTCTTCATATACGATAACTGCCAAATTTACAGACAGGAATACAGGTTTGACATATAAATAAACACACATACCTTCATATGTTAGATAGCTGCCAAATTTACAGATGAGAGTACAGGTTGACATATAAATAAACACACATCTCTTCATATATATGATAAATGCCAAATTTAAAGACAGGAATACAGGTTTGACATATAAATAAACACACATCTCTTCATAAGTACAATAATTGCCAAATTTACAGATGCGAGTACAGGTTTGACATATAAATAAACACATATCTCTTCATATATACGATAACTGCCAAATTTACAGACAGGAATACAGGTTTGACATATAAATAAACACACATACCTTCATATGTTAGATAGCTGCCAAATTTACAGATGAGAGTACAGGTTGACATATAAATAAATGCCAAATTTACAGATGGGAGTACAGGTTTGACATATAAATAAATGCCAAATTTACAGATGGGAGTACAGGTTTGACATATAAATAAATGCCAAATTTACAGATGGAAGTACAGGTTTGACATATAAATAAACACACATCCCTTCAAATGTAAGATAGCTGCCAAATTTACAGATGAGAGTACAGGTTGACATATAAATAAATGCCAAATTTACAGATGGGAGTACAGGTTTGACATATAAATAAACACACATACCTTCATATGTAAGATAGCTGCCAAATTTACAGATGAGAGTACAGGTTGACATATAACTAAACACACATCTCTTCATATAGTATATGATAACTGTCAAATTTACAGATGGGAGTACAGGTTTGACATATAAATAAACACATCCCTTCATATGTACGATAACTGCCAAATTTACAAACAGGAATACAATATAAGTAAAAGTATTAAATGGAAAAGGCTTTGATGATGTTTCACATTAAAAAAAAATCCAGATGATAAAAATATAATTGTTTGAAAGGGATCTAGGGGCCATAACTATGTGATATCAGAGGTACAGTTCTTGGTTGTTTATATGCAGTTCACTATCTGTATAGGCATACCATGTGGATCTTTATTCCTCAATATTTTGAGAGATATAGTTCAGATGAAAAAAGTAAAGAAATGGAAGAAGTTAGTAGGTGGGAATTTCCTATGTGACACTTCCCCACTTCAAAGAAGCATTTAGTAATATTTTTATCAATGCCTAATACATGTACTAACACAAAATTTTAATAAGTCTATATAGCTTAACTGTTTCTGATCTGCTAAAGTACTGAAGGGTTCTTGTTCATGGTCAATTTCATATGGCATGTGCCAGCACATTGATCCACATGGATACTACTTCATGTAATTGTTATATGTATGAGAAATATGCCACCATGATGTCCCACAAAGTCTCCAAAGAGATTACAGTGTAACTTCCCAAAACTGACACCTCTGAATACCGACAACCTCCCTAAACCGACAATGTCTGCTTGGGACGGATTTATTCTTATATAAATCATGTAATAAAAACTTCCGAAAACCGACACCTCCGTATTCCGAACACCGACATAATTTGTCAGCCCAAATCGGCTTCTTAAACAGTAAATAAACTTCCGAATACCGACATTACCTTTGGAACAAATAATGTTTGAATTGTCACGAATGACTGCACGTGACGAGAACTCATCATTACCGCGGGCTATGTATAACACCTGTTTACCTACCGTCGATGTTTACTTAATACATTAACTTATTAATTATAAGATACATGTATCTGGATCGTATGTAATTTTAAAATAAACGTGTTTAAAACGTTTTATTAAAATGTGCTTTTATATTTAAAAAAAAAGTCGGATGCCGAAAAGCTGCATGATGTTTTTAGATGCAAGGCAAAGGATTTTCTAAAAACAATACAGCCTTGAACTTAAATAAATCACGTTCTATTTTCTTTTTTTTTTTTTCTTTTTCTTGTTTTTTTTTAAATCTGAATGATTGATATGGCCTCTTCTTCTCGGGCGAGGTCAAGGAAAAAAAGTGACACAAAAGTACTGTTAGCAGGGCCCGATCATGGTAGACGATAAGAACTACGTATTACAACTACGATGACAATGTATGCACATTGTTTCATTGTTAAATTTGTTTAATATAAAAATAAAATATAAATACATTTAAAATATCACTTTACACGATGTAAGTGTTAAAAAACACGATCGAATGCACACACATGAATATACCATTATAATAGCCATATCCGGTAACTGACTAAATTCTGACCTGGTAACGGACTGGAACGAACCGGATTCGAATCCGTTTTTTTAAACTTCTGAAAACCGACACCTCTGTAAACCGACCAAAATGACCGGTCCCGTGGAGTGTCGGTTTACGGAAGTTTCACTGTATAAGGTTTTTGTCAGAATCGAGAATATTTGTTTCAATTGTGACATAATTTTACATTTTACACTGATTTTCAAAATTCAATACGTATTAGTATAACCAAAACGACAAATTCATTCAACAACTAACTAGAATTTTTTTATTTGAAAGGTGTCAGAAAATTATTCTTTTCCTGCAATGATGTTGGAAAACCAATAAGTTTTCCTGACATAAATGTTTCAGTTAATGATTATTACTTGGTATTTTGAAAACATTGCATGACATTTGTATCTAGTAGATTTTATTTTTTTTTATCTACATTAATATTAAAAAACAACATTCAAACTATTGATTTTTCCCAGTATATGGTAATGGTTCCATTCAAAAGCAGCAATAACATTTTATTTACCTGGAGAAAAAAGTCTCCTGCTTCGATAAATCTTGTCAATACAATAGTTTAATTCACTTAAACTTACAGAGGAGGAGTGTCACGATTTAAATACTTGACAGATATTTTTAGATAGAGGTGATACAGGATTTAGAGTTTCACTTTGTAATTTATACTGGTTCATTTAAAGCAATCGGATGACATGTTTCCATTTAAATAGTAAATTGTCAATCTTCCAGTAGGTGATGGATGTTAATTGTATGTAATCAACAATTAAATAGACTACTTAATACTTTTTGTCTGTTCATATAGAGCAATCTGGTAAAATTCTTGAAATGTTCTACTGAATAAAGTTAACAAATATTCATTAAACTAGTCAATGTTAAACAGCTCTATTGATAAAGAGTAAACATTTACAAAGCTTATCTTAAGCCAAAATAGAAATCTTTGTGGAAGAATAATACCAGCTTATGGGTCATAATGCTTGTCATCAGCTAGGTTAAATTCCACATGACTATGTGAAAAAAGTTTGTTAACTTAATTGTCAAAGTCACATGTGTGAAAAAGTTTGATAATTTAAATGTCAAAGGTTTGTGATTTTCCCTGGGAACTAAAAATTCAATACCACCTAAATTTGGCTGTCTAAATATAAGTAAAAGAAACTGGGTAAAAACCCATTACTTCACTTCACTTCTCAAGGGGAATAACAAAAAAAAATTTTCAATGAATATAAAGATCTATCAATATCCATTACTAGTACATGTATTTGCCAAATGGCACCATTTTTAACACAAAAAGTACAGCAAACTCACCTAAACTTTGATAACAAAGAAAGTGATATTATAAGTGAGTCACATCAATGTCATAAAGACTTACTTTGTAGGATTTGGTTTGGACTGGATTAATGACACTTTTTGCCCCAGTCAAGATTCTTTCACCTTTATCAAAAAAAAAAAAGTGTGTGTGTGTGTGTGTGTGTGTGTGTGTGTGTGTGTGTATGTGTGTGTGTGTGTGTGTGTGTGTGTGTGTGTGTGTTGTGGGGGGTCTAAGTTCAGTGATGGTGACAAAACTACTGTACTTGGAGAAAACTAATTACCTTTAGCAAGACAACTGACAAACTTTTCACACTAGGATCTACATGAATTGAGTTCTGGTATAGGTACTAAGATGCCCTATGGTCCATAAGCACAAACTTCAGATTACTTGGTCACTGTGGCTCAGCCTACTTAGAATGCTTTAAAGATAAAATCCATGTTGGGAACATAAATTTCCTTACAGATGAGTAAAATAATTTTTGAAGTAGGTCATTTCACTATCATTGTGGCCTACTTTCACAAGAAATATTCCCAAGTGGGATGATATTGGGAAATGCTGTTTAAAAATTGAGAGATGCTGTGATCCACAAATACTGAATAGGCACTTTAGTACTAAGCCATTAAAGCATAATGGAAATTACACAAATAGTGTATGTTTATATAATTATGTAGATATACATGGCTAAACCACTGAACTTGGAGCTTACTTGGTCGTTATTTTTAAAATACACTATGATGTCAAAAGTGACTTGCCATCATGGATTGACAACCAAAATCATGCTTTAAGCCAGTAACTATAAATGATGGTTTTGTCTTGTACTGCATTGTTGGTGTCTTTTGACTTGACTTTGAGATAATAATGGTACTGACTGAGAAAAATGAAACTCCTTCCACTACTGTCCGATTCACTTCTGCCGTAGCACTAGTTTTTCAAGGTTTTAGAAGAGATATCAAAATATTTTGTAGCATGTCACATACCGTTATGACGTATGCATTTTGTCGTAATTAACTGACACCAAACTAAATGCCATAGTAGCTGGAGTATAAAATGCAGAGCTTTTTAAAATCCTTACGGGGATTTAATATGGGAAAACACACAAACACTCATTCCGGAAATACATTGCTGTAATAATCATGCAGGTGAGAATAGAAAATTCTGGAATAGTTCATTCAGCTGTAGGTAAGATGGCTGTTGTTAGACCTACAGTATATATTCCTTTTGCTGTCAAGTTGCAGACGATATTACCTGGCCAGCGAAAATGGGAAAGTCGGTCATGCGCAATTCTATTTTCATATTAGAAGATAAGAGTAAAATGTTCCAGTGTTCATGTAACAGAGATCACAGTTACACTATTGTTACTATAATAAAACAAACCTTTTAAGCACTTAGTAAAATCATGTTTCACATGTACCAAAAATTACCAAAGATCAGTTAAACCTGCCTAATCCATCCATTTCTGTACAGAGGATTTTTCTGAGATGGAAGACAAATTTTAAGTTTTCTATGGTTGAATCAACAAAAAATATAATGTCAAGCACCAAAAACACCTAGAAAGGTTTTACATTTCAACACGAGTTGGGTTTTCACAGAAGTGGAGTGGTCTAGTGGTATTTTCATCCTAGTCAAGACTTTATCACTTATATCAAAGTGGTCAGTTCTGGGATGGTGAAGGAAACCACAAGACCTCGAAAAAACCATAATCTTTTGCAAGTAAATTGACAAACTTTTCCACACTAGGATCTGCCTGAGTGGTTTTTTTAACCTAGGCATTGAGAAGCACTATGATCTGTAAGCATGTGCTTTTGACCAATTTGTCATGGAAGCACCTATAGGTATTTCTTTTCACTGTACGTATATGTTTTAAAAGAACCAGTATACAACAGACATTTTTTCACATTTTCTTACCCTACTCTTCCCTAATTTGGTAACTTTTATTAACATCTATGATTAAATGAACAATATTCCAATTCTTACCAAAATGTTATCAGTATACAATACTTAGACACAGGTGTCTGCAAACCCAAGGGTTAATAATCCATCAAATTCAGTGATACTGGTAAATGTGGTACCTGAAAGACCTGATGTTTGTATTGAGTTTAGATATCAATTACAACTAAAACACACAGTTGGGATATTTCTGACTGCACAACATACACTTAAGTTTTCATTAATATGCAATAAATATTTAACAACATTTACATTCTCTACAGGTAATCTGCAATTAATTCAGCAGGTGAATTTCAATATTATTGAATCAAATTGTGTAAAATGACAAGAATCACACGTAATGATATCTTAATGTTTGAACAAACAGTGTAAAATCAGCTTGAATCTACCGATATAACCATGGAAATGGCAGCCATTTTAAAAATTCAGAATACACTGTAATATCATATTATCAATAATATCATCATATTATGAATTATCTCTAATTTCAAACTTTACCTGAAGGAATCCCTAGGGTTTTAAAATCTTTCAACATCATCTGTAGTTTCCCAGAATCATTTTTTATGTAAACAAGTGGTTTTAAAATCATAAACTATACTTCTAATATTGTATTCCTATACAAATGAAGGAATGTGCAATTCATTGGTTAGCAATCAATATTCAGAAAAATAATGTGTATTGTTCTACACTACTGCACACAACTACAGGATATAAATGACTCATTTCTAGGAATCACTCGGGTTCAATAAATATCTATGTACTGTAAAATACTTACCAGGGGTACTTATAACAGGAATATTATAATATGTCTTTTATAGAATATCGCAGGAAAAATGGCCGACTATGTTTACGTCGAGAGGTTTGATGAACTTGATAAAGATGATTTAGAAACGACAGTCTGAATTTGTGATCAATAAACGAACTAATGGAACTGGCTTATCTATAAGACAAAAACAGAAAAAAGAGAATCAAGTGCTACAATTTTACAAATTACTCACATGTGACCTATTCACAAACGTAAAACAAAGAAAATGTCAAACCATGAATAAATATATAGAGTATAAATGAGTAGAAAGAAATTATTAATAACGGTAAAGCTTAATTTAAGACATTTGGTTCTCGATATATTATAACTAGGGATTTCTGAGAAAATAAACAAATATAATTATAATTTTTTTGTCTACACTAAATAAGCAGTAAATGTATAGACTTATGACTATATTATATATGACTATAGTGTTTAGATACTCAAAAAAGTAAAACGAAAATGAAAAATTATATGGGCTTCATCAATGACCTGCAAATGTATACAGCATATTACTGAACTATTCTTTATGTAGCAGGTACATATGTTCATAATGTTATATATAACCTTTTTTCAAAAACAATTCAAATGACATATTAATTTTGAAGTTATTTTTTAAGGAATAATCCAAGACAGAAAGCCTTTTTATTGATCATAATGAAATTCAAAAAAGCTTGACACATTTTTGGCTCAGGTATGTTCATGATGACTGTGGATCAAGTAACCAGACTTTCTGGCAAAGCAAAAAATGTTTACCAGTTATCTTCTAAAGCATCAGAGTTCAAATCAACTATTCCAAATTTTTTGTATTAGTATAGTTTGTACAGCTTTTATTTTGAATAATGGATAGACACTTTTTAATGACGTGAATTGCCATTTTTTCCTTAAATAAGTAACTTAAATTGGTAGGAAGTTTCCCTTGGCTATATAAGGAGTGGAATAGAGTATAAGTAAATGGTGATTTACTGACAGTTCAGGTATAGTAAAAGAAATTAGGTGGCTCGGAGAAAACCAATAACTTTTCGGCAACATAAACAATTCAACATGACCAGTAACTTTTTGGCAAAATCACAGATTCAACATGCAAACTTACAAACATCCTCACATAAACCCAAAAGGGATTTGGACCCCGCCAGTGTGAGGCAATGTGATTTGTGAATGCACTTATAGAAAAAATTGATCACAGAGGCCATGGCGAAATTAAACATTTTCTTCAATTCATAAGAAACCATATCACAGAAAAAGAGAAATCAAACTTAAACAAGTTTAGTGGTCAGACATACTGACCTTACACAGAGATATACTAATAATGGACTTGATTAATCAAATGGAAAGAAACTTAATGACATTTTACCTCTATATGTTAAGGGAATGTCCATAGCAAATTTGAAACAAGGCAAGGTTAATAACTGATATCTATAGATTTCCATCATTATTCAATAAGGCCACATCATACCATCATATGATCCATACCACTGAATAGTCTAGGATGAAAAGGTTAGGAAAATCGAAACAGATTTAAGACTGTTTCATGAACAATAACTCTCTTAAAAATAATCTAAAGGAACAAAACTAAAATTTAATGTGTGGGTATTTAGGACAATCAAGATTGATGGATGGATGGATGGATGGATAGACAAGTGCTCTGGTGAGATGAGCAATTAGCACCATAATATACAACAGCATATAATCATTATTTTAACAGAAAATGTGATACTACTGTAATTGTATGCATGATATTTATAATACAGCAGATTAACTTGATTTTGACAAAGCATCAATATACCAGTACTAAGATAGCTTGGTTTAAACAGATTATATGGAAAAATATTATCAGGAATAATGAACTTATGACACATGCATATAATGATGTCAATATAGGTCTTATCCATTAAACTTAAAATGACATTATCAAAATGAACCAGCCTCCTGTGGAGAATAACACATCTTCAACATTAGAAAGAAAACAAAATGTTTATAATAAAAGCAATTTACCTGAAAGAAAGTAATTTGACTTGAGGGTCGTAATGACGAAAACAATTTTCTGGATTGCTAATCAATACTGAATCGTTGATGAGTGGCGAAACACTTCGTAATAGAAAAGACAAATCAATACACGAGGCAAACGATGTACGTTATAAGGATAACATTTCAGGAAATAAAGAAATCATTTCAGATGGTATGACGTCCATACAAACTATTTACTTATACCGTTTTCAGGTTTATTTTGATCAAAATATGGAAAATGTTACTGCAACACAATCAAATTGTTCTAGCCTTTCTGGCTGCTTTATTAGAATAGAACCATTAAAATGTCATGTGTAAGCTCATATCCATTTAAAACTAGACCCAATTTTTATACTAGTATCTATTTGACTTAACAAACACACTAAACTGTCTGTACCACTCACTAAAATTACCATTCAAGATGATTGAAAAATATATCAAATTACACAAATGCCATATCTAAAGATGGAACAATATTTTTTAATTGTAGAAACATGTCATTGGTTGAATATATAAAGTACACCACAAAACAAATTATGAGTGAAGAAGAAAAAGGTAACATATTACTGGAAGGGTAAAACTTTTAATGCTTATCAGACGTGTGGAAAGCTTACTCCAAAAAAGACTAGAAGTATCAAAACCATACCCCAAATCAGAACTGTGAAAACCTTACGTAACACTGGAACTGTGAAAAGCTTACATAACATAAAACTGTGAAAAGCTTACATAAAATCAGAACTGTGAAAACCTTATGTAACACCAAAACTGTAAAAAGCTTACATAACATCAGAACTGTGAAAAGCTTACATAACATCAGAACCATGAAAAGATTACATAACATCAGAACTGTGAAAAGCTTTCGTAACATCAGAACTGTGAAAACCTTACGTATCACTGGAACTGTGAAAAGCTTACGTAACATCAAAACTGTGAAAAGCTTACAGAACATCAGAACTGTGAAAAGCTTACATAACATCAGAACTGTGAAAAGCTTACATAACATCAGAACTGTGAAAAGCTTACATAACATCAGAACCATGAAAAGATTACATAACATCAAAACTGTGAAAAGCTTACATAACATCAAAACTGTGAAAAGCTTACATAACATCAGTCTGTGAAAAGCTTACATAACACTGGAACTGTGAAATGCTTACTCAAAATAAAAAGTGTGAAAAGCTTACATAACATCAAAACTGTGAAAAGCTTACATAACATCAGTCTGTGAAAAGCTTACATAATATCAGAACTTTGAAAAACTTATGTAACATCAAAACTGTGAAAAGCTTACATAACATCAAAACTGTGAAAAGCTTACCCATAATTAATAAGAAGTGTGAAAGGTTTACTTGACATCAGAACTGTGAAATGCTTATGGCACATTAAAACTGAAAAGCTTATCTTTAACTAGCAGTGTGAAAATTTTGCCCCACATTACAATTTTAAGTGTTACCACACACTAGTGTAAAAATCTTGCCCCACACTAGAAGTGTAAAAATTACCCCACACTACATAGTGAAGTATGAATAGCTATCTGATAATAAATACCCAAAAATTCTTAGACTTTGGTTACAGCCAATGCAATAGCACTTTGTTACTTGAGCCATCTTAAAAACCAGTCTACTGTCTATCCATACTGAATATGCCAACAAAGTTTCATATTAGTCTAATACTGTTAGTTTGTTACTACTGTAGACTTTATAGTCAAGTACTTTGTCATATGATACCATATTATCATAATATCATCAACAAAATATTGCATGTTAAAGTATGCTTCTATATATTACTGTAACTCTCATCATCTAGGTTCAAAGCCCACTTGAGCAAACTCAAGCATGAGAGACAGTTTGTCAGTTTGCTTTAGCACTGATTAAAGTTGGTGGTTTCTTTGGTTCTTTACTGTTCTTTGGTAACAATCTACCTATTCAAAAACTGGCAAAATCAATGAAAGAGCAAGACTCTTGGCTGTAGTGTATAATATTTTATTTCACTGCACTCTTTATTTAATAAAATTTACTAAGGAAGAAAATTGCTTGTCACTTTCAATATTCAATTGGTAGCCAGGCACTTTAAAGGCCTAAGAACAATCTAATGAATTTCAAGCAAAATTATATAAATTTCTGAAAATAGTTAAGTTTAATCAATGAAATTTTAAATCATTTTCTTATCAACATTGATATAATATAATACAGCACACAACTGACGATAAATTATAGATCGAACCATAGCATATTTAGCCAAAGCTGCTCAAATTTTATTTATTAACTACTTCTCATCTAAAACAAATAAAGGTTATATGTACAAAATATTAATTGATATTGATTTAGATACCGTTTATTTTTTATTAATATAATTAATTTAAAATAAAAAAAACTTTACATGTTTTCTATAAAAAAAAAAAATTTCTAATAAAAACCAATATTTTAGCCTGTTAACATTAATAATTGTTGTTTTACAGACAAATATTTGTCAGAGTAGAGGGGGAGGGGGAGGGTGTTAAAATCCAAGTATTTACATAAGTGTGACATGTTCTTACAAAAAGAACAAGTTTTCCATCATTTGGTAAATGATTTTTACTCTCTTTTCCATTACCAATAATGATTAATTTAATAGAAGATCCTTAAATAAGTAGAATATATTTGACCAAAATCAAGGACATATACATATCTAGATCTAAGAGTTTTGATCAACCTTCTCATACAGGGTTTCAAATTTTAGGCCAGTCTGTCTACAGTGGCATAGAGGTGAAATGAAAAAATTATATCGTATGTGCACTCAAAAGTGATAGCTTTTGTGTGAGCACTTGATAATCTCTGTTTGAGCATGTGGTAACTTTCACATGAGTATGCAATATAAAAAATATTTTTCATGTCACCTCTATGCTGCCATAGTCTGTCAGAAGGACTTTAAACTTTTTCAGTCAGACCTGTAATTTTTTGGTATTGGAATCAGGACCCTTGAAATTGTGAAAAACAGTATTTTTCCCTCATTTTGAAAAAAAAAGAAATAATTATAATAATGACTATAGGCATAGTACAAAATTGATCTACAAGATTTTAAAGCAAAACAATAACATGAAAATCTGAATACATAGCCATGAGTATTACCTGGTAAGTCATACTTGTACTATTTTTAATTTAATTATAAGCTTTTAAAAAAAGCTAAATTTGAAATTGTGCAATATAAATCAAAACTTGCAAAAAAGTTGGAAATGGTCCCTAAATTTTTCCTTGTTCAGTCCTGACCATAGAAAGCTGAGTTGACTTGCCATAGGAATACTGGTAATATATGTTCCAGATTTGAAATTTTGAATGAAAGTTACAGAAAGCCATGGCAGTAAGAATAAGTGTCAAAAGAAGATACAGTCAAAGTTATAGGTATACAGATATAACAACCAACCAATGAATGAACAGACAGGTATACCATGTTGTCCACTAAATACTGTAAATGGGGAAGATTTTTGTTCTTTTTTAAATTACATTAAATTCAAAGAGTAAAGAAACAGAAAACAATATATAATGAATACATGAACCAGTATATAAGATTCAAATTCGATGACTAATGGACACTGCAAAATTATACAAAAAACTTTGCTTCTCATCCTAAATATCCAGATTTACTATAAATAACTAGCATCTGCATTTTCACCTTTAGCTGGCAACGTCTCAATTTAAGTGAAATTTTTTGACTTGGATGTTAAACACCATTACTCAACTCAACTCAACTCATCTAGCAGAACTAGTCCACAAAAACAAACTTTAACCAAAATGTTCAACAATTAACATTTATCACAAAATTAATTACCAAACACTCAGACAAAGAAATATGACATAATGTCTTATATATATACTGGTGTATATTGCAGAAAAATGGAGGCCATAAAATGGCTATTATGATGTTTTCCAGACACATTCATAAAATAGACTGGAAAGATCTGGAATGTTTGTCTGAAACCTCACATCTAACAAGGTCTGGTCTAATCTTATTAAATAGATTAATTGTCTATGACACTTAAGGTAATTAGGTATTGATTTTTAAATCAGATTTTCTTAGAGAAAATGGTCTAAACAATTCTCTTAATCTTTTTCATAATTACTATGGTTTCATTTATCCCTACAATAAGACACTGGTTTATGATCATTGATCATGTGTTATAAGAACCTTAATCTGACACCAAAAAAAATCTGCTTTGATATAAAACATTGAATTTAAAGTCATTTCTTTTTTCATGAAAATAACATTTTGAAATCTGAGTAAATATCTTGTATCTAGAATTTTATACTTGCTTGTTCTGAAAACTACATTCTGAAACAACTTTATGGATATTTTGTGATTTACAAAAAAAAAAAAAAAAAAATTCAAGTGATCATGGAGGTTTTAATTGATAAAACATGTAATATAAGACCTGATCTTGAATTTGAAGAGATGTTATTGATTCATTTTTTTCATTTTGTAACACATTTTATATACACACATGAATCATTTAAATCTAGAAAAGAAAACATGTTTTTTTTGTATAAATTTTTAATTTATATACAGTAATATGGGCTAATATGTGGCCCTTAAAAGACTGATTAAATATTGTAAAAAAAACTATAGTACTGAAAAAACAGAACTCTGAGAAATGTAGTAAACTAAAAATCTGCCTAACAAATATAACAACAAACCTTTACTACTGTTTAACGACTTAGCCTGTGTAAACCAAACACCTGTCTAATCATAAAGACAAACCATTACTACTGTTTGATGATTAAGCCTGTGTAAACCAAACACCTGTCTAATTATAAAGACAAACCATTACTACTGTTTGATGATTAAGCCTGTGTAAACCAAACACCTCTCTAATTATAAAGACAAACCATTACTACTGTTTGATGACTAAGCCTGTGTAAACCAAACACCTCTCTAATTATAAAGACAAACCATTACTACTGTTTGATGACTAAGCCTGTGTAAACCAAACACCTCTCTAATTATAAAGACAAACCATTACTTCTGTTTGATGATTAAGCCTGTGTAAACCAAACACCTCTCTAATTATAAAGACAAACCATTACTACTGTTTGATGATTAAGCCTGTGTAAACCAAACACCTCTCTAATTATAAAGACAAACCATTACTACTGTTTGATGACTAAGCCTGTGTAAACCAAACACCTCTCTAATTATAAAGACAAACCATTACTTCTGTTTGATGATTAAGCCTGTGTAAACCAAACCCCCTGTCTAATTATAAAGACAAACCATTACTACTGTTTGATGATTAAGCCTGTGTAAACCAAACACCTCTCTAATTATAAAGACAAACCATTACTACTGTTTGATGATTAAGCCTGTGTAAACCAAACACCTCTCTAATTATAAAGACAAACCATTACTACTGTTTGATGATTAAGCCTGTGTAAACCAAACACCTCTCTAATTATAAAGGCAAACCACTACTACTGTTTGATGACTTAGCCTGTGTAAGCCAAACACCTGTCTAATCATAAAGGCAAACCACTACTACTGTTTGATGACTTAGCCTGTGTAAACCAAACACCTCTCTAATTATAAAGACAAACCATTACTTCTGTTTGATGATTAAGCCTGTGTAAACCAAACACCTCTCTAATTATAAAGACAAACCATTACTACTGTTTGATGATTAAGCCTGTGTAAACCAAACACCTGTCTAATTATAAAGACAAACCATTACTACTGTTTGATGATTAAGCCTGTGTAAACCAAACACCTCTCTAATTATAAAGACAAACCATTACTACTGTTTGATGATTAAGCCTGTGTAAACCAAACACCTCTCTAATTATAAAGACAAACCATTACTACTGTTTGATGATTAAGCCTGTGTAAACCAAACACCTCTCTAATTATAAAGACAAACCATTACTACTGTTTGATGATTAAGCCTGTGTAAACCAAACACCTCTCTAATTATAAAGACAAACCATTACTACTGTTTGATGATTAAGCCTGTGTAAACCAAACACCTCTCTAATTATAAAGACAAACCATTACTACTGTTTGATGATTAAGCCTGTGTAAACCAAACACCTGTCTAATCATAAAGACAAACCATTACTTCTGTTTGATGACTAGGCCTGTATAAACCAAACACCTGTCTAATCATAAAGGCAAACCACTACTACTGTTTGATGATTAAGCCTGTGTAAACCAAACACCTCTCTAATTATAAAGACAAACCATTACTACTGTTTGATGATTAAGCCTGTGTAAACCAAACACCTCGAGCTCTAATTATAAAGTGACCATTACTACTGTTTGATGACTTAGCCTGTGTAAACCAAACACCTCTCTAATTATAAGGCAAACCATTACTACTGTTTGATGATTAAGCCTGTGTAAACCAAACACCTCGAGCTCTAATTATAAAGCGACCATTACTACTGTTTGATGACTAAGCCTGTGTAAACCAAACACCTCTCTATTTATAAAGACAAACCATTACTACTGTTTGATGATTAAGCCTGTGTAAACCAAACCCCCTGTCTAATTATAAAGACAAACCCTTACTACTGTTTGATGACTAAGCCTGTGTAAACCAAACACCTCTCTAATTATAAAGACAAACCATTACTACTGTTTGATGATTAAGCCTGTGTAAACCAAACACCTCTCTAATTATAAAGACAAACCATTACTACTGCTTGATGATTAATCCTGTGTAAACCAAACACCTGTCTAATCATAAAGGCAAACCATTACTTCTGTTTGATGACTTAGCCTGTGTAAACCAAACACAATCGAACAATCCCTTAGCAATTGAAATTGCAATTAATATCACAACAATTAACAAACTTGTAACAACTGTAAACTCTACCTAAATGATCTCCCCTTGTTACTATTTGTATATAACATCAATAATAATAAGATATATAATTATGTCTATTGATGTTACATGGTTAAATGTCTGATGAATTCATAGAAATGAGAGGTAGAATGTTACATATAAATAAATAATGAGACATCTTTACTTGATCTCACATCCTAAGAAAAAGCCACAGTAGTTTATAGGTGGGAGGGATAAGTGAGAAAATGGATAATGTGTGGTTTTATTCCTTAGGAAAACAGGGTTAAAAATTTTAGTCATTGTGATAAAACCTGAAAGGAAACTCTGTACATTTTTGCATACTTTACAATGTGCACAACATCGGCCCATTCTGGTTATTTCTAAATGAATATAATCAGATTTAATACTCAATAGATAGGTGACAAAGTAACGACTTACTGCACAATTGAACATAAATAATATACCAGTAAAGATAATCAACCATTTAAAAAAATACACATTGTAACAATAAGGGTCAAGAACATATTGAAGATAATATGTTTGCTGTTTGTGGACCAAACATACAGACTTAATGAGACTTTTGTATATATATCTGATATATTAGATAGGATATAAAATTTCTTTGAACTGTCTGGATTTATGCATAAGTTACCAAAATATAAAATATATCTGGTATTATACTTTATAGCAACAGAACTTACACCTGTCTTTGATAAATGCTTACCTGGGGAAAAAAGTTAGATTGGTGAATACTGAACAGGTGAATGTGACACAATTAAATAAAATTTTATGATAGTTTTTTTTCAAATTATATTTTTTATATATTCTATATCGAACATGCATTAGAAGTACTGATGAAATGCACTTTAAGTCTATGTTAGTGAAAAGTATTTTAACTGTTAACATCTTTAAAAAAGTTGCTAGTTATTCTTATTCAACACATACAAACATATTAATGCCCATGGGATGCCACCTAACTCCAAATATATGTTAAATATATGTCTGAAAACACACAAATAATTTTGACACTCAGAACTGTTTTGAAATGTCATACTTCCAGTAAGGGTGAATGAATTTGTTAAGACATTATCCTTAAACTTAATTAATGTGTCTACTTTAATATAGCTACATCATGGCCTCAGTGGCTTATTGATCTAAAGCACACACCAACAGATCACTGTGCATCTCAGCTTCTAGGACAGGATCCAACTGTGGCAGATTTTAATGTGAGGAAGGTTTTTAGAACTTTCTTTTCTGACTTGTCCAGTTTTCTCTATCATCGCCACCATCTGAGAACTGACTTCCTTGGTATATTTGAAAAAAATCTTGACTGAGGTATAAAACAGCATTACTTTTCTCCATTACAATAACAACATGAACTTATAAATACTAGTATATACAAGTTCAAACCAGTGTGTTTGCCAACAAAACTAATGAGCTACCATCTGACTAATTCTACAGTAAAAAGGTACCAGGTCAAGCAAGTTTCAGAAGAGTTCTCTTTACATGGTATTTGCAATTTGCTTTTTCATAATGCAAAAATAGGGATATAAGACTAAATAACGCCGCCATAAAATATGACTGTTAATGATTAAATATCCACACCTACTGAACAAACTCATACAGCACATATTACTTATGTTTTGTTTAAGTAACAAAGTTCTGATTACTTTAAAGATTATTCAGATTAGTCTTTGAGACAATCAGAACTCTGTTACTTCACAAACTTCCAAATTCCTTGATGTAAATAATAATTTTGCAACCAACCAATAATTTTATGGCAAATTACAGTTATATATCTTCTATACATTTCTACACCAACAGGCTTTTCTCTACTATCAATTTAATTTTAACTACAGGGAAACAATGAACATGTCAGATTTAAGAAGTTGGTAGTTTCTTTTTCCATCACAGATATGATGGAAATTTCTAACTCATTCATTTATTTATGAAAATTTATCCTGACTATCATCGGATCATAATGATGTCATTCATTAATCGATTTATGACTTGAAAATCGAACAGAAACTGACAAAGCGATCAAATATTTAAATAGAAATATTTTTAAAAGATTTACCTATACTTGTGTTCAAGTTTCTATTGATGATTAAGATATATCTAAACTGTTAAAATAAATTCCTGTCTGCTCAACCCACTTCTCTGACCTCTTAGGTTAGAAATACTTCCGGTAAGGTCAGACTCAACTGGGTTCCGGCTTTTCTTTAACTCCGACTTTGAAGAGTAAATATCTTCAGGATGAACTCCGGGTAGTGTTCTTAACCCGGCAAATTCAATTAACTTCCGGTTTGAATTTTAGCAGGTGCTTGCAGATGAAAAAGTGGTAATTCTATTAGTTTGTCTATTTATAGCTTGATAGGGAAGATATAGAAATATATATATTCAAATATATATGTTTATATATTGAGCTGAATATATTTGTAACATTTCAACTGTCATGTAGGCTGTAAATAAAATTCAAACTTTGATATTCTGACAATTTAAATTTTAAACAAGGACTTGTGGGGAAAACCGGACCGTTTTGCCCCAAGAACATTCGTTCCCCAATTCGTTTCCCCAAATGCCAGTTCGCCCTGATTCGATTTACCCAAATTTCTTTTCACCCAAGTCGATTCACCTCTGTTTTGAGATTTTTTCTGACTATAGCACTGCATTTGCATTCCATTGCTTTTCTAGCAACAGGCTTAGAATCGAGTTATGACTTTAAAGGGACCACTAAGTTTTCATTTCTGAATAGGTCAAAATTTTAAGTACATGTAATTACAGAAAACTTATATTTATAAAGAATTGTCGTATGGAAACAAAATTATGAGCTCTTAATAATGCATTTCCAGTTGCTGTTTAAATTATATTTTGGTTATTGTTGCAAAATTTTAACATATTTTACAAAGGAATATGTATAAAAGATTAAAACTCAACATCTGGGTTTTCATTCTTTATAATAATTAAATATATTACCATTTGTGCCACCATTGGAAAACACAGTGATATATCTTCTTTTACAAATCTTATTCGCAACCACAAGTTTATATATGTATGTTGTCCTTGATGTTTACATAAGGTATTATTATTACAGGTATTAGCTATCTATGGAACTCTCTGGGTTCCCATGTATTTATTAATCAAAAGAGTTTCTTTCCCTTGATTTATTGGTCATTAAGGCAAACCCAAGATTGAGGGAGGTTCCAGTCTTAAAGTCTGTCTATCATGTAATGACGATTATTTAGTTTTTGTAGCATTCTGATAATGGTTCCTTGGTTCCTGTTTTTGAAGTCTGTTATAAACTCTTTCTTTGTATTTTCTCTTAATTTATAAATTCCACTTTGTTGGTGTGCATCCAAGATATATAAATATACATATATATCCTGGCAGTATATTCCAGGACTAAGCATACTACTAGGCTTACGGTATGTATGCTGTATTCTCGCTGTCTTTTGTGCACTGCTTCAGATATCTCATGAGAAAAATGGGTGTTGTTTGTGTCTTTGTGATGTTTCCTTTATGGGTCTTTTTTTTTTTTTTTTTTTTTTTTTTTTTTTTTTTTTTTTTTTTTTTTGGCTTGCTAAAGGACTATGGTTTTCTCTGGGTAGTCCATGGTCAGTTTCCTCCCTTATCTCACAACTGTCCACCTTGATATTTTTTTTTGAAAAAACTTAAAATTTGACAAAGAAGAAAAAGGCATTACAGTTGCTTTCTGTTATTTTCATTCTACTATTTGTTAGATACACACATTTATTCACTACTGTGCATAAAGGGAAAATTGAAACAAACATGTTTGAATCTGATTAAATTAAAATCTGTATTTTTTTTAATAGACAATGGAAAAAGATTCAACTGCTGAAGTTAATTCAACCAACACACCTGTAGCTTTTCAGACAGGTGTTCTTGTCACAAGTACACCTTTTGATGGGGAAAGGGGAACATCTTTTGGATCAACAAACAAAAAAGCTGATGTATCACAACTTTTCCAGAATATTGGCTCCAAGTTAGGATGGTTTGACCATGGAGATTTGGACATGGCTCTCAAAAAGGTGCATGTTTTACTTTCATAAAGCTTAAGTATAACAACATGGGAAAGGGGAGGAGAAGTGACAGAATTTATGCCAGGTTGTTTGTCCTGTGCTATATGGCTAAAATGAGTTATGAATATCTTATAACACTAGAAGTAATATGATTAAAAATGTTAAAGACACACAAAAGGTTTGGCAGATTTTTTTTGCATTTGCAGAAACAGATGCAGATGAGGCTGTAGCTACAAAAATTCCTTAAACAACTCTAACTTGAGTAGTTAACAAACTTTTATAAAAATTTACCTGTTGACTGTAAAATCTTGGTTCTTTGTAAAAATGATTGATTTAGTTTGCAAATTATTGGTTGATTGTGTTCATATTGTGAATGAAAAGACAAACCAAATTGTAAGAGTAATTTTTCTAGTGAAAGTTAACATACGATGCTCACATTAAAAATGAAATTTGGAAGTAAATTCCTAAGATTCCTAAACTAAGAAATAGATTATCATATGTTTACTTATAACTGTGATGTCAGTTACTGATGTTGTTGTTATTAATTATTATTATTATTATATTGTAAAAAAAAAAAACTCCATTTGTACATTGAAATAAAACACATTTTAAATTTTGATTGAATTTAGATTCTGACTATGCCACTCTAGTGATTATGTTTATAAGTACCGTCACTGTAAATAATTGATGATTCTGTAAAAAATTTCTCACAGTGACTTATAGTTAACATTATATAGGTGATATCTTGGGATTAGCAATCATCAATATTTAAACCAATCTTTGGCCTCAGTTTTCTCATTTTTCATACCATGCTTCACTGCCAAAATGACAAGATTTTCATGGTGAGTAATTTTTGTTAACTATTAAGATTTGTCTTTTTTGTTTCCTTTCTAGCTGAGCAAAAGTTCAAAGAAGAAAACAAATAAATCAAAACTAGAGAAGGACATAGGTAATTATAAGGATATACAGTTTATCTATATGTACATGTATATATGTTGTCAACTTGTGTGTGTTAGTTTAGTATGATATATCAATTTACACTGTAATGATTTTGTTCCATAATAATAATAATACTGTGTTTTGTCATTTGACAAAATAGAAATTATTTTTTTCTGAAAAAAAAACAAGAAAAGTTGACAAATGTCATGCTCTATGTTTTGGTTTTAAAATAGAATATAGTACGCAATCTATATAAGTCCAACAGATAAAAATCAAATTGAGTGGAATGTACTAATGGTGCTTCACACTCCAGTCAAGATTCTTTCACTTATATTGATCTAGCCAGATCTGGGATAGTGGAGTGCAGTAGAGGAAACAGGAGTTCCCAAAAAATAAAACTTTTTTTTACACTAGATTCTGCAGAAATGGAATTTAGCCTATTACAGTTTATGGGATCAGTAATCCATGGTTTAGACCACACAGCTTATGCTGCTACTAAAAGTCACAGGCTATTTTACATGTGCATATACTTTGGTTAATCATGTGCATAAAGATGTAACCAATGAAAAAGATCGTATTTCTTTAGTGATTATGACAATCACTTTTAGACCATGATGCGGTGATCTGTGGGCTTAATAAGACTAAATCTTTTTGTAAATAAAGGTTTCAAAAAGTGTACATGTACATACAAATCGCAGTGTGTCTCACTGCCTAGACTGAGTAAGTCTGGATCCCTGTACAGACATGTTATGGTTATCAAAGGCTTAGTAAATTTGATCTCTAATTAGACATGTCACATAAATCTAGGTTTATTAAGACTACTGTTAAATCACAAATATTCATGGGGGATTAAATTTTGTTTTTTTCAGGGGTTTCTGAAAACCACAAATTTAAATGTCATCAAAAAAATTTTAATTACCACTGCCCTCAATGAGATTTATTTTCACAAAACTAAATTCAAAGAAAATTTCTACCAACAGACTTTTTTATAAAGAAAAACTACGAAATTTCAACCCATCAAATATTAATTATTCTACAGTAATACTCTGTGTCAACATGGCAAAGTTTTATTGTCTTAATAAGACTGAATCCCTTTGTATACCTGATTCAGCTATCTAGTTTTGTATAATCATTAGTTTCTGTAGTGTGATCTGTAATTGATATTATTGCATTGTGGGAAGGGTAACCCTAATAACATTTATCTACCCAATCACATCATTTTGATGTTTCCAAAAAAGTTATTTGTGAATTAAATTATGCCCAATAAATCTAATATTAATTATTTAAATGTTGAACAATCTTTCTAATTTACAGATGATAGCAAAGCAAAGTCAGTCTAAAAGATCAACAAAAGAAAAACCTAAAAAACCAACAAAATCAAGCAGCAACAAAGAAAATGAGAAAAAATCAAACCAAGTAAAATCATCAAGGAGAGATACTTCTCCATTCAAAGTAATCACTAATGACGATAGCCTTGATGATTTCAAAGACATTCCTCTCAAAAGAAAACCAGGTCAGATCAATCTGGCAACAAGATCTCAAAAAATTTCCTTTAATGCAGAAAACAATCCTCTTCTTCATCTTCGGACATCCAGTCTGAAAGTCCAAGTTTTGATTTTGGGAGACCTATAAAGGAATCTACAAGGATACATAGCAGGAAAAGTATTGACAATATTCTTGATGCTACAAATATATCTGAAGTGTCAACTGATAAAAGTGTGGATAGTCTGAGTAATTCTGGTGATGATTCATATAAACAGCTTCATATTAACCAAAGAAATTCTCACAAAAAAGGGAAGACAAAATGCAGTAACAACGATGATATTTGTATAGGTTTACAGGGTCTTGATATTCAAGAACACAGAACAAGTTCAAAGGGCAATAACTCTAACAATTCTGACAAAAGAAATGACCAGTTGTATGTTACAGCTCTTGAAAAATCTACTTCTGATGAATCTGTGAGTGACCATACTCAGAATTCAAATTTAAAAAATAGAACTGTTTATTTAGAATGTGAGAGTATAGATAGCTTAAACTCAAGGTGAGAAAACAAATGATAGAGGAAATAAGATGCAGTATATAAATATGTCTCAAAGTAAAAGTAGTTCATTTAATTCAAATTCATCATATTTTGAAGTTAATGATGTGTCAGTTCAAGCCAGTGAAGATGCTGCAGGTTTTTGTCAAACAGGGAAAAGAAATTGTAGAAGAACTTCAGACAGCTCTTCCGTGGTAGAGGTTAATGATGTATCCCAGCAAACAAGTTTGCCTCTTCTGTCGTCTGCTTCAGAATTGTCATTGGATTCTAATATTTCATGTGAAAATAACAAAAATGTTTCTCCAAATTTACCTTCAGAAAATGTTATAGAAAACTCCGAAGAGGTTTTGGACAACAATTTGATTGACAGTTCTTCATCATTTGTACAAGTTCAGGATACCTCTACCCAGATAGATGGTATTGATACAGTGTCTGTTGAAGTGAAAAATGACACATGTGATGTCGATGCATCTAGTAGCACAGAAGGAAAGATTACAGACAAAACCCAATATTTTGACTTTAGTAATAGCTCTGTTAAATCTGAAAGTACTAAGGGAAGTAAGAACAGTAGTGTAAATAGTGAGATTTCTGTGAACAGTAAAGTAAATGAAACAAAATACTTTAGTGATGATGGTGATCATGCCTCTTATAACATTGATAATATTGATGATGCTAATGTTACAAAGAGTTTTAGTGATTCTGAGCAGCTATATAATCTAGATCAAACGAAATATTTCAGTGGAGAAAATGATGACTCATCTAAACATGATCGCAATCAAGACAACAATGTTACAAAGAGTTTTAGTGATTCTGACCAGGTTGATTCTTTACCAGAGCAGACACAATATTTCAGTGGAGACAATGAAAATTATAGATCTCTTAATTCCTTCGATAACCAAGAATGTAATAACTCCGAGGTTTCCAATAGCTCTGATCAGCAATCTAACATGCAGGATAAAACCAGATATTTTGATTTTGCCAGTGATAAAAATGCCTCCTCAGAAAATGAATTTTGTGAAGAAAATGATTATTTACAAACTGGCAAAAAGTCTGATAAACAATCAGATCAACAAGAAACAAAAGTGAAATGTAATTTTGTTGAGATATCATCAGATGAAGAATTTCCTCGTAATAAAGATAGAAACAAGACCAAAAAATTACATAAAAATTTGCTAACAAGAGAAAACCAGGAAAAGCCAAATACGTCCAGACAATTCAGTGATCATGACTTAGATGATTCACTCCCAGATCCCTCTGTGAGCCAAAACAAACCAAAATGGAGGTAGAGTTTTTAAATTTATTTTCAGTTTAAAACTAATTGATCAAACTTGTTACCTTCATGGGCATTGTCAGGGTCAAAATTAATGTTTCAAGTTTCATTTTAAGTTGCAAGATTCTCCCATAATTATTCTTATATGGTTTACATTTATAATTGAAGTGTATAAAAACAAAAGAGCTTATGTCATATCAACACCAGCAAAAATGTCCAAGTTAGCTAAAGTTTGGAATAAAGTGTTTTGATGGACTGTATATGGCTCTCCAGTAACCAGTAACCAGACAGTCCTTGTATCATCTCTTGTATTAAGCATTGTAATATGATGCATTTTATGCCTTTTTTTCAAACATACATGTATGTTAGTAAAACAAATTAAAAGCTCAAACATCCAGAATTACCTTCAAATTTTACCTAATCATGTCTAGTTTTAAGTTGAACCTGTAAAAATAGAGTTTGTATCCACTGTTTATTGATCTTTTATTTGATTATATTTTGTAGAAAAACAAATGGTTACCATAGTGATTGCAGCAGTTCTGATGATAATTTAGAGCAATGTGAGTTAATTATACTTTGTTACATTATTTATAGTTTGAGTAATAGCTGTATAGTTAATATAAGTTAAAGGATTAGATAAAAGTAAATAAGAATCTGTTTGTTTATAGTGTAACAGAATGGGGTTCTCAAGAAACTTGTACATATTCCATAATGTTTGTGTGAAACAATGGATTTCTCTTTTTTTATGTTGTATAGTTTTGGTTGGTTGGTTGACTGTTGTTTTACCTCGTATCAGCAGTTTTTCAGCTATTCATGTGGAGACATTTAAAAAAAAAAAAAATACAGAATAATGCTTACTCATTTTTCAGTACTGCTGCCCTCTGCCATGTTGGGCTATTAAAATAAATATATGTTCAAGTGTCTGATGATATCAGAACATCTGTTCTTTTTTTTTTTACTGTGGACACAGAATAAAAACAGTTTCTCCTTTTAGTTTTTCAGAAGATGAAAACCCCAGCCAAGGCAAAGAAAAGCAGCAGTGGCAGCTCAGATAAACATAATGACAGGTTATTTAACTGATAGAAATAAGTTTACATGTATATTGTAAACTGAAAATTGTTAATACCTGATTGTTTAAGACTGTTAGATACTTATTTAACTTGTTTTCAAGTATACAAGTGACACAAGTAGTTAGCTGAATGACACATTACAAATTATGTCTGGGGTTTGATTCCCTGCATATAAGAGAAGATATAAGATACCACCGAATGTTAGATAATTATATTGAGATATTAGATACCTTGTAATTATATTTAATTATCTTTTCAATATAATTTAGATATTTGAATTATAAAATTTAGAATATTATAGTATAATATATATTAGAATATTATAATAATTTTTATAATTGGTATCAGAGAAAGATTGGAGGCAATGGCAAAAATGGTGTTTAGTGATGTTTTACACCCCCAGTTAAGATTGTTTCATTTATATAGTGGATGTTCTGGAATTTTGGAGAAACGAAATCCAGGAGTAAAACCACATACATGTATCACAGGCAATTTAACTAACAAACTTTTTCACACTATGGTCTGCCCTATTTGTGTGTAAAGGTAGATGGTTAGATATGCTATGGTCTTTCTGCCCAAACTTTAGACCCTTTGGCCAGCAAGACAAAGATAAGGTAATATTTTTGCAGGTGCCCTGTAGTTATCATCCTCTGAGTCATTAATGTATCTGTGTCAGGTAGAGAAATGAGTAGATGAGTAACTATTGTTTGTTTACTGTAGTTATATTTAGTATGGCAGATTTTATAGTAAATGACAGTGATATGAGTAGTGAAGATGAAGATGATGATTGTTTTTACCTGTCCACAAACAGTAAACTAAATCTTGACAGGTGAGATCAATATAAAAAGGGTCTTACATGAGTGTTATGGTACACATAGCTAGCTTTTACTATCATAAACATGCATGTTTTTAAGTCAATATGGCAAAAAATTTCTTTTATTATTTTTTCATATATTTTAACACAAAATTTAAGATATCATTTTTCATTTTTGTAAGGTGAAATATTGTTACCATTGAGCTTTTTCACAGATTTCGATATCAAAAGTCCACAAACTGTAATAATTACTGACATTTTTAAAAAAAAATTGTTTCAGGAAAAATGAATCAATTTATATCATTGGTGATGATGAAGATGGCAAAAATACAGATGAAACTGATGAGAGCCTGTTTTCAAGTAGCAGTGATAGTGACAAGGACTTGAAGAAAGGTATTTGTCAACTTAATTTGCAGTCTATTTTTCAAAAAAGATTTTTCTTTTGTTAAAAAACATTTAAACATGTGCGTAAATTGAAATTTTTGTTTTCCCTGATGAAGCAAAAAAAAGGTATACTCTTAATGCAGACCAGATAGAATGTGTTAAATGTTAAAAGAAAACTGTTAAAGTATTTTAATATATTATGTATTTTTTTGTATTAGATGTTAATACACACCACACTGTTTTTTTTTTACTGCCATATTATTATTAGAACTTTATGACAACTTACATGTAACAAATCTTGCCAAATTAGACCAGAACTTTAAAATCTTATAAAATGCATCAGGTTTATATCTTGCTTAAATCATCAGGAATCAAATCCAGATGGTATTGTCTGACATAAGCCCAATGCATATACCATAATAGTACAACCTTGAGCATGGCTTTTAATTTTACATTGCTACTCTCCAACCAGATATAATAAAATATGCATTTGACTGACATCTTATCATAAAAGGAGCAATCTGCTTTCCATCATTTCATGACATATACAAGAAAATGTACTGACATAGGCTTTTAGCTAACTTTAACTTAAAATTATTTACAATGTACACCTAGCAATAATTCCATATTACAACTCTTATACAATAAACTTTGATGTTTCTAAGATAAACCTGGGTCATTTGTTACACCAGTGACAAAAAATGTTGGAACAGAGAAAACAGTATCGAGTGGAGAAAGAGAAAAATCTACATCCAGAGAAAAGAGTATAAAATATAGTACAAGTATTCAAAAACCAGATACTACAGAAAGAAAATACAGCTTCCTTAAGTCTTTATCAGGCTGGTTTACCTGAGAATAAATGTGACTCGGAGGCATTAAGGTATAAATTTTCATCCATGTCACAGTAACCTATATACCCTAGTACAATTATATTTATGTTGTAAATGTGTACCTTAAGACTTTGATTTATCATTACAATTTCTTCAGTTAAATTATTAAAGGGATTTTTGATGAAAGAGGGAGACTTGCAAAGTAAAACTTTAGAGAAATAGACTTTGGTCTTCAAAAACCTGTTATATATAATGAGATGCAAAGTTTTTTGGGTTTTTCCTAATAGACCTATAAAGGTTTTACTGTGAAGAACTAAAACTCCTTACAGGATAATTTTTCTTTAGGATATGGTTGGAAATATGTATTTTTTGTAATTTGTAGTTTGACTTTTATAAGTTAAAATTTAATTCCAGCATGCTTCTGTCTTGTGCTGCTTTTAGTAGCTCGAGTTAGGAGCTGTGTATGTAAAACCAGCAAAATGTACATCATGAGTAGTCAAGTTCTTTTAACGTATGAAATAATTAATTGTTGAACTTTTTATTTCACCTGGACACATATCATTTACCTGGTGATAAGATCATCATAAAGCAAGACTTAAGGATTTGTTTTTTAGTGTCAGCATCTAACATTTGTAGGCAAGTCTAGACTGGCAGTGACTAGAGTGGTAGACAAGTCTTCTTGCAGTGATTTAAATTGTGGGGAGAGCCATCTTATTTATTACAGTTTTTTTTTCTCCAAAAATTATGAAGTACAAATGTATTAAGTAAAAATCTTTTTTTTTTCCAGATATATTAAAACTTTTAAGAAAACTAAGGATGAATTACTGAAGAAACTGTTTAAGTTATATAATGAGACAGTATTTGACTACAAAGTAAGCAAGTTATTTATGTTTAGGATCTAAAAAAAAAAAAAAAAAAATAGATTTTTTAAAAAAAAGATTGGATTGGATTAGATTAATGGTGTTTTAAGCCCCAGTCAAGATTCTTTCACTTACATCAAGACGGGCAGTGCTGGGATGGTGGAGAAAACCACCAACCTTCAGCAAGCAAACTGACAAACTTTCTCACACTTGGATCTGCCCGAGTGGGATTCCAACCCAGGCCGTAAGAGGTGCTCTGATCTGCAAGGGCACTCTTTAGACCACTCTGTCATGAGGCCCCTTTAGTTCAAAAAAAAAATCTGTATGACGATTTTAAGATTATTAAGATTTAAATCTAAGACTAAACGTTGTTTAAACTTAAAGTATGCAAACATATTACCACATACAATGTACTATGTTATCTACATTAGAAAAATATCTCAATTTGCAATTTTTTATAAATTGTATACATGTTTATCATTTAATGATCATTAAAATTGAATCTAAGTGCAGTAAGTGAATTATGCTAAAACCACATCAACATTATTTCAGATATTTATAGTTGGGATGTATTCAACAGGTTCTGAAATTTAAATAAAAGAAAATATTATTTAATATTTTGAAGGAGCATAGGTTTTCTTCATTATCACCTATATATCAAAGACATTGAGCTTAGCTGTCAAATTTTTACCATCAATATGTGGCCATTGATACTTTTACTTTGATAATTTATTGTTCTGTTGTAGTTGCCAAAAGATCTTGAGATAGTATGGAATAAAAGACTACTACAAACAGCAGGATACTGTACATATAAACGTAATGTCAAGTGTTCCGCAGAGAGAACGGTCAGACTGGAAATGTCGGTTAAAGTCTGTGATACTGCAGGTAAGTATTTAACTCAAATGGAAACAGCCAGCTGAATAATAGCATGGTAAAACTTGCAGGTGTCTCTGCATGACTTTTCAATCTCCTCTTCTGAAAACAATTGGCCAAATAGAAGCAAATTTGGTGAGAAATATCTTCACAACATTGCTGTCTGAAACTAATACTGATTACTATTCCTATACGTAGAAAAACAGGTATAGCCGTTCCAGATTTATTAATGGACATATTTAGATCAAATTTTATATACATTTACATGTACATGTAAAAGAAAGAAAAAAGAAAGATTGAAAAGAAAATGGACTATTTCATCTGATAAATGAAATATATATGTAGAGAGTAATACAAATGAATGTAACCCTTTCTGCACCCAATTGGTTTTTGTTTAGATGATAGAAATGACATGCCGTTACAATTAATACTTGTTGAAACATATAACATATAAACGAAATTTTTGTGAAATGGTGTAAAAAAGGTGTATTTTATGTATGCTGAATTCAAATTATATAGTCCCTTGGTTTCTGAATAAAACTCACATCTTTTTGATGAATACATATTGAATCTTATGTTTATTTACGAGGAATTATCCAATCCTAAGAGTGATCACATATTGTTGGTCACTAGTTTAACCATTGAATATTGTCAATTACCAGTTTGACCATCGAAATACTATTGTTTGAAATGAAAAATAAAAAACTTGCCATTAATCACAAGCTACTGTAAGGTTAAGTATGAGTTTAAACCTATGTTTGAAAATTTTTAATTTTTCAGTCTCTTGGTTACCTACAAAATAACACAAAATTAGGTTGCCACAAAAATTAAAAATTATACGGTATATCCTTGGAATCAAGAATTTTCTTAATCCACTATTTACCGATTTTTACTAGGAAACATAGAGAATCACAAACTATCTTGTTAATGTAAAGTCTTGGTAAATTTCTGTTTTATTCTATTTATAGAGAGAGTTAGAGACACACTTATACATGAACTGTGTCATGCTGCTGTATGGTTATTAAATGGTAAATCTGAGGGACATGGACCTTATTGGAAATACTGGTATGTTATTATCTCTATAACATCCTTATAAGCAATATTTTGGTATTTTAGAAGAGTGCCACAATTATAAACCATTTACAAACTGGTAAGTATAATTATACAGAGGAGAGTAGTAGTTAAATGTTATCAATATGAATGATTACCAAAGCCAGAAAAGCTATATTATGATAAATCTATGACCTTTTTTCAATGTCAGACCTTTTTTAATGTCTGACCTTTTTCAATGAAAGTGTTTTGAGTGACCATTAGAGAATGAAGCTGTTATAGACTATAGTTCAGTATTGTTCTTGAGGGTATATGTACCAGATCTATTGTAAAGTCTCTGTTATAATTATACATTATTTAGTTTTCTATTGGAACTTGTTGCTACAATATGAATAGTATAGTCATGAGGGTTATAGTGCCTTCACTGCATTATGTATTTAGATCACCACTTGATGCTCTAGATCTCCAAAGATGTTAACAAAATATTTTGTCCTGTTTTTAAAAATCCTAATCTGAAATAATTGTGTCCATATGTTCATTGCAAAAAATTTACACTGTTTTCTTTAAAGTGATGTGCAGATGTCAAAAAGGACATAAATTTGAAAATTTTCACCCTCCTTCTGAAGGTGATGTATGCCCAGACTATAGTCATTGTATGGAAACACAATGATACATTGTTGTTAGGTGTACTGTATGATGAATATGTCACCTTACAATACAGAGTTCTGTACATGTCTAATCAGTACCAAACTATTTATCATTTCTTTTGCAGTAAAGTTTTCAACAGGAATTGTTCCATTTTTGTTGGAATTCATTGTTATCCAGAGCATCCTAAGTTGAATGATAAATTAAAATTAAAATTGGAACATTTCAGCAAAACACTTTGAGAAGAGAAACAAAATGACTGAACTCATAAAAATTTGTTTTGAAAGAATCTGATGATGACATAGAATATTATTCTATAAATATTTATCAGCTATGGGTATTAATACTTACGTATGTTCAAATGTCCAGTGTTATTTGATCAATATCACCTTGCATCATTTTAGACCAGATTATGCTTTTTTGTCACATGATTTATCTACATTCCACCTTGGTGGTAAATTTTAGGATTATTTGGGATTGTAAACACAAGTACAGATACTTCTATCCTAATGAAATCCTCATCTGCTGTGGAGAACTGATTAGTTATTCATTCTATCCTATTCTTGCATTAGTTAAAAGAGAATGCATAAGCATGTTTCAAATCTTGCATTTAGCTGTTGAAACATTTTTAAATGTTGTTTTTATACTATTTTTTATTATCTTTCATTTTAATGAAGAATATATTTATCAAAAGAAAAAACATTATCTTCCTTAGATAATGCACTATTAAAAAATAATATCACTGACATTTTCTTTAAGTTAAGCACACATGTTTATATTTTAGGGCAAGGAAAGCTAATCTTGTACACCCAGAGTTACCTGTAATAGCTCGTTGTCATACCTATCAGATTACCTATAAATATAGCTATGTATGTAGTGGATGTGGATATAGGTATGTGGCATATACAATAAAAATTCAATTTATTGGTCACCATTTGTTTAGTCAGATTCTGGCAGTGGTAAGGGGTTTGATGATATAAAAGGGGAGACATACAGAAAGAAAGAAATAGACTTTTGAACCTCGAAAAAAAAAAAAAAACACTTGATAATCAAGGAGGCCCAGTTATCACAGATTTTATAACAATGTCTACTTTAATAATAAAATTGGCCATTTATTGCTAGATTTTCATTCAGGTATGAGATTTTTAGCATACCTGTTCAAAGTACAGGAAACTTTTCATCTTACCATCTCACTCAATGATAATGCTATATGATAATGCCCGGAGATAATCACTGACCTTTGTCAAGTGACAAACTTTTTTACACTCTGAACTGCCCCTGAGTGAGATTTGAACCTAGGTAGTAAGAGATGGTTTGATACATAAGCATGTGTTTGAAACTACTCGGTCACTGACGCCAAGAACAAAATTATGAAGAGAAAACACACAGCATGAAGTTTTGCTGAGTTAGAATCAGGTTATTTTATTGTTTATTTATTTTGTCTTATTTCAGTATTGGTCGACATTCAAAGTCACTAGACACAACCAGAAAAGTCTGTGGACATTGTCACAGCCATTTTGTTTTAAAAGATAAGAATACCTGTTCATTGTCAGACACTACTGCTAATCAGCCTAAGACACCAAGAACACCCAATAGATTTGCCATGTTTGTTAAAGAAAATTACGGTAGTGTGAAAAAAATGGATAAGAATCTAAAACATAAGGAAATAATGAATGTTCTAAGTAAGCAGTTCGCAGAGAAAAATAAAATATCTTGATAATTTACGAAACGTGTGATGATTTAATCGTGATTTGTTATTATCAGTGCTCAGGTTAAATATAATATATAATTTTGCAGTCAGTAGGTTCTGCAAGTTTTGTTTTTGTTTTATTTGTATAGTTTGTTCCCACTCACCCAGATAAGGCATTGTTTCCTGCAATTTGACATAAAAGAACAGATGTCGCTGTCAGTTATGTCAAGTGATTACTTGTTACATGACGTCATTTGATGTGGTTTCACAGTTACATCAAGTGATTACTCGTTACATGACGTCATTTGATGTGGGTTCGCAGTTACAGCAGGTGATTACTCGTTACATGACGTCATTTTATGTGGTTTCACAGTTACATCAAGTGATTACTCGTTACATGACGTCATTTGATGTGGTTTCACAGTTACATCAAGTGATTACTCGTTACATGACGTCATTTGATGTGGTTTCGCAGTTACATCAGGTGATTACTCGTTACATGACGTCATTTGATGTGGTTTCACAGTTACATTAAGTGATTACTCGTTACATGACGTCAGTTGATGTGGTTTCACAGTAACATCAGGTGATTACTTGTTACATGACGTCATTTGATGTGGTTTCACAGTTACATCAAGTGATTACTCATTACATGACGTCATTTGATGTGGTTTCACAGTTACATCAAGTGATTACTCGTCATTTGATGTGACTTCTAAACTTGTCTATTGTTCTTGAGTCTGAAAATCACAAATTTACTCCAATAACATGAAAAGACTTGTAAAACCCTTTATTATGATTATTAATTCTAAACTTTGATAAATAAATGACAAGTTGACAATGTTTTTATTATTACTTTTAACTGAGGGGATGGAGGTTGGTTGGTTTGCAAATATGAAAAATTACTTTGAAGGCATCATGTGTATATAAGTATTGTAAATATTTCATGCTTTATTTTTTATGCTGATCATCTTGTAAAAATCATCATTTTTAGCATTGTTTTACTCCTTAGTTACTTATGTGATCCTACTTTTGTCACATAAATGTCATCTTTGTTGAAGTTTGTATAAATTATCAACATTCTAAATGAATATATAGAAAATCTCAATTTCATTAGTCAGATTTTTGACACTTCAGCATTTGGCAATAAAGAAAGGTAGATTTTTAAGAAAAACCTAAAAAAAGAAATAAATTTTGGGACTTCAAATACTTCAGCAACAAGTTAAGTGGCAAAATCAAAGAGGGGAGTAATTAGGTTTTACATTAACTTGTGAGAGTATATTATCACAATACAGAAATTGATCAATTTAATTGTGATGTCCCTATTTCATTCTGAATGATGGAAAATTTGATTATGTTGTCCCAGTTTTATTCTAGGTAGCTCAGTTGGTAGAGAGCTCACTCCGTAAGTGGGAGGTCATGGGTTCGAACCCTGGCCAGGTCTGACCCAAGACTTGAAAATGGGTAGTGACTGTTCTTTGGCCAACCACTCGGCATTACGAAATGAAAGTCACGGTTCTTTCAGATGGGAACTTAAAATAAACAAGGTCCTATGTCATGGCAGGCAAAGCACGATAAAGAACCCTGCTGTATAATGCCATCAGCGCAACGCACAGGCAGAATTTCTGCACTTTCGCCTAAAGATGGCGTTGTCTTGATATAAGTGAAATATTCTTGAATGGGACGTTAAACACCATTACTCAACTCAACTCCAATTTCATTCTAGAAACATCTTGACCCTAGTTATTTACTTGTGTGTTAGCCTGTTTATTAACATGCAAGTATCTGAACCACAGTGATTAGTAGTTGACATGCATGGCAAAGTGCTATATAGATGGCATGTCATTGCAATCAAAATGAATATGATACCATATACATAATCATGCTTACAATTTATTTGTTACAACTACTCTAATGTTGAAATAGACAGTATACATTATCATCAGTTCATGGCATCACTAAATATTTGTTTTTTGACACTTTCCAATAGGCCAGTCAAATTTGATTAGATTTTTTATTTTGTAAAATATTACTTTTATTACAACTGTGTAATAGTTGGTGTAAATTTGATAATTTTTACATTTTATTTGTTTTAAAATAAAAATAAAATTATTTTATTTAAGTTTGTTTGGTAATTTTATTTATTTGCAGTGTTTGTAGTAAAGAGTTAGTGGATTCAAGTAATGGTGTATTACACCTTGGTCAAAAGTATATCAAAGGTCAAGGTAGTGACCTCAGCTTTTTAACCTTTGTTCCTTTCTACTATTTTAAAGATATTTAAAAGCACATTTAAATTTCTGATCAGTATAGTATTTTTTTTTCAATATTTAGCCAAGTTTAAAGGTCTGCATCAGTAGTTGACAATTTGATGTCAAGGTCATTTATATATTTTTGGTTTAATTGATTTCTATAGATGCCTCCCTTGTAATACATTTGTAGTACAATTTGACTTATTAAGATTCTGGAGTTATCTTTCCTTACATTGTTTTTTAATCATAATATGATTCCATCACAATTCATATATTGTTAATGTTAAAATGATTAAAAGTTCTGAATTAACCCATTTGAAGCCTGCAAAGCTAAGATTTATTTTTAATTCATTGCCAATTTTATTTAATACTAGAAAATGGAAGACCTTGACATTCAAACAATACTTTATCCAGATTTTTAAAATGTTTAGTTCAAAATTTAAATTCTTCAGCTAAGCAGTTCAAGGCTTATAAAAGTCTTGTTAAATAACATTGTACAGTTTTAGAAAATAGATCGTGTATCTCTTCAAAATTGAAAACTTTCATGCTTAATGTGGAAAACATGTCAGATAATATCTGATGTTGGGATGTCATGAGACAGACTGCTGCTTTTGTACAATTTTCAGTCTTACACACTTGTTAATAGCATTGGAAGAAATCTAACCCTTAGTCGTTCAGAATGGTTGGGTATTGATTACTGATCCCTCTCTGTACAATGCGACTTATGCAAACATTGCACTTTGACTAGTTTTCATAAAGTACAGTGATACCATGGTCTAAATTCATTTCCCAAAATTATAATACTATATAGGGAAATAGCTTGTACATTTTTGATGATGTTTTGTTACTGGTTAAAACGGTTTATATCTGAATATAGTGTTTGAATTAGTGGCTTGATTGCTGTTTTTAAGTTGTACAGAATTTTTCCTCTATTTGGAAAGAGACAATTTAATCTCAAGGATTAATTTAATCGTGGTTTGTTCAACTATTTAGAATCAGTCTCGGTTTCACAATCATTCCCTTGCTAAGATTTTCTTTATTTTAAATCTAGCAAATTTTGTAATCTTCATAATTTTGTTAATTATTGAGATACTTAATAATTTAAAGTGTCATTTGAAGATCACTTTAAGGTTATAACATCTGCTTTTAGTTTTTTACAAATTATTTTTTTGTAACTAAAAAGGAGATAGTGAAAATTTGCTAAATTTAAGTTAAGTATCATTCCTTATGATTGTGAAACCAGGGCCAGATTTGTACTACTGCTATTGAAGGCTAGTAGACTTGAACTAAATGTCAAATGATTTCATTCAACTCCATTATACTGAGATATCATCATACTAGAAAAGGTCTATTGAAAAAAATCAATCTTATGAGAGAATAGCATTGTACCCACAGTAATAGCATGCCTTGTGTTTGAACACTAACACCTTAACCACTTAGCCACCCATAGAGTATAGGACCACAGGCTATGGTCATCAAAAGTACTTCAGTCACATCACTTGAGTCTTTTTTTTTTCATTGTATCCAGTGCTTCTCTATTCAATTATCTCTCTTTGTTCAGCGTGTGTGTGCTTTAACGCATGTTTTTGATTGCTTTAATTAATACCAAACGTATTTTAGCCACAGATTCTTAATCTACTTGTAGTAGAGTATACCGTTTTTTACATTTTGTACACACACACACACACCATTTAGAAAATAAAATTTTACACCAAAACACCTGATGGTTATGTACCTTTATTTCATCTTATTACCAATTTTATTAACAGTAAAATGTTTAATTAAATTCTAAAACAAAACATTATAAAAATTTAAAAAATAAAATCTTTTAAACTATCCTGTAATGTGAAATAACTTGTTGAAGTTTGAAGTCCAGCAATATAGTTTTTGCAATTATATTCATAACTCCAACCAAGCATCGTGTTAGTTAAATTACTCTCTCTTTGAAAAAAGATTTCATAACAATACATTGTGGATGTAATATTTAAATCGTTTACACTTTTACAAGAGGCGGTTTTGATACCAAGAACAAGGTTTATAATTCTCGTTGTTTAGTCCTGGGATTTCCCAGTCTGAATCTCCAAATCTGCAGGTGCCGTCGAAATGATTGGCGCTCACTTTATAGAACTTATCATGATAGTTAGTGGTGAAAACCCCTCCTACCAATGAACAACTATCGAAAGAAACAACACCATCATTCGGTTTCTTAAGATGCGTGATGAGCTGGATAATGTCAAACGTAGTGCTCCAAAAGAGATTCTTCCACAATCCCATAGCCGAGTCTCCACACATGGACCCATTTGAAAACTGATTGGCGGTTTGTATGAGATTACCAAAATGGATTCCTGATGGGGATTTATATGTTGTTCTGAGAGAATCAAACCCTCTAGTGGGTTTACCCGAAATTGTACAAAATTTGCTGGCGAGAAGACGAATGGGAATATTTAAATGCAATTTATCATGGTCAATTTGAAAGTTTCCGGAACATATTTTATAGAGATAATCGGCCGCTTTACTACCAGTCCACGGTGCTTGTATTGTATACCATTTAGAGGATTTGGTGTTTAATGTACACAGTCTTCTAAACAGAGCTGCAGCCACAACTAGATTACCCATTGAATGTGAAAATATTACTTTATTGTCTATAGATCCATTTTTTCCACTTGAAAAATTACAAAAATTGTCGAGGAGTGTTTGATCATCCCACCCAAAGTTAACCGTATCCATGACGATGAACTTATGACTTTTACATTGTGTTGTTTTCTGTTCAATATGTCCCCAGTACCGAGGAAAAGAATTAACAACTTTATATTGCCCCCGATGGCTTGTCCCAACGCCATGGACGAATAGGCAGTCTTTTTTCTTTTCCGAGTTAACTTTTGTTTTATATACGTAGCTCTTTAAACGATTCGGATAACCATTTGCACATTTTTCAAAATTTGGATGTCTTATATGACACGTATGGTTTAGTTTCGCTAATTTTATACGTCTAGTTTCTGAACGTGCTATTTCCCATTTCACAACTTTTATCATATTTTCACCTTGAATAATAGAGACCAATTTTGAGTTCTTCTCGTGAAAATCTACTTCAATATTACAATTCTGATATTTCCATGTTCTCTGTAACTTATTTGATTTATAAAAGGTTGCCTCCGAAATCAACTGGATTATGTAGAAAAGACCGTCTGCTAACATATCCTCGTGACAAGTAGACACTAAGTTTCCGGCATAAGACACTGTTTCTGTTGCTTCATTGTTAACAACAGTTATATTGGTATAAATTATGGATTCACCATCTAGGTTCAAATTTTGAGGGAAAAATTCACTATTATGCGAAAAGGTCTTTAAATATCCAACATGTTTATTTTCAATGTCCCATTCGATGTGATACCTGGTGTGGGTGTCTTTGATCCACTTTTTATGATATAGTTGATAATTTTCAAATTCAGCATAGAATGAATTCGGCAGTACGTCCATCAATCGTCTAGTCTCTGGGAGCTTTGTAGTCTGTTGTCCCGCCATTTTCCCATGCCCTTTCAAACTTTCGGACGTCGCTACAATTACTATCACAAATACAATCACTAGAAGGACAGATATTAACGTAATCCATTTTAATGAACTTTTTTTATACCCTGCCCAAAAACTTCTTTGTTGAAACGTAGGAAGCAAGCCTGTAGTTGACGAAAATTCGTCCATTATTGTTTCAATCTTCAGTTAATTTTTGTCCGGGTTCATGTTATAACTGATAATTTTATATCATTTTCGTACAGGAAATGCAAATATATGTCTGTTGCTGTTTATATGAAATCAAAATATTTTCCGCATTTAACAAATTGTAATGTGGAAACAAGTGCTCTAGATTTGATTATTAAATATGATTTGGGGCTTAAGAGTGTAATTCCGAATCTAATTGTCACATGTTAACACTGTATCTTATTCTGAAATTAATGTTTATTTTCCTTTTCGGTTTTTCCAGTCTTTAATCCAGTACAATGATGCATGTTTAGACACTTTAGATTTTGATATAGAGGTTATTACATTTATTTAAGTAACAATTTATTATCAATAGTCCGGAACAAGCATCTCTTGAAAAGGAAGGACGGGTGCCGAAGAAAAATGTACAAAAATTAATAGTTATAAGGATCGTTAGTTGATATAAGGGTGAAAAGAAACTTAGAAAAGTATCTTAGAGCGATATCATACAATGTGGCTTATTGACGATAGACAATTTTAGCAGCCGAACACATTTATGTCTATTTTTATACTTCCTGTTACTAATAAAAGAAAGATATTGTACAATGAAGTAAGCTTGATTTCGACAAATTTTCGACAAAAAAATGATTTTTCGACGAATTTTCTATCAATTATCGTATTCGACGAATAGTTAATTCGACGATTTTTTCCTTCGACCATATGTCCGTTCGACGCAATGTCGTGTAAACAGAAATACACTTCCACTGAAGACAAATCATATTTAAAATGATTGTGAAATGGCATCCTGTCACATGTAAAGTAAAACAATAGTCCGAGAAACTTTCCCTTAGAATTATTCCAATGAAAATTGAACCTCTGTATAGAGCCCACCTGTCTATTAAGAAAACTTTTGGATTTTTCCCCGTGTGGTCTTTATACACAGGTTTTGCTGTACTTATTGGTATGATATGTTAGACGAATACCGGATATAATGACAAATTTACTCCAAGTCCTTTTTTACACTTCTAGCTGTTTATGAAAAAAAAACATTTAAAAATATCCTTATTTTCATAAACGGTCAACAAAGACCAGAGATGTATCTAAAACTATAAACTTTATTTATTATTTATAATATCACTTTTAAAAACTTCACTGCTATAGAGCCCCTAGCTACTTGTGTTGATAGGGTACTTTGACTCATATTGAAGATTTTGTCATTAGTGACCATATCGAACTGGAGAGACGAAAAAGGTTTTGAACAAGATTTCCGTGGCACGGTCTGTTAAGCGCCATTCCAAAACTATTTCCTATATTTTATTAAACAGTGTGCAAGAATGATGATAATAAAATATAAATTTCGTACTACAGTTATCAGTGACGTTTTAATTCAGTTTGATGGGGCCCAAATAAGGCCATTTAAATATACATGTATACAAGTTTAAGACATAAAACATGAAAATCTACCGAACAGGAGTGCCTTCTGGTGTGATGAGCATCGCCGATGGCAACTTTATGCATTCACGCTGATCACCTCAGAATATGTTTACTAGCGTGTAATTCGTAGATTTCCGGAAATAGACTCATATTTGTATAAACATAATATTATATGACATGGGCTCTGAGATATCAGATTGATTAATCTCCCACCATAGCTATAGACCAGATTAACGATAACTATGTCCTAAATGTAACAGACTATCTATATAGACAGGTTACATGGGCAGAAATAGACCTATAATGTCTTATATCAAATGGTTGGAGTTCCAAACCAGCTATTGCTCATCTCATTCTTATCTCTTAATTATATAACAACTGTTGTAACAAACCAATTACAATACATTTTAACAGGTTAAACACAGAAAACATACCCCACACCATCCTTTCTCATCGTCATTTCTAATTAATGATAAACATTCTTTGTGTAATATCTTCCTTGCTAATTGTCATCAACATGAACGTGCATGCATAGGTAAAGGTATCGCGGGCATATCATCTTTAATCCCTCCAACATTACTTGTCAGTGATTGTGTACTGTCATCATCTAACAAAATGTCCAGAGGTAATATTTGATGATAACAAAAACTTTACACACCTTGGTTTAGATTTTGTACATACATGTCGTAGAGAAGACATAATGGATCTATACAGTTCAGTGATGTTTAGATATGTTTCTTGTTTATTTTTCTTGTTACTTTATGGTAAGTATTATATATACCTATATACCATTGTTTGTTAAGCGTATTAGAAAATGTATATTTATTATATCAGAATTATTAGTGTGACAATTGCCATTATTGTTTTATTATTATTATTATTATTATTGTTGTTGTTGTTGTTGTTGTTTTTGTTTCTGTAAGAAATAGTCAAAGAATTACAACATAGTTGTCATATCGTAATTTGTTTGAATATTTCCTTGTTATTACGGAATGACAATTTTGTTAATTTTATGAATGTACTTCTATAACAAATATAAAAATTAATAAGGGTAATACCGTATTATTACAAAATTTTTCAACCACATCCCTGCAACCATTTAATTAATGTGTGCGTCAAATGATCGTCTAAAATAATTTTTAGCAGATATTAATCCCGATATACTTTTGTTTTTGTTTGTTTTGATGGTTCCTGCTGTTGTTTCTTTTGATGGTTCCTGTTGTTGTTTGTTTTGATGGTTCCTGCTGTTGTTTCTTTTGATGGTCCCTGTTGTTGTTTGTTTTGATGGTTCCTGTTGTTGTTTGTTTTGATGGTTCCTGCTGTTGTTTGTTTTATGGTTCCTGTTGCTGTTTGTTTTGATGGTTCCTGCTGTTGTTTCTTTTGATGGTTTCTGCTGTTGTTTCTTTTGATGGTTCCTGCTGTTGTTTGTTTTGATGGTTCCTGTTGTTGTTTCTTTTGATGGTTCCTGTTGTTGCCAAGTAACCTTTTTCCATTTCTATTTTTGTTAATTTTTTTTTTCAGTAATTTGCATGAAAATTCTTTCATGTTCTAGTGTTTGATGCCAAAGTATTAAGTGGGGCGTAAAACACCGTGACTCAACCTCACTCCATTCGTTTCCTCATGATTAATCATCTTTAAACTAAACCTTTTATTGTTGTAAAATGACAGTTGCCTTGTGGCAGTTTGAAATAATTAATTTGAGAGAGAAATTGTCAGCTTATAAAAATTGCTAATTAAAGATATAATGTTGGGATAAGACAAATGATGTAAGCGATATGTTAAGATTATTAGTAAACATTAAAGAAGAATCATCTTTAATCTCTCCAACATTACTTGTCAGTGTTTGTGTACTGTCATCATCTGAACAAAATGAATAATAATAATAATAATAATAATAATAATACAGTGATAATAATGATGATGGTGATGATGATGAGAATAATGATAATGTCAATTAATAACCCAAATACAATAAAGCGTTCACTGACATAAAAAAAGATCAGTATACAAAGAAAAAACAAGTCAGACATGACCAAACAGTTAAAGTTTCCTGAAGCGACGTTTCATTTATTATAGACATGTAAAGACGTTATAATTACAGTTATTATGTTGTGTGTTCATTACTTATACATTTTACCTTTTGTGGCGACTGATTTAGGGAAAATAAACACATAACAGTAAAAAGTGGTTTATTTCTTAAACTGTACAAAGACATACAGGGGGAAATTTACATTGTGAAAACCACGTAAAATGGCATTATTGACTATCAGAGTTAAAACTATCCCACTGGACTGTCATGTGCTGATTTTGAATTTCTTTTAAAATAATGTATTCAAATTCAGAACATAGTTGTCATGTGCTGATTTTGAATGCATTATTTTACTAGAAATTCAAAATCAGCACATGACAGGACATATACTTCAGAACCATTGATGTTACCAGTGACCCTTAGAATCTTTTAGTCTTTTCTTGTCTTGTTTTGTTATATTGTTTTGTGGTTTTATATATTGTTTCGTGTTCTCGAATGCTTTTGGTGTTCACAATTAAAGTTTTCCGAATGCTTTTGGTGTTCACAATTAAAGTTTTCAGATGCAAACTTTTTTTCTTCATTAGTTTCACTCTTATATCAGAGACTGTAAGATGATAACCTAATTTTTTTTCTTAAAATCATTTTCTGTCGCTTACGGATCACACAGCCTTTCATTTCCTAGGTTCTAATCCCATTCGGACAGATCCTTATGTGAGAAAGTTTGTTAGTTTGCTGACACTCCGGTTTCCTCCTCCATTCCAGAACTAAATGTCTTAAAATCAGTGACAAATTGTTAACATGGGCGTAAAACAGCATTACTCAACCTAACTCAACACGATAATCTGTAAATCTGCCATTTTTAAAAACCTACCCTTTAAATATATTTTTAGAAATAATATAATATATTTCAAAAATTAAAAGTTAAATTTTGATGGGTATCTTTGCTTGTTCGGTCAGTTTTTAAAACCCAAAACTGTTAAGCCTTATGAGACATGACGCAAAAAGAAACACATTTTTCATATATTATAAGCTAAATACAGAAAAATAGTATAATTTATATTGACAAATTTTAAACAAAAAGTTCAGTACAAGGAAGTAATTTGATTAGACGTTCTTACGTATGTTTTTGTGGGTGATAAGCTCTCATTACATCTCTGAGTCATCTGTTTATTATATTTTTCCAGAAATTATCATAAATGCTATTTCTTAAAACCACTGGAAATTTTTAAATAACACAGAAAATGTTATCAATGTCGAAGAAGGAAATATACGTAATATTTTGGCAACTTGATAGTAACTCTTGATATCAAATCTTTTGTATATGACTATCATACCAAGAAAGCCTTTGATACAAATGTCGCAGTAAATTTATAACAAGAGTGATGCGTCATTTTTTAATATTTTTTTTTATATTTATATACATTTTAAAAATAAGACAGGCAATTATTATATCAAATTACTGTTGGTAGAACTTTGTTGATCATTACTAAAAAAAATTATTATAAAATGAAAACATTTTAAGAAAAAAGTAAAGCCCCATTAACATCCACCAACAGCCTGTAAAATTTCAAAGTTTTTCTTAATAATAAGAATTTTAACTAGAAAATCTCGATACCTTTTTTGATTAATTTATTACTATACAATTCACATTTGTTTAGATGCAAAGCTATAGAGCGTCTAGTTGCTGTCGAACACACAATAGTCCATCTGACGACCGTGCGATACCCTCTTTGTATATCAGCAATGGAACCTGATCATCACCAGCACTTATAAAAAAATTCAGAAATAATAAAAGTGTTATGTCTTCAGCGTTAAGTTGTCAACTTACTTTTCAGTTTTGCTGTGATTCCGGCGAATGTTATCATTCATCCGGACTTTGGAAACAAACTGTTGAACTTTGAGATTTGAAGACATTGGCTTTCCTTGGGCGGGATATTCTCGACATAAGAACGATGTTCTCGCAACGGAATTCCGCACAAACAACGGGAACCTGCACCGCTGTTTACTTTATATTTAGAGTTTATCTGGTACTTTGATCACGGTTTTATTAATTATTTTCATACATCTGGGAATCGAAGCAGAAACAATACTGTGGTACAGTGGGAGAAATTTACCTTTCATGCCGAGTTCCGTCACGTCTTCAACCACCTGGTAGATGCTTAAAACACTTGCTAGCTTATTGTTTGTGACTGTAAATGTTTTCGCCATGTTTACATTCTAGTCGCTGTTTTCATTGTTTTGGCGAAAAAATCCGAGAACAAGTACTTGCTATGTTCAACAGTGAATCCTTTTTCAAGTCCATGGACAACATATATTGTGTCTATTAAATTATTACTGTTTTATATATATATAAAAAGCCACCAACTATAGGTTATTTGGTCCACTGTATTTTCAATGTTTAAACGTCTAACAATCTTTTTTTTATTTTTTTTCTGTAAGTTATTAATTTATTAAGTATTTGCTTGTTTGATTGTTTGTTTTCAGTAAAAGTGTGTGATAGTGGAGAATGTTGTCGTTCACATTATGATAGGTTGGGATTTTGGAGAAAAGACGTTTGGTGTATAGACTATTGCTGTTCCATACACAACGCTATCAATTATAAGTTGTATTGTTGTAGCGATCCGCTCAAACGTGCTGGCGATACAGTCAGAGATACATTCTGTTCAGCGTGGTTTACACATCCAAGTAACATGTAAGTTTATAGAAATGTTTTGATGATCTGGGTGGCCATGTTATCTAAAGCGCCCGTTAACCGCATACGTTTGAATCAGTGTGCAAAAGTTTGTCAGTTTGCTTGCCGAAGGTCGATGGTTTTCTCCGGAGACTACGATTTCCTCCACCATCCCAGAAATCGATATATGTGAAAGAATCTTGACTAGGGCGTAAAACACAAATACACCACTCAATTCATCTCATTTGAATGTTCTCTGATGAGATATAGGTACCGTCACTAAATTTTTGTAGATGTTCTAAATAAGTTTTTAGTCTCTTGCCATACATTGACCCAAATTATTCTCTTAACACACACACACACACACACACACACACACATATATATATATATTTCTGTGCGTGTGTTCCTTCCAGCTTTTACTTGTTTCAGAATTTAGCAAAAATGGACAAGATGTCGATTGACGCCTTTTATTACTTCATATCCTTTCACTATTGTTTACCGTCAATTTTTGTTTATTATTTCAGATGGGTTCCTATACTTATCGGTATCATTTGTTTGGCTATTTTAATTGGTATGTGTGGATGTTGCTTCTGCTTCTGTTGCTAATGACGTCATCATCAAAACGAAAAACCTGAATAAAAGATCTTGTATAGAAAGAATTGGTGTTTGTTGTATAACAGTGGTTCTGAAGGCTTTGGCACATTGGATATTACTTATTATTTGGATACACGCGTATATTATAACTTGTAGCCCGCATCATGATATGATGGATAGCAGTTCCACGAGTATTGTGTATTCATCCAGCTGAAGGTCATTTATTATGGTGTTACCGTGGAAATTCATGTTAATAGACACAACTCTATGATGTAGTCAAGTAGTATTATGTATCACCAGGCTTGGAAACTTTGACTTATGGTTATCATTGAAATACACGTATAGATAGCAAACGATATAATATAATCCCGTTTCATATGATAATATTCACCATGAAAATCGAGACTAGTTTCAAACGATATTATACATGAACGTGGATTATTTATTATCCAATATTTACACCTAAACAAAACAAATGTTGATTGGTGTTTTATTGTAAAGGATTATAGAGTTATAACGATTTATGGATTATCTATAAATTAATAATTGTCTAATTAATTTTATAATTATTATTAAATGTATATTGGAAATCCATGATGTGTATTTATTTAGTATGTCTGCCATCAATTAAAGATAATCTGTGATAAAAGGTATATTGTTAAATGAGTTTTGCTTCCGCACACCGTGATACTTCTGTTATAAAGCATTTTTAAATGTTTTATACTTTCAAAAAAATTTTTTATTGTCATAACGTTTCTGCGAAGCTATTTTTTCATTGAATATAAAATCACATGGACTTTTTTTTTCTAATTGTAACGTAATTGTTTCTATAAGGTTCCACGCAGACGTTATACTCACGTGATAAATTGGCAAACCAATCTGGTTTTTTTTTTTTTTTTTTTTTTTTTTTTTTTTTCATCATTTTATTAAGTATTTATAAAATTAATACTTAATACAGATATGTGTTTTTTCACTAAATCTCACTGCGGATACTAATGAACACCGGGTTGCTGTTTCAATGTTTTGTAAAATAATTTTTTTTAATATAAAGTATTTATGAACCGCTGGCCGTAAAATCAGTGGGATACATGTAATTACATGTAGTTTAACCCTTTAATGGTGCTTTAACCGCGCCTTTTGGTATTTTGTTGTAATTTACTCCAAAGTCGGAATTTTCAAAATTAATGTTCTCAATATGCGTTTGCTATTTTGTTTTGCATTCTTGGTTGCATGTTCTTTTTATGATTTTTAGCTACGAATTACTTAATTAGTTCAGACCATATCAATATATCAAGATACTCGCATACGTTTACAGTTTAATTTATGTTGATGTAGTAATAATAAAGGCCGTAATACTAGATAGATCTACGTTACAGTCAAGTTTCTTATATTCATATCGAGACGTTAAGTTCTTATATGAAAAGGAAACCAGAGTACCAGAAGAAAACCACTGAACTTTGATAACTGCACTCGAAACAGTTTTTGAATTTGGATCTACCCAAGTGGGGTTCGAACCTTGGCGCTGTAATGTAAACCGGTGCTTTAGACCACTCAGACACCAAGAAACGTAAATATGAAAGAGGCTGAATTTGCAGTGCTACACAAATACTTCAATGTCTGTACAAACATAACTAAAATTGTCTGTTTTCGTTATTTGTCTTGTTACCTAATTTCTTTCATCGATTAGTGTTAACATTGGTCGCTAAACTAGGTAAAATGAAAGTACATTTGTTGGACACTGTATGTTTTATACTCAGTGCTTGTCCAAAGTCGGGAATTGTATAATCATTATAGTAAGTTCTTTTTCTTCGGTTTTTGGGAAAAAATACAAAACGTGAATAGTGCATGATATTGGTTAATTAAAAATAAAGTTTAAGGTGTATTAAAATGTTTTATTTTATCTTTACATAGTTCATACAATGTGTTTATTGGTAAAAATGTTAATTGTAAAATTATCACAGTCATAAAAATATAAAGTGGTTGTGTATATAATAAACAGGTTAATATAATAATATATAATACAGGCTGTTCTAAAAACAAGTTTGTTAAAATCGCATAAAATCAAAATACCTATCTTATGTCATTTCTTCTTAGTTCTAAAATTGGTCATAATTGCACAAAAGGCAGTGCCAATAGCATGTTCCTCTTATTTGCCTCCCAATAGCAGATTCTCAGCCAAAACATAATAAATAAGCATTTGATGTTCTGAACAAAACCATATCTGGACCTTTTGAGAAGGAGCATTACCTCAATAGAAAACCATCTTTATTTGGTGTTTTGATAAATACAACCCCATGTTTGATCTGGTTTTTTAAATAGACTTTTTATTTAGCGGAGCCGGGTGTTTCTGTTAATGAAGTGTGTGATACTGACAAATACATAATTAGTAACAGAGCTTGTGTTATCATGTAAATTACGATAACACCCGAGATTCGCCGGCTAGTAGAAGAAAATGTCATGATCTATTTTAATCCATTTTTAAAACAACCTGTATGTGTGATTATTAAAATGTGAAAAATACAAGAGTGACTTTGTTAAACGTTTTACACCTCCACAATAGAATATTAGTTAAAAAACAAGATGAAACAATAATAAAGGCATTATAAATTATGAAGAACATTGTTTCATGTGATAAAAGAATTCAACAGGGTCTACCTTCATATCTCGTGCCTATTAACGTTTGTGGGAAACCGTTTTCTGTTTGAAAAAAGAATGGCGTTTGACACTTCGGAAATTAACGTCGCAATTGGTTTCCATATCCATTTCCAATTTGTTTTTTTCATACAAACATTAAAAAGTATTAATCATGTTGTACTCTGGCAATCCCTTATAATTTTTATTTATATATTATTTTTCTTGTTTTCTTTTTTATATAAAAATAAACAATCATATAAATTAGGGAAAAATTATCAACAGTGTGTATTGTGTAATATCTGATGATTCCTCGGTTGAATTTTATTCAACCTGCTTCCACAACATGTAAGCTGTCCAATAAACAACATTAAATATAACAAAAATTAATGGAAATAGAAAACGTGACACTTTATCAACTGTTCTAGCCTTCTCTCTGTTTGCTGAGGATTTTAAAAACCTGAATTTTTTCTTTCTTTTGTCCCATTCGTTCTACAAAGATAAAAGTATGTAATAGGATAATAATCATTATGAAACTAACACTGAATAAGTATTATATTCAAAATGGCCTAAAATACAGATATTTGTTTAAACAGACATCCCCTTTGTCAGATTTATGATGTGTGGGGAAGATGTGCAAGTTTTTTTTTTTTTTTTTTTTTTGTTTTTTGTTTTTTGTTTTTGTTTTTTTTTTCTTTTTTTTTTATGTTACATCTCACCTCAGTTCCGCCATTTTCTTCCTCTGTTTGTTTGTGTATAAATCCTGGCAGATCTTTAATTGAAGCCTTTTTTCGCTGTTCCACTCTTGCAAGCACGTTAACATATGCAAATTCTACTAGAGCCGCAAATACAAATATAAGACAAGTAGCCATCCAAATGTCAATGGCCTTGACATACGATACTCTAGGGAGTTCTGCACGTGCACCTGAACTTTGCGTTGTCATGGTTAATACTGTCAGAAGACCCAATGAAATTCTTGCTGGTATAGCATCAATGTTCAACCAAAATGACAACCAAGATAGAACAACAATAAGAAAACTTGGAATATAAACTTGAATCAGATAATATCCATAAAGTCTGCTTAACTTGAAGGTTAGTCCAATACAGGTGTAGTTAACTAGAAATAGAAAAAAAACAGACAAACAATCCTGGTTTCATTTGCTAACCTAGAGCATGTTAAGCCTAAAGGAATTAAAGGAATCTGTTTTAAGTTACTGAACCAGCCAAATAAAGGACGTAAGATTATATGCATTTAAACCATGTGTATAAGCTGATATAAACGATATTGGTGTCTAACAAAGTTTTATTGGGCAAATTATTGCAAATTAAAACATTTACAAATACAGGATTGGCTTATGTAATACAATATTAGGCTCTCGATTCCTAAATTATCAAAAATACTTTGCCGTAATACCATTGATTTAATGTTCTGTATTCGAAAGACAAGAATAGGATAAAAGATGAATCAACTATTTAGCTTTGGTATTATTGGTGATGTTCATTTTGTCATTGAAAGCAAACTTTTCAGCGAAACGAATAATAATAATACCTTTGTGACGATGAAAATGATAAATTAATATCTTTACCAAAAACCTTCACATTTTAGAGTGAATTACATTTTAATCAAGATTCTTCCATTTAAATTGAGATTGTCAATTTTTGATTTATGATGAAAACTCAGTGCCTAAAGAAAAGAGCCGATCTCGGGTAGTCAGATAACCGACAAAAAATTTATGTTGTTGCAATTGATCTATTCAAAGGGGATAATATATTGCAACAAAAGTCGCGTTGATTCAAACGACAGCCGTACTCGCCCACCGAGGCCCAATTTTTTATGTAAAAAGTGCAAGAATTACAAATAGAAAATTTGGGTTTCTTACCTCCGGTATACTGTTTATCGCATATATATGTTTTAGGCTCTCCCATTGTAAACTGAGGTAGATGCAGATTAGGATCTTTTTCAACAGGTTTTTCATTCCATCGTAGTAGTAAAGTGTCCATACTGTAACCATCTGGAAATATAAACTCTATACTATAAAGTAAGTATAAAAAATATCAAGCCTGCTTTAAAAGTTGTCAATTAAATTGGCCTTTTTAAAAATATAATTTGTCTAAGAACAATTCACACACACACACACACAGAGAGAGAGAGAGAGAGAGAGAGAGAGAGAGAGAGAGAGAGAGAGAGAGAGAGTATTCACCCATATGGAAGAGCGAGATCGGTTTAAGCAGTCAAATATTAAATTCTATAACTTAAATAATACACGGAGAATTGCAATTCACGGCATCGCAAATCGGTATTAAAATCAACCCATAGTTGTTGAAATATAACATGAATGGTGTGTCGTTTTACTTGCAAATTCATCAACTACTTTGTTCTGTGTGTCAGAAACCATAAACCTGTATTGTGAGTGTTTTTGTGACACGGTATCAATTATATAAACAATGACTCAACTATTACGTAAAAAAATAAAAGCTATGACATTTTAATTGGCAGAGATTTGAATGTAGATAGTTCAAATTTGAGACTCTTATTTATCAGTGTCTAAAATATTCAATACTCACAGCTTTCCATTATAAAATGACATTTCTGTTCATCTAAAGGGTATTTATGTAACAGCATTCTACAAGAATATCTACCGGTGACTCTGAAACAAGCAAGAATGCAAAATTTAAGTAAAAAAATAAAAAGAAATAAGATAAAACAGGAGTTATTGATTTTTCATAAAACCAGTGGCTCTTTAAACTGCATTAGGAAGTCATTCATTATGTTCATGTCAAATGAAGTCAAAAACAACTAGTTAGAACTACAGGAAGCACTAACTAAAATATTGTTCACTACAAAATGAATAAAAAATTATTTCAGCGATTACATAAACGTTCAAACCTTACCGAACTCCTACATAAAAACGACAACTTCCCGAAGTTTTTTCAGGGCATCTTAGTTTCTACCACCATCCAAAAAACTGACAACCTCAATACAAGTGAAAGAATCTTTACTGGAGCATTAAACACCATTGGTCCATTCCAATTAATAATAATAAAAAAAACAACAATACTCTTATCTTTAGGACTTGATGCTTAGAGATAAATGCGTTGTTCTCAATGCTTACGTTTTACGTTTAACTTTTTTAACGCAAATCAAATATATATATATGACCTTTTCGACTGATAGTTTGATATTTCGAAATGTGAGTTTGCCTTTTAGTCTTAGGCGCTTGTTTCGTACGTTTATTGTTCTTTTGGTTGCTGTTTATTTTAGTTTTTCGTCGTCAATGTTTCTTTCATTTGTCGTTTTTTGTCTTCAGGGGTGTTTGTTTCTTTAGTTTGTCGTTTCTCTAGCTATTTTTGCTTATTTCTTTTGTGTATTTTTTTACGTTTATCGTTTCACGTGCCCTTGGTTGTATTATGATTTTATAATTTTTGCTGCAAAATGCTTTTTGTAATTTGATATTTTAACAAAAAGATACTTTCACGCTTTGGTAACATTTATTGACAATCACTAGCACTTTGTGACATTTAAGCTCTGTAATTTCTTACCTCATACTGTACACAACTAAGCCGTCAGGATAAATATGCATAAGTTTATTAGGTACAGTAATGTCATGAAATGTAGCTTTCTTTTCATTAACAACAAAAAGATCTGGCACCCATATATCCTTAATAACTCTGGTATCTAGCTCAAGTGACTTTATACCCAAATTCGTGTTGTTATATGCTAATCTTGAATCAATCCATCTTTGTCGGATAAATACACTCATAGAATAATCCTAAAATTGGAAAAAAAATTATATCTACCATCTGTTTTTCAGTTTGTGTTTTATAATATTTGTTTATAGAAAACCTAAAAACCTTAAATCATGTTTGATATTGTTTACTAAAATGAACTTGGAAATCGCCATACGAATCCGCGATTATCATCAGATATATTTGTATAGTGTTGCCGCCACGAGGATTTCACATTTTAGAAATAGTGGGCTTTATGCCGGAAGTGGTGCCCTTGGTGAAGTAATACATTGCATGCGCAAAAGAATCCGACATTTGTCTGATTTCTGACGTGTAAAATCCTCCAAGCGGCAACGTTTGATCTCTGCAGATAATTTTTTAATTATTTGCTTTCATCTTCATAGATTAGTTGGTAGAGTGCTCGCTCCGTAAGTGGAAGGCCATGGGTTCGTGGGTCTGGCCCAAGACTTGAAAATGGGTAGTGACTGATCTTTCGCCAAGCACTCGGCATTATGAAATGAAAGTCACGGTTCTTTCGGATGGGAACTAAAAAAAACGAGGTCCCGTGTCATGGCAGGCGTGACACGATAAAGAACCCTGCTGTATAATGCCATCAGCGCAACGCACAGGCAAATTTCTGCACTTTCGCCTATAGCTGGCGACGTCTCGATATAAGTGAAATATTCTTGACTGAGACGTTTAACACCATTACTCAACTCAACTCAACTCATTTTCATAGCTTCATTCCTAACTACACATATTTGATTTTTTATTTATGCTTTATACATGTTTATTTTCAATCTACTTTTCCACTTTTGTTTTAACGCTACAGGGCTTCTAGTGCCTTATTAATTCACCAGCAAAATGAGAACAACTGACATATTAACGATGATGCAAAGTATGTCAAAAAATCCAAGAACTTGTTATATTTTAATAAACATGGTATATCGTGACTTAAATTAAAAACAAACAGTTAAAATATCTGAATAAATGATCGACAGCTCAAACAGGAATGAAAAGCTTGGCAATTTTAATCAAATTTTGGAAGAAGTTAAAGTACGTTTTACTAAAGTTGTATTGGTATGTTCTTCCTTTAAAAGTAAGGCTTCAAAAATGTGTTATACTGAATATTTGATGTTAAAATGAAATATATATGTTACCATTGTTGAGTCACTTATAGAGTCAACGCTAAGGATATATATCTGCACTTTACTGGTAACGGGGTACCCTAAAAAGTAGGAAAAACCATGTCACCACAAATAAATGAAGGCTCATTGTGTAATAATTTCATATACTTGTCCCCTAAACAATTTCTACATCAATCTAACGCATACAAAATTAATGACTTTTGTTTCTGTTTTTTTTGTACCATTGCACACATGTGGATGCCATTAGAGTCTTCTTATTCTTAGAGTTATTTTCTCCCAGCATCACAGATAACCGTAGTTGGCCACTGTGCAGTCTGAGCCAATTCAGATCAATTCAAAATTTATTCAATCTAAACCGACGGGGATGTAACAAGTGTTTATTTATACAATAAACAAAATCTGATGCCTGCATAACAATTATATTACAATATTTGATTTATGCAGTCTATACATACAAAGCTTAAACTTATAAACATAATTATATAATGTGTATGATACTAAATTGGGGATGAGAAAGACCAACAATGACTTGTGACTACATCAAAACTTTTCATCGTTTGATTTAACAAGGCCAATTAATTTGTTTCTTAACCCATAATATCGAAACTGTATTCAAACTTATTAGTTCATTAATTTAGCATCTAATAATGAGATTCTTTGAAATCCCTAAAAAAAAAAAAAAAAGGATAATAGCATAATTCAAATTTGGTCGAACAAAAGCTACAGAAGACCATCTTAGGAGATTGCTAAAACTGTTACCCTTTGTAAACGATTATATTTTCAAATAAAAATAATTATGATTAAGACCCGAATATTGCAATCATAGTCTGCAAGATCATATCATTTTAACATGCTGTATAATCGATAGAGAGTCTTATTATTATTATTTTTTTTTTTACATTTGTTTATCAACAGTGATGTTCTCAATGCTGCAACCATAAACATTTATAGAAGTACTTATAAATTTATAATTCTCTATACAATTATATTGATATTATTTTTACATCAGCAAATTAGTCAAGTAATACAGAAGTAATAATATCCTGGTTAATGCTAATTTTATACCTGATTTTGGACGGTCAAAACAATTATAAAGACGTCATAAAATATTTTGAAACTTAAGTGACAGACGCTTTCATAAGCAACGGAAATGCAAATATAATGACCTTTGGTCGGTTTCTGACAGTTTTCCACTTATACAGATATTTTGACTTACCTTTATCGTAATTCGGTGGAATTCTGGGATCGTAATTACTTGAATTCAATATATTATCTATGATTCGTTTCCTGTAAAAAATATATTTAATTTCAAAATTTTATTTGTTTTCTTTTAATATATAAAACCATTTTTTTAATTAGGAAAGTTATTAAGCATTACAAACACTATTGTATAAAGGTTCAATGTAGACAAAAGTAAAGAACTAAAAAACTTTGCTTTTGCAAAATAAAGAATGTTTCTCTATCGTTTTATTTTCAATTGTGTCAAATATTTTCATATCGCGTACTAACGCGAAAGTTATTGCGTGCTCTCTCTCTCTCTCTCTCTCTCTCTCTCTCTCTCTCTCTCTCTCTCTCTCTCTCTCTCTCACACACACACACACACACACACATACGCACACGCACACACACACACACACACACACACGCACACACACATAACACACACACACGCACACACGCGCACACGCACACACACACACGCGTTATAGCATGATCACACAAAAGGTACAGAACGTCAAATCTTTTTCGTGAACACGTAACAATTTTCGCTTACATATGGAAAACATTTCGCAAGGTGCCGTAGCGGAAGAATGTGAAGTCTCCTTAAAAAAACCTTTTTTCACTAGGCACCACCAAAAAGCTAACTTAAAGTAAGTAAAGGATGTCATTGTTCAAATATAACATACTTGAACTTATATCTGTCAATATTTCAAATAAATTCAACTAAATGGCACCAGTGTGTTTAACACCTTTCGATATATATATATATATATATATATATATATATATATATATATATATATATATATATATATATATATATATATATATATATATATAACGAAAACAGAAACACTACCCTTGCATTATGAGACAACATGAGCAGCTGTAAAATAACAAACGTGCAACGTGCAAAATGATGCAGATCGGGAATTTAGCAAATTAAGAAATCGACTGAAATTGTAAGTAATATCCTTTTTCATTATTTTATGTTAAAAGACATATTTGTCTTAAATGAGGACTTAAATGATTAATAAAATAAAGGAATAAAATTGGAAAACTTTTAAACATGTACTTAAAAATAGTCAACGTAACAAAGAACATGACACAACAAAAAAAAAATGGTTGAAACAACCAAATACGATAGAGCAAAAAATGACAAACACTTATAGTGACTACTGAATATAAAACAGGAAATGACAAACAATTGTAGTGACCTCTGACTATAAAACAAGAAATGACAAACACTTGCAGTGACTACTGAATATAAAACAAGAAATGACAAACACTTGTAGTGAACTCTGACTATAAAACAAGAAATGACAAACAATTGTAGTGACCTCTGACTATAAAACAAAAAATGACAAACACTTGTAGTGAACTCTGACTATAAAACAAAAAAATGACAAACAATTGTAGTGACTACTGAATATAAAACAAGAAATGACAAACACTTGTAGTGACCTCTGACTATAAAACAAGAAATGACAAACACTTGTAGTGACTACTGAATATAAAACAAGAAATGACAAACACTTGTAGTGACCTCTGACTATAAAACAAGAAATGACAAACACTTGTAGTGACTACTGAATATAAAACAAGAAATGACAAACAATTGTAGTGACCTCTGACTATAAAACAAGAAATGACAAACACTTGTAGTGACCTCTGACTATAAAACAAGAAATGACAAACACTTGAAGTGACCTCTGACTATAAAACAAGAAATGACAAACAATTGTAGTGACCTCTGACTATAAAACAAGAAATGACAAACAATTGTAGTGATCTCTGACAATAAAACAAGAAATGACAAACACTTGTAGTGACCTCTGACTATAAAACAAGAAATGACAAACACTTGTAGTGACCTCTGACTATAAAACAAGAAATGACAAACACTTGTAGTGACTACTGACTATAAAACAAGAAATGAAAAACACTTGTAGTGGCCTCTGACTATAAAACAAGAAATGACAAACACTTGTAGTGACCTCTGACTATAAAACAAGAAATGACAAACACTTGTAGTGACTACTGAATATAAAACAAGAAATGACAAACACTTGTAGTGACCTCTGACTATAAAACAAAAAAAAGGACAAACACTTGTAATGACTACTGAATATAAAACAAGAAATGACAAACACTTGTAGTGACCTCTGACTATAAAACAAGAAATGACAAACACTTGTAGTGACTACTGAATATAAAACAAGAAATGACAAACAATTTTAGTGACCTCTGACTATAAAACAAAAAATGACAAACACTTGTAGTGACCTCTGACTATAAAACAAGAAATGACAAACACTTGTAGAGACCTCTGACTATAAAACACGAAATGACAAACACTTGTAGTGACCTCTGACTATAAAACAAGAAATGACAAACACTTGTAGTGACCTCTGACTATAAAACAAGAAATGACAAACATTTTTAGTGACCTCTGACTATAAAACAAGAAATGACAAACAATTGTAGTGAGTACTGAATATAAAACAAGAAATGACAATTAATTGTAGTGACCTCTGACTATAAAACAAAAAATGACAAACACTTGTAGTGACTACTGACTTTAAAACAAGAAATGACAAACACTTGTAGTGACTACTGACTATAAAACAAGAAATGACAAACACTTGTTGTGACTACTGACTATAAAACAAGAAATGACAAACACTTGTAGTGACTACTGAATATAAAACAAGAAATGACAAACACTTGTAGTGACCTCTGACTATAAAACAAGAAATGACAAACAATTATAGTGACTACTGACTATAAAACAAGAAATGACAAACACTTGTAGTGACCTCTGACTATAAAACAAGAAATGACAAACACTTGTAGTGACTACTGACTATAAAACAAGAAATGAAAACACTTGTTGTGACTACTGACTATAAAACAAGAAATGACAAACACTTGTAGTGACTACTGAATATAAAACAAGAAATGACAAACACTTGTAGTGACTACTGACTATAAAACAAGAAATGACAAAACACTTGTAGTGACCTCTGACTATAAAACAAGAAATGACAAACACTTGTAGTGACCTCTGACTATAAAACAAGAAATGACAAACACTTGAAGTGACCTCTGACTATAAACAAGAAATGACAAACAATTGTAGTGACCTCTGACTATAAACAAGAAATGACAAACACTGTAGTGATCCTCTGACAATAAAACAAGAAATGACAAACACTTGTAGTGACCTCTGACTATAAAACAAGAAATGACAAACACTTGTAGTGACCTCTGACTATAAAACAAGAAATGACAAACACTTGTAGTGACTACTGACTATAAACCAAGAAATGACAAACACTTGTAGTGACCTCTGACTATAAAACAAGAAATTACAAACACTTGTAGTGACCTCGGACTATAAAACAGAGAATGACAAAACACTTGTAGTGACTACTGACTATAAAACAAGAATGACAAACACTTGTAGTGACTACTGACTATAAAACAAGAAATGACAAACACTTGTAGTGACCTACTGACTATAAAACAAGAAATGACAAACACTTGTAGTGACCTCTGACTATAAAACAAGAAATGACAAACACTTGTAGTGACCTCTGACTATAAAACAAGAAATGACAAACACTTGAAGTGACCTCTGACTATAAAACAAGAAATGACAAACACTTGTAGTGACCTCTGACTATAAAACAAGAAATGACAAACACTTGTAGTGATCTCTGACAATAAAACAAGAAATGACAAACACTTGTAGTGACCTCTGACTATAAAACAAGAAATGACAAACACTTGTAGTGACCTCTGACTATAAAACAAGAAATGACAAACACTTGTAGTGACTACTGACTATAAAACAAGAAATGACAAACACTTGTAGTGACCTCTGACTATAAAACAAGAAATGACAAACACTTGTAGTGACCTCTGACTATAAAACAAGAAATGACAAACACTTGTAGTGACTACTGACTATAAAACAAGAAATGAAAACACTTGTTGTGACTACTGACTATAAAACAAGAAATGACAAACACTTGTAGTGACTACTGAATATAAAACAAGAAATGACAAACAATTGTAGTGACCTCTGACTATAAAACAAGAAATGACAAACACTTGTAGTGACCTCTGACTATAAAACAAGAAATGACAAACACTTGAAGTGACCTCTGACTATAAAACAAGAAATGACAAACAATTGTAGTGACCTCTGACTATAAAACAAGAAATGACAAACAATTGTAGTGATCTCTGACAATAAAACAAGAAATGACAAACACTTGTAGTGACCTCTGACTATAAAACAAGAAATGACAAACACTTGTAGTGACCTCTGACTATAAAACAAGAAATGACAAACACTTGTAGTGACTACTGACTATAAAACAAGAAATGAAAAACACTTGTAGTGACCTCTGACTATAAAACAAGAAATGACAAACACTTGTAGTGACCTCTGACTATAAAACAAGAAATGACAAACACTTGTAGTGACTACTGAATATAAAACAAGAAATGACAAACACTTGTAGTGACCTCTGACTATAAAACAAAAAAAAAGGACAAACACTTGTAATGACTACTGAATATAAAACAAGAAATGACAAACACTTGTAGTGACCTCTGACTATAAAACAAGAAATGACAAACACTTGTAGTGACTACTGAATATAAAACAAGAAATGACAAACAATTTTAGTGACCTCTGACTATAAAACAAGAAATGACAAACACTTGTAGTGACCTCTGACTATAAAACAAGAAATGACAAACACTTGTAGAGACCTCTGACTATAAAACACGAAATGACAAACACTTTTAGTGACCTCTGACTATAAAACACGAAATGACAAACACTTTTAGTGACCTCTGACTATAAAACAAGAAATGACAAACACTTGTAGTGACCTCTGACTATAAAACAAGAAATGACAAACATTTTTAGTGACCTCTGACTATAAAACAAGAAATGACAAACAATTGTAGTGACTACTGAATATAAAACAAGAAATGACAAACACTTGTAGTGACCTCTGACTATAAAACAAGAAATGACAAACACTTGTAGTGACTACTGAATATAAAACAAGAAATGACAATTAATTGTAGTGACCTCTGACTATAAAACAAAAAATGACAAACACTTGTAGTGACTACTGACTATAAAACAAGAAATGACAAACACTTGTAGTGACTACTGACTATAAAACAAGAAATGACAAACACTTGTAGTGACTACTGAATATAAAACAAGAAATGACAAACACTTGTAGTGACCTCTGACTATAAAACAAGAAATGACAAACAATTATAGTGACTACTGATTATAAAACAAGAAATGACAAACACTTGTAGTGAACTCTGACTATAAAACAAGAAATAACAAACACTTGTAGTGACTACTGACTATAAAACAAGAAATGAAAACACTTGTTGTGACTACTGACTATAAAACAAGAAATGACAAACACTTGTAGTGACCTCTGACTAAAAAACAAGAAATGACAAACACTTGTAGTGACTAGTGACTTTAAAACAAGAAATGACAAACACTTGCAGTGACCTCTGACTATGAAAGAAAAAAATGACAAACACTTGTAGTGAACTCTGACTATAAAACAAGAAATGACAAACAATTGTAGTGACTACTGACTATTAAACAAGAAATGACAAACACTTGTAGTGACTTCTGACTATAAAACAAGAAATGACAAACACTTGTAGTGACCTCTGACTATAAAACAAGAAATGACAAACAATTGTAGTGACTACTGACTATAAAACAAGAAATGACAAACACTTGTAGTGACCTCTGACTATAAAACAAGAAATAACAAACACTTGTAGTGACTACTTACTATAAAACAAGAAATGACAAACACTTGTAGTGACTTCTGAATATAAAACAAGAAATGAAAAACACTTGTAGTGACCTCTGACTATAAAACAAGAAATGACAAACAATTGTAGTGACCTCTGACTATAAAACAAGAAATGACAAACAATTGTAGTGACCTCTGACTATAAAACAAGAAATAACAAACACTTGTAGTGACCTCTGACTATAAAAGAAAAAAATGACAAACACTTGTAGTGACTACTGAATATAAAACAAGAAATGACAAACACTTGTAGTGACTTCTGACTATAAAAGCTATCGGCTTGGACGGAGGTAAAGCCCAGTGATGTAGTCAAAGTAATATTAGGTGTACAACCATGTCCAGAAATAGTTCCGGCATTTTGTCAACTATAATAAACTCAATGAAGTGACTGAATATAACACTGCACTAAAATATAGTTTCGAAACAAAAAAATGTTTGTATGCTTTCAACAGTTGTGCTCGTCAAAAAAAAATGTCTATTGATATTTGTATTTGTATTGATAGTGGTTTGGAAATAAGTGCTATAATCAGAAACAATTAAAAGATTGCTAAATTAAATAATATAGCTCTGGATGTATCTTTATGAAAATATATTATAAAATATAAAACAAACTGTAAGAGATTAATTTGATTTTTTATGAAAACTAATGCGTTTTACAAAAAAAAAAAAAAAAAAAAAAAAAAAAAAAAAAAAAAAATTAAATGTTCTAAAAGTACAGAGTCAAATCATGTGATTTATATTCTTTAAGTAACACTAATGTTTGAACTAAATATTGGTTACTGTACTAATCAAATAGCTAGATAAAAATTAAAATCAATTAAGGCGTTAATACATAATGAAAAAAAATAAATGGAAGGGAAACTAAGGTGAGGATGACGGTGAGATTGAAAAATCAAGCTTACTGTTCCACGGTTTGCTGGGTTTCAGACTGTTCATAACTATGTGTTGAACTACAAATGAATGTTTAACAAAAACATATGTTATTACACATAGATGTACCTATGCTAAATAAATAGAATGAAAAAACAAACAACGTGAAAAGCTAAAAGTGTAAAGGTAAAAATGCAAAAAAGGATTAAAAGCTATACAGTACGAGTTTATACCAAAATATACCCGTCAAACAGAATGTACACAAAAAGCCAAAAAGAATCACAATGCAGACAAATAAATGTGTTTCAGAAACTTACAAAAAATGTATTGTCGATTTTTTAATTAAACACTCAAAACAACGAACTCATTACTGTCATTGCCATGTGCTACTTTTGAATAACATTATTTTATAAAAAATCAAAAGAAGCACATGACAATACTGTAATTCCTTTCCATTTCAAAACAAAACCTTACACGCTGTTCTCAATCATTATCAATAATTATTTACATCAAGTGTTTCCTTGAAAACTTTGAAACTATGGAAACTTTAAATGAATATTATTATGAGTAATAATTTATTTTAATTTAATTAAAACTAAGGTCTGTTCCCTCATGCTAAGCATTCCTTAGCTGGATTTGGATTTATATAATTTTGGAACTTTAGATTCATTGTTTTCAACTGTTTGGCTTGTGTTTTTTGTCTGTCAGGCTTTTCGTTCTTGGTGTCGCTGGTGGGGGGTGGGTTTCCGGGGTGTGCGCATCTGGCGCATCGGGATTTAACTGGTATTTGTTTTATATTTACTACCCCTGAGCGGGTACCGCTGCTGGTGGAGTAAAACTCCCCGAGGGTATCCATAACTCAGTAGGCAGTACTTCGTGCTGTCAGAAATTGTGCCATTTTGCAAAATTTTCAGCCGTCTAAATTTAAAATTTAATTAAAACTAAGGTCTGTTCCCTCATGCTAAGCATTCCTTAGCTGGATTTGGATTTATATAATTTTGGAACTTTAGACTCATTGTTTTCAACTGTTTGGCTTGTGTTTTTTGTCTGTCAGGCTTTTCGTTCTTGGTGTCGCTGGTGGGGGGTGGGTTTCCGGGGTGTGCGCATCTGGCGCATCGGGATTTAACTGGTATTTGTTTTATATTTATACTCGTGAAATATGATTAACAAGCAATAAATTTATTTGCATATATTATTCTAATTTTTTGTTTCTTAATCAAAAAGCCGTGTTTTTCCGAAATATTTTCTAATTTTTTTCATCACAAAAAATTTTTACGGCCAATCTATATGGATGTTTTGGATGTACAGATCATAGAAGGCTGATTTTACTGTGTACGTCGCCACAATTTCAGTTATTCGCGACGATAGCAATATTATTAATCTCTAATGTTTAAAGAACAAATTCATGTATGCGTGTGATGTGCGAGTGGGTATTATGGTCGCCTTGTGCTCGCATGGAATCAGACGAACATTTTGTCATGTTGCTAGCTTACCACAAACAAGCATACCACTACCCAAGACACATTATCTTAGCACCGGGTACACCAGTCGATACCCTGTACTCTAAATGCCGAGCGACTGATGAGGAAGCAGTAAATAAAATTTTAAAGTCATGTATGGCCCGGTCGGGGTTTGAACCTACTATCTCCTGCTTTGAGACCGACGCTCTATCACTAACCACCCATGCGGTAGATGTGCAGGATATAGTTTTGTTAATGAGAAAGTTATGTTTTCCTATGTGATTTCCTTTTTATCGAAAGATAAATTGAGGCAAATAAAGGTAAAAAAACCGATTCGGTTTTGTAGACTTTTATTTCAAATGTTTTAAAAGTTCGAATTCGGACATTACAGTAATTAATAACGCTTTGAAAAATACATATATGCAGACAAGGAATCACTATATATATTTCACCAGTTTTATGCGTGTGATGATATATCGTGGAAACAAACCGGTAGAACTAAGAGTCGTCAGGTTACACGCATAAAACTGGGTGCAAAACATTCCTACTGTTAGGGTTAATGTGTTTGTAACAGTGAATTATATTTGAAAAAAAAAAACATTTATAGAAAATCTAATTAACTTGAATTAAGTTATATATTTTTCACTTATGTGAGTCTAGCCGTAACTGAAAATTGTTATGCGCGTTAATTGTATTTTCTATAAAAATTAATCAAAAATTCAGTCACAAACAGAATTCCACAAACCAGTAATTATTGTTTATCTGGTTTTGATTTAACGTTTTCCTAATTGTTTTAAAACACCATGGTGAAAAATTACCCCAAAGAGGCACAAATGTAGGTTAATAACCCCCAAATAACAAAAGAGCTAAATAATCCTTTCTGTTGCAATCAATCTTGAAGCACAAAAAACAAGCAAAACCTAAGTTTGAGCTCAGATAAGTATATTTTATCTAAATATGACGTGAAATTAAATGTCAACGTGAAATTAAAATGTATAGAAAAAAATCAAGACTTAATAAACTCTGATTTTTTTTTAAATTTTTATTTTGATTTTTTTTTAATTGGGTCATACATTTTCTCAAGTGTTTTATATAAAGCACATACCTCTCTCCTGCTAAATCTGTTGTTGTTTCCAAAGAACCGATGACGTCATTAGTGAGGAATAGAAGATTTAATATTATCATTAAAAATGTCCGCTCCATCTCAACGTCTTATATAATAGATTTTATAACCTGGTGAATAAAACAAAAAACAAAATTCTACATGAGAAAATGAAAATATACATCTTAGCTTTAAAGCAGAGAGAGAGAGAGAGAGAGAGAGAGAGAGAGAGAGAGAGAGAGAGAGAGAGATAAAATTATACATCTTATCGTTAAGCAGAGAGAGAGAGAGAGAGAGAGGGTAGAATAATACGCCATTGTTCTAATGAAATGTATATAAGCAGCGCATACAAACAGGAAATCTTTACGATAGTTATATAGTGAACACAAACCTATTGAACTACTGTGATCCCGTGTCCTTCCCGTTTAAATATTATAAACACAAACAGTTATATATAAATATATATATTTCCTCCCGATAATCAAATATTAATGACATCGACCATTAAATCCTGAAAATACATAAATAAATATTGATAATCGAAATTATTATTTTTAAATCTTTATTGTAAAGTTCACAATATTTTATTGTACACAACTCCTAAACCGATCAATGTGTCAATGAAGATAGGAACCTCTGACATTAACATGCCTTTATGATACATGTCTTGAACCCCATCAAAGTATGGCCTCCGTTTCTTTATTTTTGCTGCATAATATAAAACTGCCTACTTAGCAAAATAATTTTGTTAGTACATTGAATGGTCCTATAACATCTTATATTAACAAGGTTGTCTAAAATAAGTACAAATAATAATATATGGTCCATTGCATTCTAGTAAGGTGAATTCCTTGTAAGCAAAGGCACTTTGTATTTTAGGATAAAGTCTTTTTTAACACTTACGCATCCTAAACATTAATCCAATTAAGGACGTATATTGCAAAATTATACCAATAATTTCTATTTAATGTTTTCGAGTATATTTCGAGTTCCTATGTGTTCTAGTAGGTATACAGTATCGCAAGAGGTGGGAAGATAGTAGGATTTATTGTTTTCAAATCAGTCCGTCATCAACAATTTTTGATAACGTAGTATAATTCCGTGATTCTAAAATTCTTAAATTAAAAAAAAATGGTTATAATACAGATTTAGTGTTAATTTTAGCTAAAATAACTTTGACTTTCATTATCTTTAATACAAGTAAAAGTAGATAACTTTTGTTTCTGCTTTGATATAAATCTATAGAAAATTTATAGTTCTTTTATAGAATACATTCTCTGTTTTATATCAATCATTGTATATAAGCGGCCTCTGTGATTCTAAGATTCAGTAGCAAGTAACACCTGATGGATAATGAGATATTAACATCATCACGGTTATCAAGACACAATGTTACGTTCCGCTGATTTAATATATATAAAGCTCAAACACATAAATGTACATGAATTATGTTCATTTCACATCTGAAAAATGAATTACAAAATGTACAAGTTTTTATATCTACAAACATATAATTACATAAATACCTGGCACAAGTTGGATTCAACGTACTCGCATAGACTATATATATATATATATATATATATATATATATATATATATATATATATATATATAATTTCCTAATTCAGTTATTGTTATTGTATATAGTTTAGTATATTTAGTTTATTTACGTGTCACATGTTATAGAACATAATATACATATTAAAATATTACATAAAATAATAACATCCAGCCTTAAAAGACTTATGAGACACGAGTTAAAAGTTATTTACACATAATATAGTATAATAAAAATTATAAATTAAGTATATTGGTTACAAGTTAATAAAAACGCTTTCGTCTATTATACATATCACATAAAGTTTTGGCTAAAAGTGTTTGAACGTCACCAGTACACATTATTATTAAAAACTTTTCATCATCATTTAAAAAAATTTAAAAAAAAGGATTTAACTGTTGCATAAAGGTAAAAATATCAAATCTTATATCAGAATAAAAGTCACACTCCATTATATATCCATTTGTGTATAAGTACCTTGTATTGGCTCGCCACATATGAAAGGGAAATAAAATCAGAAAAAAAAAACTCGAAACAATATTACTGTTGTGGATGATTCCTATGATCTGGAACAGTCAAACTGTTTGACATATTCACTAAAGAATTTAACTGCAGATAGTACAAGGTCATGGTTATGTTATCTTCTGGGATTTACTACTTTATAAAGATAATCTTTTTTTTTTTTTTGTAAAATTCGATTGTAACTTTTACCTCTAAATATGTCTATTTAAAAAAATTAAATCTATAAATACATCAAGGTCATAATTATTTTATCTTCTGAGCTTAAAACATGTTTTGTTCTACTTCTTTCTAGAGATAATCTTTTGTTACCGATAAGTTTTACAGATCAGCAAGTTTATCTTTAATCTAGCTTAAGGAAATCATGCAATCAGCTGTTATAATAATAAGGAATTACAGAAGTAAAAGTTGGATATAGAAAAGTAACTAGAAGAGTTCAAATACCAAAAAGACGCCTTTTTGTTTTTATCAGATAAGTGGTTTTCAAGTTTAAATGCTATTTTAAATTGTTAGGCTTATCACAAGTGATTTTATTAGTTTTCGTACACAGAAACCCTATTTACCTCTAGTTAATTCTGTGTTACCAGAGTCTATGATGTTAATTGATGTTACTTTATAAACAGGTTACAAGTAATGTGCATTACATTGCTAATCTGTGTATAATATATAAATGTTGGGAAAGTTAACATTTAATTTAACCGAACATTTATTAAGAAAATAATTTATATGTTCATTTTCTACTATGTAAGACAAACTGAAAAGAGATTTACAAAATAATTAGTCTCAGAAGTTTATTCTATGAAGAAATGTTATTAGTGTTAAATAAATTAAAAATTCTTGTGAAAACACTAATGAGAAACAACTAAATCAAATTCTCAAAACGAGATTATAATATCACACTTACTTTTTTTTCCTCCAAAACTACCGGTCTCACTTTAACTTCTGTATATTTATCTTTAAGTTTATACTTCTGATGTACAACGTTGTAAATTGAGACTTTTTATATTTAATTTAATAAATAAGTAACGAGTATTGCAACAGTATCATAAACATTTGAAAGTCGAGTAATTCGATATTATTGTTATTTATAACTTGATACAGATATTTTCTCTGATAGAACCACGGGGGATAACAAATACCCATAAAAACTGATGTCTATTCAGTGTTCGATACGCCCTAATTCGATTATACAAGTCTGAGTAATGATTAAACCATTTTATGATTAAAAAACCAAAACCCAAAGGTACTATAGAAAAAACTAATTCGAGAAATTATAAAAAAAATTTACGTATATACACAGTTAAATGTTATATCGTTATATACCAACTTATTAATTTGATAACAATTGGCAATGTTTTGCGCTCTGTTTGGGATTAGAATGATTGGAGAACTAATTATACAAATAAACAAAACAAGTAAAGCATGAAGTCAATGTTTATGATTTATCATTTTTGTTGTATTTCGTTCTAATTAATCTCTCTTGATGCTTAGATTACAATTGTTGGTAATTAAATGTATTCACATACACAGTATTATACATTGAGCCAAAGCTTTGATGAGCATTGCAGACTTGAAGGGTATTCTTCCAATCCCTTGCATACCTGTTCTGCTTTTCATTCAATAAAGCAGCTTTCTGCACGGAGATATATCCCTGTTTATGTGATGTACAATGATTTTTCATGCTGTATTTCTATGAATAACTTTGTATTTCTATTTATGCCGCAGTTTAAAAAATGAAGATATACTACCTCATACGAGAAAATCATTGGTTTAGAGCAGAGAAAGATTGTTAAAAAATTATTACTATTAATAAAAAATTTCTTTCTTTTTGTTATTTATTTGGAAAAAAACTTTTTGGTTTTATTTGTTTGTTGTCTCGGGTTTTAGACACATGTACATTGATTATTGCCAAGTACCTGTCAACACAAAATAGTACTCAATAAAGAGTATTACCGTTTGTGTTGATTAAACCCCTTTGAATTTTGTTGAAATCCTACTACAACAAAATGGTCTATAAAAAATTTCTAATCTCACAAATATATATATATATGTGTGTGTGTGTGTGTGTGTGTGTGTGTGTGTGTGTGTGTGTCTCTTTCTCTCTCTATATATATATCTATCTATCTATCTATCTATCTATCTATCTATCTATCTATGTATATATATATATATATATATATATATATATATATATATATATATATATATATATATATATATATATATATATATATATATATATATATATATATATTTATATATCTTTCAACACAAATAATACAAAACTCGAAAAAGGTGAATATTAATAATTATAAGAGTATCTATCAAGGCAGGAAGGGATTTCATTTTCAAACAAATTCAACAGTGCGCTGAAAGCAAATGTTTTGTAAGACAACAACTTGAATTATTTACATTTCCTGCAACTGACATGCTACCTTATCAAATCAAAATTCGAATAATAAAATGCAGTTTCTGTCTGATCAAGAATGTTATGTTTACAATGAACTGATCTTGCATATTCATACACCTTTCAACAAAACAAATATGTATGATATCTGTTTATTTAATTTTACCCTACAGATCCAAGTCAAATAATGCTTTTGATCATATTAACATGATTTGTCATATAAAATCCACAGGAGAGCCTTCATCCGTAGTTACTCTTATAATCACAGCAGGCAAATCAAACATATATCTGAAGGATTGATTTTATTTATTTATTTATGTGGTTTAGCTCGTATTGCTACACAGAGTTTGTTTTTAATTGAAATTTGTTCAGGCATATGGTCTAGAAGTTGAATCCGTGTTCAGTATGATCTGATCTTCTGTATACGTTTTTTATTCTCATATCGTGTTTTTTTTTCTAGCCAAGTGTTTCGTTTCTGGCATAAGGTCTTACAACTGAAATGGTTTTGCCTTCAAATTATGCAAACCTATTTGATTGCAAAACAAACTCAAATAAAATGAACTATATTTATAATGTTTCACTCACAAAAATCATGTTTCTTGGATGCTGGATATATAATTCCAATTATTTACAATGGAACTGAAGCATTTCTTTTGAACACGTCTGAAAAAGTTGGTATTTTTGGTTGGTGGACAATGTAGTGACATTGGTTGAAATCTCATTGACTTCAATTTACTTGAATTTAAATAACTTTGATTTCAGTATCAATACTAACTATGAATATATACATGGAGGCAAGATATCTCTAAGTTGCTAGGTATTTCATTTTATTTACTTGATATACAACTCTGAATCTGCTAAAAAGCCAAGAAGCAAATTGAGGTTTGTTTTCGGTAAACAAACAAACAAATAATTAAATAAATTAATTAATTCATTATGAAAGAAGAAAGAAAGAAAAAGAAAATAAAAGCGAACGCGTGCATTCAGATCAAAAGACCCATACTAATATTGGACATTTTCATAATTTTAAGATGGCACTTATTACAGTGAAACAATAGCTGTTTTGACACATTAACACACACACACACACACACACACACACACACACACACACACACACACACACACACACACACGAAGAAGAAGAAAAGGAAGTAGAAGAAGTGTCTGAATTTTTTATAAAATAATACAATTCAAAAGTAGCACATGACAATTAAGTAGCACTTGACAGAAGGGCAAAACACGTTTACAGGGATTACTGAAGTTCTGACTTTTGAACGGGCACTGAAAATAAAGAAGAAATGTTGCTTACCTATTCTATTATTGATTAAAACTTTTGATCACTATAAATGTTATTAGAGATACTATTAACCATATACACGTACACCATGTACACGTATAACATTTTTAAGTGCTCTCTCCGTTATTACAACAGTAACTAAATAAGAAAATACCGCAGACTTACTTACATCTACTCCAAGACTGTTATTTCCCTGATTATTACGGAAACTTAGTTTAAATAAATTTACCTACTGTTGAGTCTCATAAAGAAAAAATCACGGGAATGAATTTTTATATTGAAACTAGTTTTTATACTTCAATTGACTTTTTTTCCAATTATGAAGTATATTTTATAACTGCGTAGCTAAAATCAATAATACATTAAAATTGTAATTATTAATGCAGCATCTGCCGACGGATTTACCTAATGTATTTTTCTGTAAAGTATACTTTTATACTACAAAATGACACACATACAAAAACTCACAACTTGGTATTGCAATTGAAAGAACACAGAGACACTTATAAACACGGACCTACACTTTTTGATTATTGCCTCTTTGGCCATTAGAAAATGTCCCACTATTAGGTCAATCAGGATAGTAGACCTAATTATTGATAAATTGATTTCCAGTAGGAGCGTTATTGAAATGAAATAAAAATAACTAAAGCAGAATTTTATCATTAATTATCTTCAATCCAATTAACACTCACAAAAAGACATTTTGTCCAGCATATCTCTCTCTCTCTCTCTCTCTCTCTCTCTCTCTCTCTCTCTCTCTCTCTCTCTCTCTCTCAATACTATCGACAATATTATATCTAAAATACACAACCCGTACATTTATGCCAGTGGTCAATAGTTTACTTAACACCTTACAGCTCTGGTCAGTCAAACAGTAGGACCACATGTACCGGTAATTATATCAGATGTTTAGTATATAGAACTGATATCTTGTACCGAACCATTAAATTAATTATCTCGATACTGATAACTAAGATACAGGTACAGGATATGTGTTGATTATTCGTAATAACACCAAATATAAACAAGACTATTCAACATGTAATCATTAACGAAATCGTAAGTACAAGAAATAAATGGACAAAATGCTATATAGTCAGTACAGGAAATAAAATAGACGAAATGTTGAGACAATTATGACAACCAACAAAACATCTCGGTAGGTACAAAAGATTAAAATAAGTCAATACATATCCTGTCATACATAGAAATAATTAATTTTAGTATCTTGGTTTGAATTATGGTGTTAAATCACGGATTCCATGTGATTTCGAACTCAACTAATGGCAAAATCTGAAACGCTCAAGTACCTACACAAAACAGCAGCCCCAAAAACAAAACACGATGTTATTGATATGATTTTAAAATTAGATTAATTTTTATTTTTTTCTCCTACTGGTTCCTAAAAGTTTCAGTTGTTATTCAATAAACAATGCCATTCGAGTGACTAGAATCCAACGACTGACTGACCAATTAATCGTTGCCACATTGACCATACGTACCAGTCAGCCAACCGGCAATGCATACTAATGCACGTGTATGAGTTGTTTTTATTTTAGACAGGTATTATATGTCGCTGCTGTAGATCAGTGTCATATATGATTAATATTTGCTACTTCGCCGTATGCTTGCCAAATTTATTTATCCGAAACAACAAAGTACTTGACGAGCTAACGGGTACTTGTTGAACTCTTTCTCTTCACTTGGGGCCATTTATCAAAAGCTTTTACTGAAATGTTTAAATCATTTTCCGACGCGATATTTCAAAAATTCTTAATTAGAATTTAAATTAAAACGTTATAAAAATTGGTTTATAAACGAAATCATACATCAGAACTCCATTAGTAATAATTATTATTTATTAAAGTGGTTTTTTTTTAAATCCAAAGACTCAAGTTCGCGATGTTTAACTAGTCCGCCATTATGAAACTCTCAAAGCTTGTATCAGGTCACGGTTTATTTATTGTTTTTTTTTAAAAGATACTGTTAATTACCACGCGTTGTTTTATTGCACATTCAAATACATGTACAAAGATATCACTTCAAACACTATAGCAACTACAAAACTACATCACCAAAATAAAATAAAATAAAATAAACAATAATAAAATAATACTGAAGAAAATAAAATAAAATAAAATAAAATAAGAACAGAACAGAACAGATCAGAACAAAATAGAATAGAATAGAATAAAATAAAACAAAACAAAACAAAACAGAATAGAATAAAACAAAACAAAACAGATCAGAACAAAATAGAATAGAATAAAATAAAATAAAATAAAATAAAATAAAATAAAATAAAATAAAATAAAATAAAATAAAACAAAACAAAACAAAACAAAACAAATTAAAATAAAATAAAATAAAATAAAATAAAATAAATAAAACAAAACAAAATAAATAAAATAAAACCCCACTTAATTGCATTAGAAGCATTAATTGCATTTGCATACATGTATGAAGTCTTTCTTAATACCATCAGGCAAGGCAGAAAAGACATCAGTATACGTATGAAATTACTATTAACTACAATTATTTAATAACGTATTTCAAGACACTATTTATTATAACAGCATTGAATACTAGCGTTTCCTTTTATGAAATGTTTACGGATACTGTTGGTTAAGATGATCACGGTTTATCAGTTAAGCATTCTCGTGGGATCACTTTGTATTGATTTAGTAGTAAAATCAGATAATATTGTTATAGTATATGATCTTTAAATTTACTGTTACATCAAAGAAACAATATTTGTAATAGTAAAGGTGGTGACGACCGATGTGAATTTTTATATAAATAACCATATCAGATTCTTTTTAAACAGGAATATGAAATGAAAAAAAATAAAGAAATATATAATGAAACATTAAAATCATTAAAAAATTTTCAAAACTAAAAGTAAAGTCAACACTAACGGTGAAGCAATGAAGACGACAATAATAAACAAAAATGATCAATTTCCACCCAAAGAGCATTTGACAAAAATATTATACACTTATGATGCAGAACATGTATAAATATCAATATCTACAATAGAGACAACAAGGTTCTGTAGAAGTTACTGGCGACATAGACACGTACAGATGCAATGTGTTAATTTTAAATAAAATTTCAAAAATTTGCAAATGACACAGATATCATGTAATATATATATTTACATGATATCTGTGTCATTTGCAAATTTTTGAAATATTATATATATATATATATATATATATATATATATATATATATATATATATATATATATATATATATATATATATATATATATATATATATATATATATATTGTTTAGTGTATTGAAAACAGTGTATACTTCCTTCATATCTTATATATCTTACGATTAAACATCAAAGTAACACAGTTACACAATGAAATATAATAATGATAAGAATATTTTGCATGACTTATAACTCACCTTATAATGTAAAGATACCGTTATCAATCCTCCAAATTAACCACGGTTATATTATACTTTCATACATCAAGTTATTCAATAATACATACATTAATTCTTACGGGATTAAGAACAATGACAGTCTGTCCCACATCTGCTGTGTGCGTTAAATAATCTATTAAAACATACTACATTCAATTGTAAGAACATTAGAAACATCCCCATTGGATTATAACATTACGTTATATAACCAACCTTTATCTATCATTCGAACGGCAGAGTTAACGAACTAAAACAGATAAAAGGATGAAGAGTCGTTAGTGAACATAATGTAAATCACGGCAAGTGCTTGGAGAGATAATATGCCAATCAAAACATAGGCAAATCACATTTATGATTGATAAATGGAGTTTGTGATACTGAGCAACATTAATACATTCTAGATTTCTATATGAATAAATATATATCGTGCCTGGAATGCAAACAGAAAACGAGAAGCAGGCATACGCGTGCGGATCCATACAGAGTACATTCATATAACGATAGAAACTAGCTGTGTAATGTTGTCTTCTTAAAATCTAAATGACAGAAACTTGCCCCATCGTAGATAAAAATATTTCGGTAAATATAAACACCAGCAATTATGTTTGTTTGTTTTACGTAATCGAACGAAAACAAACATTCTTAAAAAATTTTTCGTTCAACAACAATTTTTTTCTTTTAAAAACGTGTGAGGTGTAATATAAATGAGATATTTAGAGCCTAACATAGAGATATGATCGTCAAAATTTCGCTAGTTTCAATATAAACAGTATTCATATTAAACTTGTTTTTTACATTTCAGCTATTTGTGATGTTTAACTATTGTCAAATAGTTTCAGAATGTACTTAAGTGTTTACTGATTTTTGAACCATACAAATTAGAATCACATAACTGCACAACAAAAACGTATGCCACAGCCACCTAAAGACATTTGACAAGTTGCGAACCATGTGTTAAAATTTCTAGTCATTCTGTTCAATTTGCCAGAGGCTGAAGGGCCAATGGTCGACAAGTGAGCCTTAGTATCCGAATGGTAAAGAGTGGGCATAAGTGACTGAGTAGTTTAAATAAGGAACTCGGTGGCAGAGTTGCCTAAAGCGGTCTTATAGGCTGATTATACATGTACTAAGCACGCGATGAGAAATCGCCTCTCATAGCATTGGTCAGAATTCCTTAGCGTGACCTAGAAGTGAGAAGGTTTGTCAGGTTGTTTGCTGAAGGTTTGTGGTTTTTCCGGGTACTCCCGTTTCAATCACTACTCCGGAACCGACCGTTTTAATACAATGCAATCGAAACAAATCTTGATTGTGGTGTAAAACCCCGTCGCTTTACCCAACTCTTCCACCGGCAATTCCATCATGGTAAACACAGTCAACGATTTGTTTCATTATACATGTAGTTACATCTGTCATATACCATTTTTAATGTACTGAATGATAAAATTTCAAATTAAAAAAAATGTTTATGACACAGCGATTATAAGTCAAACATGTTTTAAGGTTAATGTATCCAATATAGTTTAGAAACCCCCACAGGGAGTTAAAACTGTTTTATGAAAATGCAAAGGAATCTATCAATAGATTTAACTAAGTTTTCCAGTTTGAAGTGATAAAAACAGAAAGGATGCATTTTATCCTTTACCTGCTGTCTCTATTATTATAATTATTTATCTTATATATATATATAATTTTTCTTTGTTTTTTTTCCTCCACAAAATGTTAAATTAAAATGACAAGATACTTACATTTATGCAGCTTAACTAAGAGGAAAATCCGATAAAACATTCCTAACTTGTCTGATGTGGAACGAAGTCACAAACAATATTCTGTTTATAAAAACCAGATCATTTTCTTAAATATAACTATATAAAGTGATTGTTATTCCATACTGCAACATTATTACTGGAGATTAAGACAGATGTTTTGTGTACAGCTTCGTGGTATTTGAATGTGCATAAGTGATGTCTTTATCGCTTCTAAATACCCATTAAGTTAGTTTAACAAAGACAAATCGATATGCCGTGATTACTTCAAGAACTTGTTATATCAATAACAACATAACTGCCTTAGAGGAACGATGACATTCTATTAAAGCTAAAAAGTAATTATCGCAATTTTTTCTCAATCTTTTGAGGTAATTACAAACACTTAATTTATTTCCCGAATGTAGATATTATATCCGAATACTGCCTTGACTAGAGCTAGTTTCTAACTGTTGACATGTCCAGATCTAAATTGTGTCTGACTGATTAGATTAAGTTTCCATCTGTTGACATGTATATAGGTAGTTTCCATTTGTTGACATGTACAGATCTAGGTTATGACTATTGACTTGTCTGGATCTTGTTTGCGACTGTTGACATGCCAAGATCTAGTTTCTGACTGTTGATATGTTCAGATATAGTTTCTAACTGTTGATATGTTCAGATCTAGTTTCTGACTGTTGACTTGTCTAGATCTAGTTTTCAAACTTTGAAATGTTTAGACCTAGTTTCTTACTGTTGACATGTCCAGATCTAGTTTTTGACTGTTGACATGTTCAGATCTAGTTTCTGACAGTTGACATGTCCAAAACGTTGTTTTTGACTGTTGACATGTCCAGATCTAGTTTCTGACTGTTGACATGTTTAGATATAATTTCTGACTGTTGGCATGTTTAGATCTAGTTTCTGACTTGTTGACATGTTTAGATCTAGTTTTTGGCTGTCGAAATGTCCAGATCTAACTTCTGATTGTTGACATGTAAAGATCTAGTTTTTGCTGCTGACATGTTTAGATCTAGTTTCTGACTATTGACATGTCCAGATCTAATTTCTGACTGTTGACATGTCCAGATCTAGTTTCTGAATGTTGCCATGTCAAGATCTAGTTTTTGACTGTTGACATGTTCAGATCTAGTTTCTGACAGTTGCCATGTCCAGATCTAGTTTTTGACTGTTGACATGTTTAGATCTAGTTTATGGCTGCTGACATGTTTAGATCTAGTTTCTGACTGTTGACGTGTTTAGATCTCGTTTTCGATTGTTGGTATGTTAAGATCTAGTTTCAGACTTTGACATGTCATCATCTAGTTTTTGACTGTTGGCATGTTTTGATCTAGTTTCTGACTGTTGCCATGTCCAGATCTAGTTTATGACTGTTGACATGTTCAGATCTAGTTTCTGACTGTTGGCATGTTTAGATCTAGTTTTTGACTGTTGACATGTTTAGATCTAGTTTATGGCTGCTGACATGTTTAGATCTAGTTTCTGACTGTTGACATGTTTAGATCTAGTTTCTGACTGTTGACATGTCCAGATCTAGTTTTTGACTGTTGACATGTCCAGATCTAGTTTTTAACTGTTGACATGTCCAGATCTAGTTTCTGACTGTTGCCATGTCCAGATCTAGTTTTTGACTGTTGACATGTTCAGATCTAGTTTCTGACTGTTGGCATGATTAGATCTAGTTTTTGACTGTTGACATGTTTAGATCTAGTTTATGGCTGCTGACATGTTTAGATCTAGTTTCTGACTGTTGACATGTTTAGATATCGTTTTCGATTGTTGGCATGTTTAGATCTAGTTTCAGACTTTGACATGTCCAGATCTAGTTTCTGACTCTTGGCATGTTTAGATCTAGTTTCTGACTGTTGCCATGTCCAGATCTAGTTTATGACTGTTGACATGTTCAGATCTAGTTTCTGACTGTTGGCATGTTTAGATCTAGTTTTTGAATGTTGCCATGTCAAGATCTAGTTTTTGACTGTTGACATGTTCAGATCTAGTTTCTGACAGTTGCCATGTCCAGATCTAGTTTTTGACTGTTGACATGTTTAGATCTAGTTTATGGCTGCTGACATGTTTAGATCTAGTTTCTGACTGTTGACGTGTTTAGATCTCGTTTTCGATTGTTGGTATGTTAAGATCTAGTTTCAGACTTTGACATGTCATCATCTAGTTTTTGACTGTTGGCATGTTTTGATCTAGTTTCTGACTGTTGCCATGTCCAGATCTAGTTTATGACTGTTGACATGTTCAGATCTAGTTTCTGACTGTTGGCATGTTTAGATCTAGTTTTTGACTGTTGACATGTTTAGATCTAGTTTATGGCTGCTGACATGTTTAGATCTAGTTTCTGACTGTTGACATGTTTAGATCTAGTTTCTGACTGTTGACATGTCCAGATCTAGTTTTTGACTGTTGACATGTCCAGATCTAGTTTTTAACTGTTGACATGTCCAGATCTAGTTTCTGACTGTTGCCATGTCCAGATCTAGTTTTTGACTGTTGACATGTTCAGATCTAGTTTCTGACTGTTGGCATGATTAGATCTAGTTTTTGACTGTTGACATGTTTAGATCTAGTTTATGGCTGCTGACATGTTTAGATCTAGTTTCTGACTGTTGACATGTTTAGATATCGTTTTCGATTGTTGGCATGTTTAGATCTAGTTTCAGACTTTGACATGTCCAGATCTAGTTTCTGACTCTTGGCATGTTTAGATCTAGTTTCTGACTGTTGACATGTCCAGATCTAGTTTCTGACTGTTGACATGTTTAGATATAATTTCTGACTGTTGGCATGTTTAGATCTAGTTTCAGACTTTGACATGTCCAGATCTAGTTTCTGACTGTTGGCATGTTTAGATCTAGTTTCTGACTGTTGACATGGCCAGATCTAGTTTCTGACTGTTGACATGTTTAGATATAATTTCTGACTGTTGGCATGTTTAGATCTAGTTTCTGACTGTTGACATGTTTAGATTTCGTTTTCGATTGTTGGCATGTTTTGATCTAGTTTCTGACTGTTGACATGTTTAGATATCGTTTTCGATTGTTGGCATGTTTTGATCTAGTTTCAGATGTTGACATGTTTAGATCTAGTTTTCGATTGTTGGCATGTTTTGATCTAGTTTCTGACTGTTGACATGAAATCGTTTTCGATTGTTGGCATGTTTAGATCTTGTTTCAGATGTTGACATGTTTAGATCTAGTTTTCGATTGTTGGCATGTTTAGATCTAGTTTCAGACTGTTGACATGTTTAGATCTAGTTTCTGACTGTTGACATGTTTAGATCTAGTTTCAGACTTTAATATGTTTAGATCTAGTTTCTGACTGTTGACATGTTTAGATCTGGGATTTCTGAAAAATGTTAAGCAAAAATATGGCATGGCACTATTTTTAAGGATTTTAAAATATCTACATAAATGGATCTAATTTCCATGGAATGAATAAATGATTGTAAGAGATAGTGTACAAGCTGACCGATTTCTTTTAAACGAGATCCCATGGGTAAATCAGAACAAAATAAGGACAATAGGGGATAAACATGGAAATACATCAAATATGCAACAGTTTAGAGAGCAGATTACAGTACTGACTGTGTATATATAAGTGAGTTTGTTTGTTAACGATGTGCATAAATAAATCTCTTATAAGCCTAGGGTTGAATTTTTGTCGGCATTGAACTGACAGTCTAGTTCTAAAGAAACTTCATGTTATATGTTATGTTTTAAAAAATAAATAAACGATTATTTTGTTAATGAAATGACAATGAAAACAAGTCACATTAAATGTGAAGTATCAGTGAAAACATCTTAACATTGCCAGAAATAAACAATAATATTTCCTATTAGAGGTGTATTTCGGAGTTTATAAACAAAACATTGATTTTTTATGGTGCTTAATTAATTATAGAATTATACCGTTAATGAATGATAACATTATGATGGTTAAAATGTCTATAAAACATTAATAAAACGTATTCCTCTATGGCAACGTGTCACACAGCAAAAGGTACCGAATCGAGATGAAACAAAATTTCATTACGGTAATAGGGTTACCATTGTTAACGCAGTTGACCAGAACAAATTTTACGTAGCTGGTCAACAAATAATTATCAGTTTTATTTGAAGTTCTCCATAGAGCATTATCAATTACAATCTGAATATACAATCATTATTTTGGAAACTGAACTGTGACAGATATTAACATTAGATACATTAGATATACAAAATTATAAACTCTATTTTTATGTTAATACTATTTATCTTTTTGGTTTTATTATCGATGTATTCAAAATACATTAACAGGCTGTATAAAAATTTACAGTTAGGTCTTCTCAAGCTCGTTACAGTCCGGTTTTAATTTTGCTACATACCGTGCTCTGGTATTTGCAATAAGCTTCAAGATATTTCATTTTTTTGAAGTCGCTTTCACTTCAACATGAGAGTCTAGTCGCTTGTCATGGGATAAACTTGAACTTATCGCTTAAATCTATTGAAAGTTTTATATTTAACGACTGTTAGGCTGTCATGTTCTACTTTTGATTTTTTATGAAATAATGCATTACAAAAAGTAGCACAGGACAAGACCATATCCAATACAACAAAAGATTGTAAGCTATTTAGTCTGAACGTCTGCTGTGGAATTGGTCGATAATGCATACCTTCTACATTAACTACATGTATTATAACTTAAATACGTTTTTCATTCTGAAAGCTAAGTGAAACTAAAGTATATATCAGGAAATGACAATAGATAAAGAAAACCTGTATTGAGATTTTTTTTTATATGTTTCTGTAAACTCAATTACAAACAAAATGTTTGACGACATTTTGCTCGGCAGCTTTATATTGTGTGTTGTATTATAATTAATACATTTTACGAAACTTTTGTTCAATAAAGAAATGTTCTAAAACATGATAAAACCTGTAAACTTTTAGTAGGTACATTTGTAGGGATAAAAAACTCATCATTAACAGATTTTTACACACTTATGTAAATCTTTCTTTATTGTTACTGGCACTGTATTTCGTTTCGTAGTAAGGTAAGCACGAGGTTTGGATATATGTACTAGTAATAGACACATTTGACGCATTGTTTTTCTCTGTGTAACTATGTTCGAGATATTAGTGTTTTATGACGTGACCTCAGGTAGATGTAACGATGTCTATGATTAATGTTACATGATGTGACCCCAGGTAGAGGTAACATTGTCTAGATTGTATGGCATGTAACCAAAATAACAGAACTTTGTTGTACCAATTATCACAAAAAGAGTGCATAAGTCTGTCGAAAGCTTTAGTGCGAAAAAACAACAAATACTGCCAACATATATCGACGTTGACATTTGCAATGTAAAAAAAAAAAATTCAGGTTTTATAGTAGTCGAAATATCAGAGAAACGTTTAAGAGAATGGTCGCTTTCCACTGCGCTTATGCATAATTTTTTTTGTCATCGAACGGACGCAACTAATCACATTGAATCTAAGTCATCATAATCATCCAAATGCTTTAAAGATAGTCAACCTTAGACTTAGAAAGGGACACTTGACTGGAGAAAAATGTCAAAACGCCATTTGAATCTAAGGCGAACAACTTTACAATAGTGATAGCGGTCGCACACGTGCGCTTTTCAAGCAATCATTCCCGAACGGCGTGAGCGTCAAAGCGAAAGCATACGTACACTGTCTTGAACGGGCCTCTCGTCTATACTGTATAAACAGGTGTGATCTATATATGAAGGCGGTTTCTATTTAGACTTTTCTGTGTAGACAGGTGTTACCTTAAAAAGAGGCGGTAGCTCTAGCTTCTTTATTGTACTCTAAGTTAATTTTTGTTTCAGATCTCATATGTACCCAATTAGTAACTAAATCTTACAATCTTCATGTTGCTATTAATTAACAAATACTTGTATTATACATACACGTGCTTCAAGCCAGATGAACAAACAAGTGCACAAGTGGGTTTGTTTTCTTATGATTATCTGGCGTATACATCTAAAGAATACTAGACTAAATATAACAACACTTTTTATTTCAATCTCAAGAACTGATTTTTAAAAAGTTTATCTTATTCATGCTGATTACTGATTATATCAGACAAAAGGTTTAACTTTTGGATGGTTACAATCTCAAAGCAATGTAAATCACTCTTACTTTGTTATGACTACAAACACAGTAACTATTCCTTGATTAGCCTAAGCCATGTTTCACTTGAAAGAAAATATTAGGTTTTCACAGCATCATTAATATTGATGAATAGTTGTTTCATACGTTGAATCACATAAGAAACTTCTCATTATCAGCGAGATTTAAAAGCTTATTTAGGTAAAATTCATTATAATGACAGAGAGAAGAAAACGTGTTTCATTGGTAAGAAAATATTGAGTTTTTACAGCATCACTGATATTGATGAATACTTGTTTCATACTTTGAATCTGATAAGAAACTACTCATTATCAGCGAGATTTAAAAGGCTTATTCAGGTCAAATCCATTATAATGACAAAGAAAAGAAAAAAAATAATTTGATAATTTAGTAACATTTATCGATATTTATGTAATTAATTTGAGCAGTGCATCTGATAACTGTAAATACCTAAATGTGCATGCGATGATATGGTTGTGCATGAGATGTGATAATGGTTATCATACTCGGCAACAATGGTGATATATCATTACTACAATCAGTTTAAGTGTTATGTTGAAGCTTTTTATATGGTAGTATTCAGAAACCTTTTGAAACATTGATTTTTATATCATATTCTTGGTTATCATTTACTGAGAAAATAGGGATATGTAATTGCTTACAACAAAATGCTGTTTATTGAAACTATGGTGAACTACTGATGAACATCTCCTGGTAAACTTTCAGTATTGCATATCAGAAGTACATCGTGTGTAACGTTTGTCTATCAAACGTTTCTGAATAATTCTGTTCATATCCAATATTAAAAGACTGTTTACTACTGTTAATATTACAATAAACTATTAGTCTAGTAGCAATATAAAAGCAGTAAACCTCATATCAGCCAATTCACATTCATAAACGTATCGTCCGAGTGAAAATGTCTCTCTCTGAACAGAAACTGCAACAAGTATCCACCTGATGTAGCTACAACGGTGTCATGTGCAAAATTTTGAATTTTTACAAAGAGAAATATTCAAAATTGTCACATGTAGAATTTTGAATATTTCTCTTTGTAAAAGTTCAAAATTCTGCACATGACAACGGTACTCATGTTTCTCTTTTACGAACTGCAGAACGAATGCAAATGAGATGGACAAATTGAGTACATTGTAGATACAGACCGAGGCCATATTTGTGATATTATTGCGTTTTTTTACCGTGATCATACGTGATTCACGTATTTTATAGAGGTAGATCGTTATGGCAAAAAAATTGTCGGAACAAGACCAATAACCAAATAGCCGTATGTATACAATGATTTATTATGATGACTTTTAACATCTGTCTTGCCAATTTATGAAGTAAATCGGTATTTTCTAATTCCTGTTAATATCTTATTGGGATTGTTATAAAGATAAAAATAGCAGTAGTAAAAACAAAATGCCTTTCTAACTTTGACAGTCATTCTGATAAGAACTTGTATGTTTGGTTACTAATGAGCAAAAACTGCTTTGAATACTTATGGAAATGGCATTGTTTGTTAAATAAACTGACTTGGGAAAGTCAAACAAAGTTGTCACTAATTCATGCAGATATTATCAGTGTTGGGTAGGAATGACAAGATAAACCTTACATCACTGAAGAAATACTTCCATGATTCTTCTCTCACTTACTTTTATGAATCATTAAGTTAACTGGTAAATGCTAACTTTTGATTTGCAACCGTGTCACGTGATCAGTACACATGAACGTTGGTGTGGATAGCTTATAGACGTTTGAGTCTCAAAATAAGGTATCTTAGTAGACAACCACAACGTATGCAACGTATGTAACCTCCATTGAAAGCTGTCGCAAGGCTTTGGTACATGATAATATGTTTTTATCGTTTCAATAATTAAGATGGGGACAAAAATGGAACAGCATGTACGAATGTTAACTATTCCGTGCAAAAAGGTACAATAAAATGTAAAACGTTAATGTTTGGCAATAGAAAATAATTTACTTTTTCTAAAGCTTCTAAAGCGCACGTTAAAACTTGTGTTAAAATTACCGTTCATCTTCATTGAAAAAATTTAAAAAGACAGTTTGGATGAAAATGATTAAAAATATAATAACACTGATGGTACACTTAAATGTATCCAGTGGTGTGGTTATAGTAACTTGAAGACCCTAACTAACCATTTATTTTACAACTAAGCACCAACAATAACTCTGGTAGACGTGTAGCCTGAGTGGGCTGACTTACTATGTATGGTCAGAAGAATATTGCCATTACAACAGAAATCTTTAATGTATAATCACTTTATGGCAGTTGTATTACTTTTTAATACATGGAAGTGTATAACTTTAATAATTAAATACATTATTGTACTCTGATGCTATTAACCTCTGCAATAAAAGTACATCTTCTGCAGGTAGTATATCTCGTTTAAATAAAAACCATTAATTCTAAATCATGGCAAATTAACCATCAAACTGTTATTTTTGGTAATGCAAAACTTCCTAATACAAAATAGAATCGGGTTCAGATTTCTAGGATTTGAAAGTATAAGTAAGCCGGAATTTGTATATAACTATTTAATGAAAACTGGGTTAATGGGAAACACTTTAGATGGAACATTTTATCAAGTTTTTTGTTTTTTCTTTTTAATCACAACGTCAGCAGAAGCTGAAAGTTGATTCACAATTTAAATAAAACTAGTATTTCTGTTTATTTTTCTGAAACTCATTCTTGCATTAGCTCACGATAGCACTCCTATGGATAATTACCGTTAATGATTCTAAAAAATAACGTGATGGACACTAAATTGTATTCAGCTGTGTGGTTGGAGAAACTTGAGGGCCCATGCGACCATTTACAACTAAGCACTAACAATAACTCTGACAAACATTTTTCAACACTCATTACGGATATTCAGGCCTGTCATTAATTGCTTTATATCCATGATTTTATGTTTGATATTTAAAGCAAATGCTCACTGTTTAGTTTCAAATACACATTTATTTTGATTGGAAATCAAATTGTTTTTGACATGATGTTTTTTTTTTAAAAATTTTCTTTTAACCATTTTTTCATTACGCTTTTTAATTTCTTAAACAAGGTTAAATTTGTAAATATAAAACTTTTTAATTACTTTCAATAACATTACAATTAGATAGAAAATGGTAGAATTTTATATCATTTTTCGTTCTACTTTTGTTCTTTTATCTAATTTAACATCACGTCAATGTACATGTATATTTATATAGGCAAGATTTATTTTTTATAAATGGTTTCGAATGCAATGTTAAATTATAATGCATGGTGCTTTTATGTATTGTTTTAAGCATGCTAACTCTATTTTATTCATACACTTTATTTATGTTTATTTCTTTTATGATTTAGTGAAAAAGTACCCTATAGAAAATATACCTTACCAAAGTGGTAAATATATAACGTGAAGCACGGAGTGGCTGGATTTACCATGTTGAGAGGAAAATTACCAGTATACAACGCAAATCATTCATGTGTGATCACTTTGTGACAGTTTTATTACTTTTCAAAACATGGAAATCTGATGTTTATACTACATCATATGTATGGCATGATAGTATATCTTCTGCAGATGGTATATCCTGTTTAAATACAAATCATTATTTCTAGACCTTGTTTAATGAATATGCATGCAAGGAAAACCATTAAACATATACTTTTGTTATTGCATATTTCCTTTAATAAAATTACAATAGGTTTGTAATATCTTGGATCTGAAAATACCAGTAACTAGAACGTGCATAATTATTCTTGTTATTGCTAGTATATATCTATTTAATAAATAATTGGGTTTATTAGAACACGTAAGGTGAAACATTTAAATTAAAGGATTTTGTTTTCTCTATTCAACCACAACGTAAGCAGCAACTAAAATTTGCTTCATTATTTTATTCAAACTGTCATTTCTTTTTTTCTAAAGCTTAAACATGTATTTATGCGCATGTAAGAACTCTTTTTATAATTACAGTTAATCTTCATAAAAATAAAAAAATTGACAATTTGAATAAAAATGGTGACAAAATAATGACATTTAACGGACAAGGAAATGTATCCAGTGTTGTTGTTGACTTAAGAGCCCTTAAGAATGCACCGGCAATAAAAATAACGGACAGACTTTTATCAAACACTTTTTACATAATGCTCAGGTCTGTCTTCAATGGGTCTCTTACATCTACGCTTTATGTTTGACATGTAAAACCAATGAAGACGCCTTTTTTTAATTATACATATATGTAAAAGGAAAGTAGTTTGGGTTTTGATTGCATTTTTCTAAGAAAAATCTTTCTTTAAACCATTTAGCATCACGTCAACTTGTTTTATATAAATGTTAAGTTTTTCGAACAGATTGAATTGAAATTTGTAAATATAAAAACCTGCTTTTAATTACCAAGGTTTACCTTTAATTATATGTAGAGAGTGAATGGTTTGGGATCTGAAAGCAATTTTCTTTCTTTCTTCTAATTTAATATAACATCCCGTCAATACCTCGAAGTATATATTTGTAAAAGCAAGATTAATTCTCTCTCTATATATAGTTTGGAATGCGATGTGTACTTGTAATGTATTGCTCTTTCGTGTATTTGTTTATGTACGTTTATTCGATTTAATTAATGTAATCTATTTTTGTGAATTGGTTTTCCTGTTTTTATTACATCATTTCTAGACATCTTAAGAACAGATATATTAAACATTTGTATTATTTATTATTCATCAGTATACTTTATAACGTTATGATGGGTTTTAATTAATATTTCCATGGGAAATATAGAGATTTATAAACACGTGTTGCTTGAGCTCTCAAATTGTGTGATTTTTTTTCTCCTTTTCATTACATCACCTTCAGACATCTTAACACCAAAACATAAAATACAAACGCATGTACAAGCAGACACACAACTCAAATTTGTGCTATATACTTGCAATTGTATTGTCATAAAGCATTTTTAATGTATTTAACGAAATTTTAATATTTTATGACAATATACTTTATGTTTAACTTATGTTATGATAACAGGATTAAGCTTTATGATAATTTCTTATTTCTATTTTTTTGTTTTAACTTAAATATGAATACTATTTCTATGCAGATAACACTTGATGCCAATACTTGGTATACGGAGTGATTTTGGATATCGTATAAATATAGAAGGTTTACCCGTATACAGTGATATAAATACTATGTTATATATTTCTATGCTTTGTTTTAATGTTTCCATGTCATATTGCAAAGTTTGAATTTTCTGAATTAAAATTATTTAAAATTATACAAACTGACACCAGTTTTTGAGCAAAAATGATATTATCATAATAAATACTTTTAATGAAAAAATATCTACATCATTTAACCCCTCTCAAACTTGTGTTTATATATTAGTTTAATTTTACTAAAATGGTATCAGAGTAAAGAAAAAATAATTATATTTGAGAAATCAACGACTTATATATATATATATGGAAAAATTCAAGTGTTGTAATCGGTGACCTTTAAGAAAATGTATGTAAAAGTAAATCTTGCTGTACAGAGTGTTGAAACCAGAAAGATCGAATGGCTCGTTGATGTTTCCAGTCCCAACAATCAAATGAGGTTATAAGCTTGGCAATATATTTCATTATTGACAGACCATAGTAGACAGTAACGTTTAAGCATTCCGTCTTAAATACGGTGTATAAGCACCAAAAAGTTTTATCCTCCAGAAGGCAACACCAATAACTTAGCTGATCAAATTAATGACCTCAATTTTCTTATCACCACATGTATACATGTTACTTAGTGTGTATTCTTAGGACATAACATTGTTGTAAAATGTACATAATATAATACTTTTACTGACAAAGAACTAATAAATTAGCACGAGCAGTAATTGTTACATTCGTTTTATATATATATATATATATATATATATATATATATATATATATATATATATATATATATATATTGTAACAAATAGTAAAATACATCTGATGGTGGTTGTTGATTCCATGGCGAAGGTCAATGAACACACATATTTACCTACGTTAATTGTGACTGTGGTATTAATTAGCTTAATCTGATGTCTAATGGATAGATGATAATCATCTATAATAATAATAAGAGTGACGCAAGTATCGAAAGATCGCATCCTATTCTATATGTTTTCTTAACATTGCCCTCTATCCTAACGTTCTTTCCATGTGCCTATCTCAATCTAATTGAAAGCATATTGACTTGGGCGTGAAACGCCGTTAACCCACCTCAGATAGTGTTTACAATTTACATGCACTTTAAATGTATGGCTTTAATACAACAGGGTTAAAATATTAAGCAAAGAGACTACATAACAACGTTTTTCATACACAGTCTTTCTCCTTTACATACAAATATAAAGCTAAAACTACTTAAATGAGGCTCTGTACATTTGTGATTAGCACTTTTATTTGCAGTACTAACAGTTACGATATCATATAATCATAGCTGAAAAATAGATATACACATTGAAACCAAAGGTCATTAAAGTAATCTGAAGTTATTTGACACAAAGTGTTTCCAGCGAAATAAGCTTAGAGAAATTCGACAAAATAAAATGATAAATTGACTTATGTTTTAGGTATGAAACAAAACCAATCTGTCATGGCGAAATACATTGAACCCTTTAGTAATGACAACATCAGGAACACCAACGCCTGAACAAGTATCGGCTATCGTATAGGACATTTAGTGACGGAAACAGAACTATTGTGAAAGAACATAGAAGTTATATAAGTATGCCAATTACTTATGAGTACTGATAAATCATATAACACAGGGTCATGGTATGCTGGTTTTTATTAATACAGAAACAACAAGAATGGCTCTTTTTCCGCCAATAATAATTTCTTGCATTCTTTTATATATTAGTATAAGTCTTTTATTTACTAGTACCATATGTATGTTATTGTGAATGCCAAACACAGGACGATGCACGATCATGAATAAGGTCATTTACAAAGACTTGGGTAGTTAAGCGTTCAAATTTTACCCAATCTAAAACAAATACACGGTCAAGTAGGTGTTTCTACCAAGGGTTTTGAATTCCTTGCATCGTCTGGGTACAATTTCTGCGATAGTTTTAGACTGGATATTACTTAGTGCGATCGAAAAATACGGAATTAGGTAAATTAAAAAAATACACAAGAATATTTTTAGAAAAACATACAAACTTGTTGAACGACTTCTTAATTTAATTCATCTTGTTTTTCAGCTTTTTGCATTGGCTTGTTAAAAAATACGGATATTTTGTGACAATCAAATTACTTTTAACCTCACATCAATCACTGGTCATCATTTTTTTTATTTATCTAGTTAAGTGCGCAGTAATGAAAAAGTCGTGTGCTCTCTCTCTCTCTCTCTCTCTCTCTCTCTCTCTCTCTCTCTCTCTCTCTCTCAAAAGCTCATAAGAAAAAATAAGAAGAAAAAATGGATTTGGAGACTTCAATATCATGCCTTGATTAGTTTATTATCCAGGGGCATGAAACCTTGTGTTTTCTGCAAATGTAATCGGTCACTCTTCTTTCACAGAACTAATTAAGTGTATTATCAGTTGAATCTGTCTGGGAACGATAAGCGTTTAATCGTTATTGATATTGTTTTGTTTGAGTGTTCTGTATTAAAGTCTAGAACGGCTCATATATTTTTTAAATAACATGTCAATTGCCTGTTATGTAATTTTGGTCATTTTATGCCATACACATTATAAGGATCTTTAAGTTATATCTGTCTGGAAAAGGATATTTTATGGCCATACTGAAATTATAAGCCAAAATAAAGTCGTAAAGTCATATTAAACTATTGTGTGTGTAAAAAAGTATGACAGTAATCTAAACTAGAAAGATATCTCGGATTACCCAAATCACCGATAATTTAACTAAATATTGACCTCATTAAACCTGCTGAAAAGATTTGTAAAATGAATTTAATATTCCAGTAATAATATTATTACATCATTTTACCAGATTTTTGAAATTTCTTTGTTTCTAAAATTGAAAAATTTGTAAAATTATCGTAAATCCAGAATTTTTATGACGGAACAATTTGGCAGGTTTTAGTATAAAATTTTTTTTATCTCTCGCGGATTCGCCACTGAAAATATTGACAAAATGTCGTTGTAATTTGATATAGTAGGAACAATAATACGTTTTTATGTATTGGTATATAATTATATTTTATTCGAAAATGTATATAAGGTTTTATGTATCAAAATTGGCTAGCATATTAACACTATGTTTATATTTTATACAAAATGTCAATATCTTTGCTCGAGACAAATTGTTCGATTTTTATCGCAATAATATACCAAGTTTTTTACATTCCTCTGGATATATATGTAATCACATAAAAGAAAAATTGGATTCCGTCCAGAAACCTTGAATATTTTAAGTGATCCTTACAGATAAAATAATAAAACCTTTTGACTTTCGATTCAAGCATCAAGGATTTACCTCCCCCCCCCCCAAAAAAAAAAAAAAAAAAAAAAAAAAAAAAAAAAAAGGCAAGAAAGATAAAAGATCATATAATTATAACGATAACTTTATTGGTACCTATATCCAAATAAGGATTGAACCATTAAAAAAAAAATACAACAATAATTACATCAAGACCTTCTCGGAACAGACAATGAATACAGTGAATGCATAATTTTTTAAATAATGTTTTGCAATGTTATGCTCTATATCACAAAATTATTACAGTTTTGAACTGGACAATAGACTCGTGAACACATGACTGCCGTATGTAAGTTCACACGAGAGAATAGTGCCTATTTCTTTATAAACAGATGGATTTGTAGACGTAACTTTATAGAAGTAAATTATGATAAGCGAATCATTTCCTTTCAAATTTGTGGAAATAATAGCTTTTTGATGCGAAACAGTGAGATGGCACTGTCATTAATTAAAACTAACAGGAAATACTTGAATAAAGATATCCATTGATTTTTGGAAAGAATTTATATTTTGTAAGAAATTATTAGGAATCACGGACAAATTTCTTATCAGACAATACGACAATAAAGATTAACAATGCCTAAAGTAATGATAAATTTATATTTATACTTAGTAAACACAAGACTTGTCAATAAAAAATCAATTATATAGCGGAAAGACTACACTTCAAATTAGACCATATATTATCATTATAAAAAATTGTCCTTCTATGAGTAGGATTTGTTCCATTGTGGTTTTCTTTTCCACAAGATTTTGAATGTCGCGATTTATTAACACTGCCCATTTCTGTTGTGCCATTGTTTTTAGTAGATCATTAATAAGTAATCTATATGTTTTCTCGGCCTTAGATTGGTCAATTTCGACATGCATTGTCTGAACAGAATGACAAGTTATTCTTAAACAGTACAAAATTCACCTCTCGACACGATAGAATAAAATTTTATTATAACCAAAATTAACAGCAAATTACAACTTCTTATCATCGAAATTTCATCCTGAGTAGTCTAAATTTAAACTTGTTACTTGAAACTTTAGCTTACTAACAGACTATCTCAAATTCTTATTTGCCCGATAGAGATTCGAAATTAGTGGGTGAGACGCATAGACATCTGTACGCCTATACTTTGAACAAATTTGGCAACCGAGATCCTGATTAAGCGAAACAAATATCTGAATAAAAACTCAACATTGATAAAAAGCCCAGATGCATTTTGGGATTGAGAGAAGTTAACACCATTAAATTGTTAAATATAGTCAAGTAATTTTTGACTTACCACGGTTGCAATCCAGTATCGGAGTCTCCAAATTTTTAATTTTCACATTGTTTGACAACTTTTGTATATATTTACCAAAAATTGGGTGAATATCTAAATCAAGTAGCATTTGATATGACTATCAGGAAATCAGACGTTGAATGGTATCAGCGAGATGTTATTTCTACTTCAAGTTGATATAATCACCTGTGTAACGGTTGTAAAATGAAGCCATGTTACCGTAGAAATACGCAATACACATCAATTATTAACACTTTAAAAACACATGCCTGTAATTAATATTTACATGACATTCAAGAAGGATATAAAATTTTCAGCTTCACCGATTCAATTTTTTGTCTATCTGCTAAAGGCATATCACAAATGAAATAAATTATTGAAAGCTTAGTTAATTGCAAAAACCAATGTCTCTCTTGGAATTTTCTTTCAATTTTCAGAATTACAAATTCATGCAGATTGGTTGGTTACGCACTTCAAGCAAGTCTTTATCACGGCTGACTTCAACATTTCAATAATTTGTGACGATTTAAAACTAACTAGAGACAAAATCTGTTTTGGAGTTGCTGGAGATGATGATTTTCAGACACTTTCAATAACTGTTTTTATAAGGCGGTTATTAATTTTTTTAAAATCATTTTATTATTATTATTATTGTTAATTTATAAATGTATTTCAAATATTTCTTAATTAGAATTTAAAAATTTTAAATTTATATTTCAAGTTTTGAAAAATGAAGTTAAGGATGTGTAAGCAAAATCGGGGATTTAATGAATTCTTAAGTACTTAAATTAGACAGAATTGTTGTAAGATAAAATTAAATAGCTATGCTTTGGAGAGAGAGAGAGAGAGAGAGAGAGAGAGAGAGAGAGAGAGAGAGATGGCTAATAATTGCCATTGTAACTACTTTTAAACTAATCGCTTGGCGCACTTTTAGTATAATTTGCAATAAAGTTGATATATTAGATTCCTGTTGTTTTACAATATTGGTTTCAGAAAGGTTTTTATTATTACACTTAAATAAGTTCTGAAGTATTGGATGGGAAAATGTATAAAACAAATCAAATCAATGTGTGTTCAAGCACTCAAAGAATAACTTGATTACGATGTTGAATTCACACTTTGCGCTTGATAATTATTTCTCTATACTTTATATTAAATGGTTATGATGCTTGATGTGCTATAGCACATGCAGTTATGGAAATACAATCGAAATATGTGGTATGTCTTCTACACACTGTCGTTTTATGTAAGATTTGTTATTGATACACATTTTGTAGACATTAGGTGAATAAACACACAGGCATCATGCCATATGCAGAATATGCAAAAACAAAGAAAAAACCATCATTTCTTTCTAATAAACTATTTTTTTTTACAATTAACATGTAAATAACTTCGACCACCCTACAATATTATTGCTTGTATTGATTTGTTTACAAGCGCATTGCAGATTACTTTCTCTAGCATGTCCATAATATTGTAATTAACATTAAATTTTAACAAATACCGAGTTTATGTAAAAAAAACTATAGTCGATGAACAATTGGAAGCTGTAAACTTGAGACAAAAGGGAATAATATGTGTTGATGACCCTGTGCTTAACCTTCTTAATCTAATATTAAAATTACAATCAATGTGTAGAGATATTAGTCACGTTGCAGTTGTCAATTTTCGTGGTTTGCTTATTCACAAATCATTCTTAATCTTCACTTAGTCGGTGATTAGTGTCTATTTAACAAATGTTTAACAACAAAAGATAAATACCAAAGAAAACCTGAATAATTTTGGGCAATAAAGTCTTACTGATTATATACCAAAGAAAGCCTTATTTTTTGGGGTAAAGAAAGCATCTAAAAAAACTTGATTGCTTCTGGGCAAAAGAAGGGCTCATTAATATAAGCTAGCGAAACCCCGATTGAATTTGGACCTCTTATCGCATGTGATCATTTGAACTCAACAATTTTGAATAACACTAATGTTCTTCAGGTCTCAAGTATTTTCTACACTGTGCCTGTATATCGGAATGATTTTTATACATGTACGTTCAATAAATTCAACCTACTTGTGACTGGTTTTCAAGGTCGCAATCAAAAGCGCGCGTAACCAAGATAACTTCTATTGTATTATTCTCTTCATTATGATTTTTTTTATTTTTCATCTGATGTCCTGTATCTATGTACAAGGTCACACGACAGCCTGTAACAATAATGTTAATTACAAATGGAAGAATGCATTGTTTTTATTGACATCACATACGTCAAAGTAGCATAGTTTATGAGAAAACCCCATAAATAAAACACAGACTTTATGATAAGACCTTTGTTTATCTCAAGTTCCATGCTTTGATGGTGATGATGAATTGATTATAAAATTAATTAACTTTTGAACTTTTGAGAGAAGGATATGTTGTCAAAATTCAATCAAATACCATCTTATTTCTATATTTCATTATTTTTTTAATCATTATTTATTTTTACTTCCATAAGTCTTAGACCAATTCGTTAGACCAATCAAAACTTTATCTGTCATGTCTCTGCAATGTGCGTAGTCCTATATCAGAAAATATACCTTGACAAAGTTGGAATTTGTCTTAACGCTTTGACTCCAAGACGAGTATGCACTTCCTAATACATGTCAAAATCAGTTGATGACCAATTTCGCGAACTTCTTTTACGTAGCAATAGATCTATCAGCGAATAAAGATTTATCAAAAACCATTGCTGGAATGAAAAAAAAGCATCAGCTTCCAAAATGTGATTAATAGCAAATAAGATGTATCAGATAGTTACCATAGTTCTTTGTTCCTTTCATTCTCAAAATTGACCTGCACGTGACGGGTGTAGCTAGCTTGACAGGAGGTGCCTTCCCTTCCGGAGCACCCGGCCTCACTTCCTTGATAGAAGTTCACGTGTATAACATATTTTGCCAGTTTGCAAAGTTTTTACTTTGTTTTTGGGATTGTGATATGGACAAGGACTGGTATGTTTGTTTTATTTTAATTATATATTAAATAACCATAAAATTATTTATGTTTGTCTATATCTATATAAACCAAAAATAAAGTAAACTTAGCAGCATGAGGCCAATAAAGTTAAGTCAATGTGTTTATCGACGTCGTAGGAAATTATTTATGTTTCATTAAATAATGTAACAACCACTTTAAACTAAAGCTCAATTATATTGAGCCAATGGTACCACGCTACTATACTTTCATTAATCCAAGTCCATAAAGCTGCCATTTCTCCCAGAATTTACAACCCAATGCTAAATCTTGTTGGACAGCAATACATCACCGATGTATCATTAATATTGATATTCAGTTGTAATTATAATTTGTTTGTTCATACACAGATGGAGATTGGCTTTGTATTAGTATATTTTAAATTTTATTATTTTATTTATATTTCTTATTTATTATATTTCTTTATTTATTATTATCTATCTATATTTATCTATTTTTATTTTTTTTAACTCTTTTTTGGCTTTGGCTTTAGCTTTTTTTAAGTGACTATTATAATCAAATATTTTTTGCATTTTTTTCAACTTATGAAATCTATATTAAAATAAATTAGAATAATAATTAGCCAATATAGCCAATAACTAGAATACAAAAATCAGCATACTATAGAATGAATAGTATGTCAAATCATATAAAATTACGTGTTTTATTTTTTCCTTTAAATTTCCAATTGTTGTATTTTTATCAGAGCGGATTTTTAATTACATTAATGCTTTTGTATGTTTTCATTTTGATATGATGCCTGTAAAAAATCTTCTCCATAAGTAAGACATACCAAACAGTTGTGATTGTTAAATCATTGTGTGGTAAATAAAGACCTTTTTCATTTTTATAAATTAATTAGTTTAGGACCTATTGTTGTACCATAAGCAGGACAGTTAAGATCTATATAAAGGACCTGAATCCAACCAAAATATGTCATTTTTTCTGAATACTAATTGTCTGTCCAAAGTAAAAAGTCGGTTTTTCATCTTTCTTCTTTCCTGTTTATATTATTGTGGCTTGTTCTAGTTTTTTGCCAATATGAATGCAAAAACCTTGAAAGCAAACTGCAAAACGCACGAAAGCGTGATGATTGCCTTGCAAATACTTTGCATTCATATTGACAATAAACTTCATTTTAAAATAGTGCAATTGCTATATTTTCGTTAAATGTTTCAAAAAGATAATTCATTGATTTCAAGACTAAAACTTCCTTGCACATGCATTTTGGACCCAGAACATGATTTTCGACCGAAATATAGTCCACAAATTTATTTTGTTGATATTTCAATTATTATTGTTTATTATTTTATATCTTATATTTTCATAAAAACATTATGTAAATGAACCGTTTTTGTAAAATCCCATAAATTTGACGTTGCAACTGTGTTTGTTCACCTATGATATTGTAGTTCTGGATTGTGTATTGCAATTTATATGTATTCATACGCGAAATCACGTGGAGAAATGGGAATTTCCCACGGCAAATGAAAATATATGTTTTTTTGACTTTTGTAGATTGGTATAAAATAAATACATTATAAACATATATTTTGTTAATTAAAAGATTCCTGCTTAATGTAACATTGTGATGGTAACATATGTCATGAACGTGTTTTTATATTACATGTTTAATGGGTAAAATATAGGTATAAATAATTGATTTATTAGTTTTCGATTCTCAAAAAAGCCACGTGTATAAAAAATAATTGACGTATCGATGGATATGTAAGTTATATATGTGTATGTGGGCTCCGTCAATAAATAAGCAAACTAGTCATTTATTTAATCATTAAATTGTACAGATAAGAGTATTGTCTTATTATAAAAGTAATACAATGACAACTTAAAATTTATTGCGTAATCATGATTATCAATTTTTCAAAGCGAATATTTAAAAAGGGAATAAAAACAGACAAAGCGCGTTTAATATTCAAGACACATTTAAAATCATATTTCAAAAACAATCAGAACAAGATACGAACGTTATTAGAGTGATAAAATCTCTGTGAAAGGGACGATCTAATAACGAACTTATGACAAACGGCATTGAACAAAAATGAGTCAAAGAACTAGCTTCAAACGAGTAAAACTGACTAAAAATAGCTTAGGACTAAATAAAACGCATATACATATATAAAAACCTAAATACAAGTTGTCTCGTAACACAAATTTATTCTGTTGATATTTCAATTATTATTGTTGTTATTATTTTTTATCTTATATTTTCATAAAAACATTATGTAAATGAACCGTTTTTGTAAATTTGACGTTGCAAATGTGTTGTTCACCTATGATATTGTAGTTCGGGATTGTGTATTGCAATTTATATGTATTCATACGTGTATTCACCTGATTTTTGTGTTTTATAGTCTATATGAATGCAAAAGTTCTCACGCTTGGAGAAATTGGAATTTCCGACGGCAAATGAAACTATATGTTCTTTTGACTTTTGTAGATTGGTATAAAATAAATACATTATAAACATATATTTTGTTAATTAAAAGATTCCTGCTTGATGTAACATTGTGATGGTAACATATGTCATGAACGTGTTTTTATATTACATGTTTAATTGGTAAAATATAGGTATAAATAATTGATTTATTAGTTTTCGATTCTCAAAAAAGCCACGTGTATAAAAAAATTGACGTATCGATGGATATGTAAGTTATATATGTGTATGTTGGTTCCGTAAATAAATAAGCAAACTAGTCATTTATTTAATCATTAAATTGTACAGATAAGAGTATTGTCTTATTATAAAAGTAATACAATGACAACTTGGCAACTTTAAATTTAATGCGGTATATCGTCACTGAAAGGTATACCTGGGGACTCAAATTATGTTCGAATAATCGAATAAAAAAGTTTGAAATGAATAAATTTTTTCTCGGCGATGTCAAATAACTATATTGACCTTAAAAAAACTTTGAGTTAATTTAACAAAAAAAAATTGTTTTACCATTTGCTTATTTTCTCTTATTTTACGAAAAGTAGTCAACCATTCAAAATTTTCAAAATTTCATAAAGTTTCTTGAAAACCATATTGTCAAAATAATACCATTTCCATTTAATATGTTTAATGACTATACTAAAGAATTTTATATATCAAATTCCACAGGAATATCGTAAAAAATTGGCATACAACATTTTGTTAAAATCTTCATTATTTTCACCTTAATTCTGACATTTTCTCCCTTCATATATATCTATATATATATATATATATATATATATATATATATATATATATATATATATATATATATATATATGACAGAATAAATGCTGTATCACACACCTTTAAGACGAAACAAAAATAGAAAAAAAAAAGTTTTTAAAAATATGCATAGCCTAGTAAGTCACAAAAACATTAATCAATACCCTAGCTATCAATTATAAACGTAGATGTTCATGTAGTCGTTCAAGTAGTTTTATAAATAAAACAAAATCATTCACTACTTTCTAGCACTACAGTTTAAGTGATCCAAACCAAAACAAAAACAATTAAAACAGTTTGTTACAAAAGTGATTATATCCCCTGCCACCTTTTTCGGTCGGAAGGTAAATAAGGAATGGGGAGAGGATGACATTTTGAATTTGTTGATAATATGATGCGTCGTATCACAAACATACCAATTTTGTTCAAATCACATTTAAGAAATAAACGATACTCATAGGCGGAAAGTATTCAACCAAATTAGCTGACATTCATTCTTTCAGAATCAGATCAATGTCAAAATTTTAATTTAAAGGGGGTAAAACTCCCAAAAAATCACAGCAACACACAATAGGGGCAATCTGTATATGATAAATGTTTAAAGTGTATCAGAACAATACTGTAAGAGGCAATTGATGTACAGATTTGTTTCCAATGTTGAAAAATTCAACGACAACAAAGGAATAACACGGTTTAAAAATAATGAGAGCAACAAGAAAAAATTATTAGACCATCTGCAGGTGATAAGGAAGAGACCTGCAATGCTTGAAAAGAATCAGTTTAATCGTGTATGAGAAATTCTATGCACAAGGTTTGTCTGCAATGTTGAAAAGGGGCATAACTCTTTAAAAATAAAGACAGCAACAAAAAAAATCATGGGACCATCCACTGGTGATAAGAAAGATACCTACAATGTTTAAAAAATTCAGTTTGATCGTGTAGGAGGAGTTCGATGCACAAGGTTTTTCATCAATGTTGAAAAATTCTAAGTTAACAAGGGGCATAACTCTTTGAAATAATTTGGGCAACACGGAAAAATCACGGGACTATCTGCAGGTGATAAGGAAGAAACCTGCTATGTTTGAAATGAATCAGTTTAATCGTGTAGGAGGACCTTGATGCACAAGGTCTGCGTCGGACGCACGAACTCACGTATACACACGAACGGAGGATGTTTCCAAGGAACAGTCACCTAAAACATATAAACTTTTAAAGAACTCAGTATGATAAGAATACCTACAGTAAGACATTTTCTTGCGAAAAATGTTTGTTTTAATTTTACACCATAAGAATATTACAAAAGATTAAAAGATATCTTTATGGTATTTTGTCTTTGTCTTTTCCCGTCTCCTTTATGCTTTTAAGAACTTATATCGTTGTGTTGAATTCCTATTGCTTTTGCTGTTTGCCAGGTTCATGTTTTTTTAGTAACAAATATTCCTTTCTGTCATTTGATAAATATAACAAAAGCTGAACTTGAACTGTGTGTTAACATAATGTAGTAATAATAGAATACGTTACTAACCGTATGTCTTTTAACTGTCTAGATTATATACTATTTCTTTTGGTGAACAAAATTCAGTTTTTAACGACAAGTGCGATGAGTTTGTTAAAATTTCTTAAACGTCATATATTGCTTGAAACACGAAATATGACATGCGTTCGACAAATTTACCGTCATGTTGATGAATACGTTTTTAACCTAAAAAAAACCCCACAACAAATGTTGCAATTAAAGGTGATCTTATTATCTCAGTACATATTATATCTTTAGTTTATGCTCTCAGTATTTGATAGATTCCATAGGTTCATTTACCACTATTTAAATGTACCACGAAACACAATACAAATTTGACGGTAAAATTTATTTTCATCTACCAGTATGTTACAGTTCAACGGAACACATTGAAAATGTGACAGATTTATTTAGAGTCGATTTATTAATAGAAATGGAATTCTACTAAGACTTTTCTATTGTTATGGGTGCAAATGCACAGGAGTTTAATGCCAAAATGCCTTTAATTATTAGATTGCAAGAAAAGAGGCTACTTAGTTGATATGAAATACTACAAGTTTTGGTGGATTACCATTATAATAATCGGTATGTAATCATTTATTTAAAAAGTAATTTTATATTTCTAGTATACAAATCTGGAGCAAAAAAAAAGATAATTTTAATATATTTTAATATACATTTATCCATATCGGACAAAGAAGTTAGTTGCAGATATGGAGATGAATTAATTTAAGCATTTAGCTTGTCCCCGAATCCAACTGAAATGTAAGAGTAAATATGTTTAATGATATGAAATTATGTTTTATTTACAGAATAAATTATCGTTTAAACTAAACTTTAAAAAAAATAACAAAATATATGTATCAATTTTTTTCCAAAGGTCCAATCATGAAAAAATAATGTATATGCACTTACCGTATATGGAGGTAGGGTTTCTTTATAACTGTGATAGAGCAAATATATTACCATATACACAGATACGCAGTGTATATTCGTTGTGTTTGACTATGTTGGTCTTGTATTTTTATGTTACATCATATGTTTATATATTTAATGTTAAAATGAATATGTGGTTGCGATTAATGATTTATTAATGTTTAGGTATCGATTGCTAAAAAGATATTGTAAAAATCATTATTTTATACATCGATTATAAAGTCAAAGTCAAAAGTCATATGTATATATTCTTCAATTGAACATGTTAAGTTATTTCACTAATAAAATTAACATATGTTACTTTTATAGCCTTATATGTCTTGTCCCTAAAGAGAAGGTAACTTTCTTCAAATCAGAATAAGATGGTTGTTTTAAGAATGTCCAATGCATTGGAGCTCATTCAAAGCAACGTTGCCCTTCCCAGCTAATGAAGTCACCAGAGTATTGCCAAGCTGTCTTGATCAAAATGGCTTTTGAATCTGTCATTGATTTGAAATGAAAATAAAAGAAACTTAGATTAACGGTGTATATCAAAGGTATTGGGTGATGTATATGTTTAAAACCATGAAATATGCTTGCTAGTATTCTAGTAAATATATAATACAAATACCAGTTAAATTTTGATGTGCCAGATGTGCACATTTCGGAAATTCATTCCTCATCAGTGACACTAAGACCGAAAAGTTTGATACATAAAATATAAGCCAAACAGTTGAAAATATAATTATAATGAATCTAAAGTTTCAAAATTATATTAATCCAAATCCAGCTTAGGAATGCTGTGCATGAGGGAACAAACCTTAGTTTTAAATTAATTTCAAATTTTAGACGACTGAAAATTTTGCTAAATAGTACATTTTCTTACAGTACGAAGTACTGCCTACTGAGTTATTGATACCCTCGGGGAGTTTTACTCCACCAGCAGCGGTACCCGCTCAGGGGTAGTAAATATATAATACAAATACCAGTTAAATTTTGATGTGCCAGATGTGCACATTTCGGAAATTCATTCCTCATCAGTGACACTAAGACCGAAAAGTTTGATACATAAAAAATATAAGCCAAACAGTTGAATAATGAATCTAAAGTTTCAAAATTATATTAATCCAAATCCAGCTCAGGAATGCTGTGTATGAGGGAACAAACCTTAGTTTTAAATTAATTTCAAATTTTATACGACTGAAAATTTTGCTTTATAGTACATTTTCTGACAGTACGAAGTACTGCCTACTGAGTTATTGATATCCTCGGGGAGTTTCACTCCACCAGCAGCTGTACCCGCTCAGGGGTAGTAAATATATCATGCAAATACCAGTTAAATTTTGATGTGCCAGATGTGCACATTTCGGAAATTCATTCCTCATCAGTGACACTAAGACCGAAAAGTTTGATACATGAAAAATATAAGCCAAACAGTTGAAAATAATGAATCTAAAGTTTCAAAATTATATTAATCCAAATCCAGCTATGGAATGCTGTGCATGAGGGAACAAACCTTAGTTTTAAATTAATTTCAAATTTTAGACGACTGAAAATTTTGCTAAATAGTACATTTTCTGACAGTTCGAAGTACTGCCTACTGAGTTATGGATACCTTTGGGGAGTTTTACTCCACCAGCAGCGGTATCCGCTCAGGGGTAGTAAATATATAATACAAATACCAGTTAAATTTTGATGTGCCAGATGTGCACATTTCGGAAATTCATTCCTCATCAGTGACACTAAGACCGAAAAGTTTGATACATAAAAATTATTAAATACTCAAATGACAAACCAATGATTTTTCAAATTCGAATTTTAGACTTCTAAATGCATCTAAAATATTGTTACAAAAAATAGATTTAATGTGTTTTTGTGTAGTTTTATGTCTTTTAAATTGCGTTCTCCGTACCATTATCAAGTTCTCGATTTTTAAAATCAATAAAACATTACCATGACAGTACTATGTGACTGAAAGAAAAAACCTAGCATACTAATAAAACAGGAAAACTAGACAAAATAAGTTATATATAAAGCTTAAATCTAACATAATATTCGACTGTACACAAGCAATGGATATTTTAAAATCAAACAAGTATTTTTGTTAAATATTTAACAAATCATGTTTTCATCATATGTGAACTTTATTAGATAAAATTTAGGCATAACTTATACAAAAATTTGATTTTAAGAAAGAAACGTAAAATTTCCTTTACTAATGCAGTTATTAAATACATTTGGTACATCCTAAGAATTAGAATGTAAAAAATAATTTTAATTCATTGATAAAAAACAAATTATCATAGACACCTTAATGATTTTTCAAAACTTACTTCTATTATGTGTAAAATCATTATTTAAAGCTGCATTAAGTTTTCCAAGAAAAAAATAAAACGGTGCTAATCTAATAAATGATGTTTCTAATGAACAATGTTACATTTGGTTCAACGATAAAAGCTCGAGTAAATACAGAAATTACAGTACTTATCCAGCGAGATGCAGCATTTGGGATCTAATATTAGAACATGGTTACGTCATCAAAACCCGGGTCATTTAAACACAACTTTTAAAACGGTGAAATACGATAAATTAAACACAGAACTTCTTGAATTTGTCATTTGTGACTTAGTAAGGGAAAAATAACACCATTTCAAATACATCTGGATATTAATGAAGGACAATTAATGCAATTTGTCATGTTTCACTTTCGATTCTAGGCTTTTCCATACATCCGTGCGCATGCTCCAAGCTCATAATTACCATCGTAGAACACTGACCAACCGGTCAGAGGATTCCGTTTATTTACAGCTAAAAAAATGAAAGTTTAGAAAATGAATGTCACGGATCATTGTTAGAAGATATCTTCTTTTAAAAAAATATATTTTTAGAAAAAAAAAATTCAGAAATTTGGTAAACTTAATGCAGCTTTAAATGCTTCGTTTCAATAATTTGACTTAAATCAGTATTTACAATTAGGTATTCTGTGTTTTGTATTTATTTTTAAAATAATTTTAAGCGTCAACGTAACATTCAATTAATACATCGGTACGTTTGTGCAAAACGGTATTGGAACAAATTTTGCGATTCCAAATACGATAGAAATAATAATTCCACATATGTGTTACAAAGAACAACATGGTACTCTTGTGAATCCAAATGAAAACATCTACAATTGCTCATGTTTCTTTGTTTTAGTACATCGTGTTTAATTGTGTTAATTAATGTATCAATGATATACCAAGCAACCCGCTTTTCCTCTGATAACACATCTTTTGTCATTTGTCGTTTGAGCGTATAAATAACACTGTGCATTAACACTGTGCATTGACTTTTTGTCTTGCAATAGACCACAGAGATGTTATTCTGTGCAAATTCTCCATCACACTTCACTAAATAAAGGGTCTTCTATTGATGGCTAAAAATAGTGACAATTGTGTTTCTGCATTGATAACAAATTAACATTGTCTTTATTTTATTTTATTTAAACAGTATTACAGTTATTACAATAAGTGATTAATAATCGAAGTTACTTTTTTTGCAGTAGTCCAAAAAGGTTCCATTAGAAATAAAATGATCAACATGAACATGCTGGAAAATTCCCATTGTGTCAACCACAAATATCGTTAACAATATACGCCACTATATAAGTAAACTTAAATACTTGTGTTACAGCTTTTCTGTTGTAATATAATTAATATTAATACGTTGTATAATACAAAGTTGTTTTTCGTTCGCTGTATCGGTTTCCAGGAAATGTGTTTATAAGATACAGAAAAACTAGACAAGACGGCATTTGTTTAGAATCTGTTGTTATATATCTTATATTTTACAAACTTCACTTTTTCAATTAGAAACAGTGTTATTTCTATTATTATAACGCCAAGTTTATATATTCAGTTAGACATTTCTCACTTGAAAATATATTATGTTGATTTAACAGGCAATTAAAAACATTTGTGTTGGGAAATAATTGGTAGTTGGTGAATGTTGTAAATGGCAATTTATTTTTTCACTTTCGTTATTACACAAACATCTTGAGTATACATTAGATTTTATTTAGTATAGGTATGCATGAAATAAATCATAAATCGTTTTTTGCTTTAAAATAATATAATTTAATTAAAATCTAAAAAATCGCAATAGAATATTTTAAAAGTATTCTGAAAAATGGTTTTAACAATAACTCCACTAAAATATAAATTAAATCTTTGTCATCTCCGATTTATTTACAGACGTTCATCTATTAATACATAATGAAGTAATTATTTGATACAACAAGTGTTTTCTGCCAAAAATTGTCAAGACAGTCTAAACACAGTAGTTCTAGCAATAATATAAAGGAATTAATTAAATAATAATAATAAAACACAGTTGTAAATGATTTCTGCACACCAACATAAAAAACGGCTGGCAAGACAGCTTAACCACAGGATGATTATTATCTACAGCTTGTTTTAACAGGGTCTCAAAATAAATCGTATAGTGTATAACAGATAAGGCAAAAAATTAAACAAGGTACTGTGACATTTTAAAAATACAATTTCTATAAGAGCTTGACAACTGGCATCAATATTTTGAGGTTGTATCATGTAATAATAAGCTAGCCTAATTATAATTAATGGTATAAAATTTATTTTCTCAGCAGTGGTGTCATATCAAACAAAGTACATGAAATCGATACTAATCAAGTGTCACATTATTTTTGACTACACAAAAGCCGAGAACTGAAATGTTTTACATTTAGTTGTAAGAAGAGACAGAAATTCTACTTTTGGCAAATATAGAAATAAGTAATCTTAGAAGTTTTGCATGTAGACATTTTAGAATTTGCGTTGTGTTAAACATTGACAATGTCAATATTTTATGAAAAAAATGAAAGTTTTTTTTTTTGTTGCTTTTGCAAACGTAATCCTTATAAATGTACATAAAATATATGTAATTTACTTAGTAACTCCTGCTTCCTGAAAGGATTTCCTGTTTTAAAATTGTAAGATCTTTCCCGCTTCGAAGCGAATTAATCTAATTTTTTTAGACAAGTGGATCGCAATGATACTTTTATATTGATGCAGTTATTCTTGATGTCAGATATAGACCAACATCAGACAAAGAACACCTTACATCACCAATGTGACTGTTTAGTCAAATAAAACAAAAAATATGGTGTCATTCATATATGGTTTAACATGTCTATACGAGCTATTCGATTTCTCAATAAAAAAAACTAATTTGAGAAATACAGTTGCTTAACACAGGTATGAATAAGTTCTCAAAAATGCCATAACACGAAAATGATTTACTGTTTTCTGATAGTAATATACATGTATGTTATATTATGATTACAACCAAAATAAGTTTTACTTCAACAAAGAATTAATAGCTTTTCATTTTCATTGTGATCCAAAATGATAAAACAGTTGTTTGATTGATTCTCTTTTCGAGAGTGTTGTTAAAAATTAATAAATAGCTTTTAATGCATTGAAATGATTTATGTCTAAAATAATATACTCTCTTTGAATCAATGATTTGAAATTGAGTATCATAAAGTAGTAATACAATATTGTTGAAGTGAACGGATTTAATTTTTAATTTCCTTGAAACATGACTCATTTTGGAACACAACAACATGAAATAAATATTAAATCTATAAATACAAAATAATTGTAATCGGGATCTTATATTGTAATTCTAGCGTTTATTGATGAATAATCAGTACAAGGAATTAATTACACAGAATATGTCACGGTTATCCTTGTGATAAAAAATTTTAAGTTTTTTTAAATTTCATATTCATTTTGTAATTATAATGTAAGTATCCATAAAGCACAATTAACTTAACGTTAAAAGTAGTGCTAAGGTTTAGATTATCATTTTCGTTTACTAACCCTGTCTATTACTGAACCGAAAGAAAAATTATCTATTCACAAAGATGTTTTCTATTATTACAATTATTTTTATATATTTTTTTTTTTTCATTTATTTATTTATTTATTTATTTTTGTTTTGTTTTGTTTTGGTTTTTTTTGAGAAGTAAAAATCTGTCTTAAAATTTTAAAATATGTAAACTGTACATTATATATTTTTGTTGAAAAGTTAAATTGTTTCTGTTTTATGTTAAATATAAGCAGTTCTAGTAAAGGTAATAGCTAGTAATACTTCAGAATATACTATTGCCAAAGTTGTGTCTGCTAGTAATTTAAATATATTGCTGTCAATGATGTTCACCTTTCAATAAGCAAAAATACAGTACTGTAAATCAGTATATATTTATAGTAATCTGCAGTGGTGCTTTTGATACATTCAACTCTTTTGGTAGCCATGCAAAACTCTAATTTCTAGCTTCAATTTGAGATTATAAGATTTTTTGCAAAACTAATTATTCATTTCACATTATTGCATACATTATGATATCCAGTACATTATAACATACACAAAATATTGATTTCTTATAAATATAATTTGTAATTATCATTAAGTTCGTTTGAAGGTGATTCCTTAAACTCTGCCATCATTTTCCTTTAAATAAATTTTAATCAGGATAGACAATTTTTTTCAACAAATACGTCATTATTAAAACATCCTGCTGCCATGGCCTACAGTAAGGTTCATACAAATATCAAAAATGCTATCTATATTTACTAAGTACATGAGTATTTAATTTGTAATCGAATTAAACCTTAAAATGTGTTGCAAATTTTAATATTAATCAATGTTTTAAAGAATTGCGCATATCAATCGAGAATACATTTCTTTGGTCTTATATGAATTTGCGCTTTTACCCATATCATAGTTGTCGTCAGTGTATCATTTCACTGTAAAATGTATTTTTTTAAGATTATTTTTTTCTTTACATTAAACGTTATTTTTACAGATATAATAAAAATAAAAAATAATAATAACTAGAAATTGGTGTATTTAATCAGTGGTATATTATACGTTCCTGGAGGTTCTAATGCAGAAAAAGGGTAAGAAGGACGTTCTTGCTAAAAAGATAAAACTTATATGGTTTTGCTATCGCTACACTACTTTTAAAACTTTAATTAAGTTAAGATATCTAGAACTTAAAAACAGAAAAAAACTGCCCAAACATCACTAAAACTCACAATAATTAATCTTACAATTATTGTAACACTTACCGTCTCTATCAGAAAGCTCTTCTTCATTACTGATACTGTGATACACAGAACAATCTGTTTTGTATTGATTCAAAGAAACTTATGTAATGTGCATTAGAATCTGATATAGCGTATATGTGCAGTTGATATTAAAAATTGATAAATATTTTATCAAAATAAAACATTAACTTTATGCGCAATACGGAGTTTCATAGACAAAATGATGCCGTCAATCCCATAAATTGAAAGACTTACATAAGTTCGTAGACCACTGTATCAACCAATTTTGGTTTTGCATAAAAATAAACATATTTTAAGCTGATATGACTTTATTTGATATGACACATGTGTATGCAGGTCCATAACTTGTTTTAAACACTTTCTTCAGTAAGTTTGGGGGCATATATGGTGACAATCAGGAATAGTTCTCTAGCACTAGGCCAGTCACTTTGCAAAATAGTGGTTTATAACAAACCCCAATTTAGTCTTAAACTATGGATTTTGATTATGTTTATTTAATATTTGTCTGATACTTTTTTACAACCAAACGATTGCCTAATATTTTCGACAATATGTATCATCCTTGTAGTTTTAAGGACAGCTAAAAAGTGCGGTAATGCTAGTACGTACTAAAGAAAAAAGGTAATTCTTTTCACATAATAGTGACCATTTGTCGTAGACAGCCACTGTTTGCTTAACATTGTCATTGCATAACATAAACCATATTGTTCAAAAGTTAAACTTCCATATCAGCAAATCGAAAACCGGCATAAACACTAATTCGTGATTTTCTAAATGTTAATAATACATTAAACGGCATACATGCAACGGCTAATTAAAAACTTTTTATGGTCATCATTTTTGACAGTTAATTTTACTTAAACAGGAAAACAATCTTAAATCAATTCGAATCAAAATATTCAGGTGTATATTTGTGTGTTAAATTGAAAAGAATAATGAAGTCATTTTAGAAAACATGCAGTTAAAAAATAGTTAGCTAAAATGTAAATGCGCTGCAGGAATAATTCCCCTGAAAAAGAAATCAAATTTGCATCATGATAAATGTTTGCAAAAATGATCGAGATGAAAGTCTGTATTAGTAGATTGTTAATTATCTCTGTATGTTGTTGGAAGAAAATTTATGTTTGTGGTATAAACATGGAGTTTAAACACAATATAAGAGAGAGCTAGTTATGCAATTATCATTTATTGACAAAGGAAAAAAGATACATCGAGAGAATAACAAGGCGATAAAAGCTTTCCATTTTCACCGTCATCAGATACTTTTACATTTTGTCCGTTAAAATATTTAATATTATTGAGTCCTCACTTCCTTTGGGATTTATCAGATACAAAATAAATAAATAAATAAATAAATATTTTTCGATAAAGCATATTTTCTCTTCATCCATCAATCATTGTCATTAAATTTTAAGCGGTGTAGCACTTCCATGTTTTTAAACAATGCTGATATCGTTTAACGATATCATTTGTTTTTGAATTTGCACTTTAAATAATATTGTATAGGTAGGATAGATTTGAAAAATTACCGTTAAAAGTTGGATTTGTGCGATGCAGCATCTATTTTCAATTATAAAATTAGAAATTCATTTCTGTTCAGAAAATTACATGAGGTTTACAACTTAGCTTCTTTTTAACTTGAGAAATTCCTTCATTAAGTGATAAATATTATCTTTTGTAAATATTGGTTCGAAATTAATCATTAATAGAAGTTATATTTAATAATAACATGTATGGTTTAAGTGTGGCTACACTCTAGAGTAATATTTAAAATGTTTGGCTTAGGAAAACTTTAACTTTTTCAACTAATTATACTCTCGTAGGGTACCTTTTGTTTTATTTTTAATGAAACAAGCCTTTCTGTATTTAGTTTATTTTTGCATGTTATAGAATTATTCCTAAATATGATTGCTAGAGTTCGTTTTTAGCGAATTAAAGCAATATACCTTCAATGTTATGCCTTATGGTCTTGATTACTATACTGTAAAGTTGTACTATGCAAGCTTTTACATAATGTTACATCGTTTGAATGTAGTTCGGATATAGTAATCAGTATCAACAAACCTGCGTAGAGCTTTAGGGTTGGCTCTTATGCGTGCTCCGGGAGAAAAATCATCTATCGTCTAGTAGACTACATCCGCCACATGTGATATCAAAATTGACAATGAAAAGAACATGGGACTATGTGTCGTCAAATATATCCAGAATAATTTTGATACATTGACATCATACGTATATACAATATAGTGATGATGACAAAAACTTCATGAGAGACTTGATAAGCCTAGGTTTGGAATATTTCTGAGTTATAAACTTACTTAAAAGCAGTTAACTTAAAGGTATAAGTTCCCGTAAAGGGAACAAGAACTAGAATATCGTATTGATTGTGAAATAAATACACTTTAAATGTCCTTTTTCATAAAGCCTCAAATGTAGCCTTCGCGGTTTCTGAAATTGAGATATAAGTGCACATATGGCACAGCAAAATTAAATAGGTATTTTTGTAAAATATCTAAATATGAAGAATCAGTCGAATCGTAAAGTCAAAGCTCACTCGTATAAATGGCATTAAAATATCCTCAAAATTTTGAATTATTATTATCATCGACATAAATGTATGTATATTGAATGATTTGGCGACAGTCTTATTTAAAAAATAAACAAAGTTCTGCTTACAGTTGCTTCATATGAATAACAAAATAAATCAGCAAGCAATATGCACAGTTTGTGCCAAATGGAATACGAAATGTTCATTGTAAAATAAACTGCTAAAACAACTAACATATTGTTGATATCTTCAGTTTATTTTTGTTTGTATACGTTTGTGGTTTGACAAAAATAACCAGAATCCCCGTGAAACACTAAATATTAATCTATTGGCAAATGAGTCAAAATATTATCAATGAGGTATAAACGATAATTGATAATCACTTGTCCAAAACATATAACCTTTTAGAAAAGTTGTGTTAAAAAAGAAAGAATTATCACAACTATTGACTGTAAACTACACTTTTCCCTTCTATTCATAAGTTTTGAATCAATCAATATTTAATATATGTGAATATAGAAAATACTATAAGTAAATTGTTACAAGAAACGAAAATTCTTCATTAGAAATATCTAAAAAAAAGGTCAGAATTGGACAATGTAGAACCTAAATATATAACACAAATACCAGTTAAATTTTGATTTGCCATATGTGCGCATTTCGGAAAATCATTCCTCGTAAGTGAGACTAGAGGCCGAAAAGATTTAAAAATAAAAACATAAGCCAAACAGTTGAAATTTAATTATCTAAAGTTCCAAAATTTTATGAATCTAAATCCAGCTAAGGTATGCTTTGCATAAGGGAACAAACCTTAATTTTAAATGAATTTCAAAATTAAGATGACTGAGAATTTTGCTAAATGGTATATTTTCTGAATGATCCAAAAGGTCTTGGGTTGTTAATTACTACACTAATATATATAGTTGAGGATCTTTGAAGGAAGTAAATAATTTATAATCTAGGTTCTGTTACTGATATATTAAACATTTTCAATGTTTTAAGAGAATAAGTGTTTATTTTGAGGATTTGCACTAGCAACGTTTGTTTCTTGTGCAGAAAAGCCAAAATTATATTTTCAGATAAATATAACATTACTGATGCTAATTACTTGTTATTAAATCAATGATACATTTTTTATTAAACATGCAAAATTTAATGTTATAGAATCTGATGGATAAATTATTTAACCACATATTGGACGTTGCTTGCAGTCACTTCGATAAATAATATAAATTTTAATAAGATCGGACGTCAATGTTTTCTTGTAGTACCTGTCATTTTTCAAATATGATAATGTTTAAAAAGGGTTTCGTGTAGCTTTTAACGGGTATTGATGTCAATTATTTATTTTTTAGTTTTTCAACTGTTTGGCTGTTGTGTTTTTATCCATCAAACTTTTCGGCCTCGAGTGACACTGATGAAGAATGATTTTCCCAAATGTGCACATACGGCACATCAAAATTTAACAGGCATTTGTGTTATATATTTACTATCCCGAGCGGGTAGCGCTGCTGGTCGAGTAAACTCTCCGAAGGTATCAATAACTCAGTAGACAGTACTTTGTACCGTCAGAAAGTATACCATTCAGCAAAATTTTCAGCCGTCTTGATTTTTGAAATTTATTTAAAACTAAGGTTTTTTCCCTCATGCAATGCATTCCTTAGCTGGGTTTAGATTCATATAATTTTTGAACTTTAGATTCATTAATGTTCAACTCTTTGGATTATGTGTATTTATCCATCAAACTTTTCGGCTCCTAGTGCAACTGACTGATATATATATATATATATATATATATATATATATATATATATATATATATATATATATATATATATATATATATATATATATATCCGAATCCGACTTTTGAATAATAAAGAACATGCAAATACACCTTTATCAATGAGTCAAAACAATTTAAGAATAATACCGATGATGCAAATACACTTATATGAATGAGTCAGTTTTATTTTGAAGTAAACTGTCTGCTTTTTAGGGGAAAAAATGCAAAATGTAAGAACAGATAAAAAGGGAAATATTCTGTTTTTGTTAGAACAAAAAGAGTTTCAAAAACTTATTGCAGACGTATGTATCGACCAAAATGATGAATGTGGTAGACTAACTAAGCTGGACGCAGTTGATGCATACTAGTCACGGAAAATCCAGATCCAGGTTTGTCGATTTACGAGGCCTACCAAACTTATTCATCATGCAAGGACAATTACTTTTCGTTACTTTGCCAAGTATACCATCATTTAAAGCTACTGTTTGTAAAGAAGAAAATATTTATGAAGATTGTTTTTGACAATGATAATAGCCATTACATTAGGGTAAAGTAAAAATAATATGCCGCACAAATACGGTTCAAATGGTTGAATATTTTTCATTTCTTGACTATTTTATTTTATGGACAAATTGTGTAATAATAAAAAGTTTTAGAAAGAAATTAAAAAAGTAACACCGCGGGCCTTATTCGGGATTTTCCGCTGAAAGTATTTGTGTATATAGCAAAAATACCTGTTAAATTTTGATGTGCCATATGTGCACATTTTAGAAAATTCCTCATCAGTGACACTAGGGTCATATAAGTATATAAGTATTCAAACCTCTTTTATTTATATTAATTTATGTAAATGCATTTCGTAAGGTTAAACTGATTACTGGCGTGACATTAAATAATACAAAATATTTTGAATCGGTACAACTTAATAATCAAAGCTAAAAACAACAAGCAACAAATCAATTGCGTTGAACCATAAAGCTATATTTTCTTGAAACTTGATTTCTGATTTTTGATAGGAAATAAGAATGACCCAAGCAATAGACTAACAACAACAACTAAGAGGTTACAATTTACATAAAGAAATCTGCTTAACCAATAATGATGTATTTATATGAAATTGCATATTGATTTCTGATAAAGCATTACACTTTTCAAACCTTGCACACGACATTCATACACAAGATAAATGAAGTACCTGTAAACATCTAGATCACATACTGCAGGGATAAAGTGCACGTTTTTAAAACAAGCAATAGCCTTATTATTTCACTTACCTGTTATTGCATCCCTGGGAAAAAACTTCTAACAAACAATGTGTATTTCACATTTTGACGTTGTTCACATCTCCTTTTCATCCAAATAATTGCGTGCACTTCTTAATAACTTGCGCGTAAGATTCAGCACTGCAAATTTAACCAGTACAGAATCTACAAACAATTGCAGTTTTCAGTTATATGTAAAAACTAATATATATTGATATTCAATCATCAAACAGCAATCAATAAAGTAATATATATATATATATATATATATATATATATATATATATATATATATATATATATATATATATATATATATATATATATATATATTTATATATATATATATATAGATATATATCAGCAGTCTCAACTGTTTTTTATTTACTCTTTGCAGGAGCGCGTTAGGTATTGTGTTATCTGATCAAAGATCTGTATATTTGTTCTTTTTACTCATGATATGTAGTGATATAAAGATAATATATAAGACAAGACTGTCAGTAACATTTTATAACAGGTAACAGTATAAAAAATATTTTACGAGGTGTGTACCTGTAAGGTATCTCAGCTGGTGTTAGGTACGAGGTGTAAAAGTAATAAAAAATAATAATAATAAAAGAGTCATTGCACTTTTTGGCTTAAAATCGTAAAAAACTTTTTAGTTTAATATGTATGGAAGAAATCACAGAAATAAAAGACATATTGTTTAAAGTTTAAGTGCATTTTATGTTATTTAAAACCTGTTTTCTCTAATTACATTCCTCCATTTGATTTGGTCCCCCCCCCCTTATCATTTAAATAAGACCAAGTCAATTTATTTTCTTGATCAAATAGATGAAGAAAACTCTTATCTTTAGAACCATCACTCTCCATTTAAACACAATTTCAATAAAAATACTGTAACTTAACATTGACATTTTTCAATTATTTTTGTATCTTTCGAAAACATAAACAATTGCTGCTGTTTAAGATCTCGTTTGCGAAGGTATTTAGCTAACAGGTTCTAAAAATAGATTTATGTTTTGTAATTTCATTAGGAAGTGCGTATTAATTCTAACAAAGCATCGTTAATTTTGTTAACCAAAGGATGGGCATACTTAATCTTTTAACAAATGAACAAATAATCATTACATCTTGTCAGAATTTTTTAAGCACTGGTGAAAAAAAATTTGAATGTTGATGTTAGACGAATAAGTAAGCTATTTTACGTCAATGAAAACAACCATTAGAATTTGTATATAAATACATATGATTATATAAAACTTTCTGTATACATGGTTCTGATACACGGATTCAGAATATCATGAACAACGTTTCGCTGAGATAGCATACTTGTTGGTCGTCAGTGACCCCTCGAAGTATGTTTGGCTTATGCGCAAGTGTGATAATTGCATACATACAAGTAACTCCGACTAGACTGCTGTTAATTATAAACTTTAATTTCTCAATCAGAAACGCGTGTACAAATTCAAGGGGTCTGCTATGAAGGAATAAAAATAAAAAAAGTGATCGTTTTTTTAGTTCTTTTTCGTTTCTCAAAACTTTTTGAAGTATACTTGTTGTAGTTTAGACTGGAAGTAGTTTAATAATATAACATATTGACTTCTTAATAACGCAAAAAATTACAGATTGTTGTCAAACATTATAGCGCGTTATTGATGACAACAAATAACCTCGATAAAACATCTGCTCCTAAGTTTAACCAGTAGCGTCAACATAAGAAAAACCATGATTTAAATAATGATTGAAAATACATTTGTAAAGTGTCTATAATAACCATGTATTTGTTATAATATGACAAAACAAAACTAAATGAGATCACACACACACGCACACACACATACACACACACACACACACACACACATATATATATATATATATATATATATATATATATATATATATATATATTCTTTCCTTGCAATTTGCGTTTCTAATAAGACATAATATCTGAATAGGCAATTATTTTATGGCAAAAAGTTACCCATAAAACATAGAAATTGAATTGATAAACGACATAACAATCAATACTTCCTCACTTACATGATCTTAGATATTAGTGTGTAATTTCCACAAAATAAATGAGCAATACCATTCACAAACAATACTTGTAAATCTATGTTCTTGATTTATTCCTCCTAAATGAATAAGTACAAAATAATTACAAAAGTGTTAGAAGGGATTCCCATGCAAAATGAGTAGATTGGAGTGGAGTAATGGTGTTTAATGCCCCTGTCATGATTCTTTCACTTATGTTGAGTTCGTCAGTTCTGGGATGGTGAATGAAACCGGGGTGCCTGGAGAAAACACCGACCTTCGGCAAGCGAATTGACAAACTTTCTCACACTAGGATCTGTCCCGAGTGGGATTCGAACCCAGGCGGTGAGAGGCCCTGTGATCTGTAAGCGCGCGCTTTAGACCATGCATAATGAATAGAAAAAAAGACTAATTGAGATCTTTAACGATTGCACTGAGCATATCTACTCTAAGCTTAAACAGAAACAATACATCTTCTATGTCTCTTAAAAATTTATTATGAACATCAAACTTTTAAAATAATAATACTACGAATGCAATATTTCGAGTAGTTTTTAGACTTTTGGGCGCGAACATGAAAAATTAATTAATATTTCTAGAAGCATGATTATAGATTCAACATAGCTTGTATTTTGATCTTAACTTTAGTTATATACAGACATTGAGACAACAAATCCTTAGCATTAATCCAGTTTGGTATGAGTACAATATACATGTAACTGTAAGTTTTAAACTAACAGTATATCATAGTAATCCAGGGAATTTAAAATTTCATTAGTACGATTCTTATCAATTGGAAATTAATTGAAAATTTCTGGCAGATAATAAATTTTAACAACAATTGAACATTCATACTGTTACATACGTAATTGTTAATATCCTTTAACGCAATGTGACCTCAGTGAAAAGTTCCGAAGCGTGGTCATAAACTGTGAATGTTAGCCAGTTCTCTTGTCAAAGAAAGGTTTTATCTGGGAACTCCGGTTTTCTTTACCATTCCGAAAATGACGGTCTTTATATCAATGGACGAACCTCGACTTTGACGTAAAACCATATTACGCCACTTCATTCTACTAAACGTAGACTTTGGGTGAATTTTCCGATTTACAAAAGTTTATCAAGACACTCAATGATTGATATAAATAGACACCTAAACATTATACGCAATTTTCACAATATAAAAAAGAAAAAAGATAAATAGGAAAACCTTTAAAAAAGTTTGCTTTAAAAATTACTTTTCATATATGACTTTTCGGTTTAAAAAAGATGAAAGCCATGGTTCGCACAGCATGAAAATCGGACGTGTTTGAGGGTATACAAATTTCTCTCTCTCTCTCTCTCTCTCTCTCTCTCTCTCTCTCTCTCTCTCTCTCTCTCTCTCTCTCTCACACACACACACACACACACACACACACACACACACATTTTAAATATGAAAGAGAAAGTGTAATTTCAAATATTTAACATGTCAGATGTCTACACTCATCAAACGCATTCAAACTGCAGTTTTCTAAAACGTCTATTTGTGTTGGTCACAGTAGAAAATTGAATACATCAAATCCATTGGAAAAAAATTAAACTCTCTCTCTCTCTCTCTCTCTCTCTCTCTCTCTCTCTCTCTCTCTCACAGAGTTTTTTTTATTTTCAAATTTTCAAAATGGTTTTCACAAAACCATATAAAACATTACTCATAAAAGTATCCTATTATTTTCGTGTTTACCGATTTTTTCGTAATACACAGTTTTGATAGCGGACACCTGCTGATATATTTGTCAAGAAAAAACATTTTTTTACGTTTTTGCGGATCATCAAGAAATAACTGTTTAGAATAGATTTTATCACCAATAGAAGGCTAATTTAGTGTGTGGTATGATAGTAGATAACTAATCATTATGAATGTGTGAAGAATGACGTTTACTCTGTAAAAGCGAAGAAATAAATAAATGAATGAATAAAAATCAACTGATAAACAGTCATTCACACCTTTGTTTGCTTATTTACCAATCTCTATTATTTACAAAGAGGCTGCAAATAACAGATTTAGATTCAGATGTATGAAGGACCTTACCAACGCCTACGCCAATTATCTCCTATTGTCTGTACAATTGTCTGAAGCATGTTAAAGAAATTGAGTCCGGAAAAAATTAGTTGAATATTTAAAAAAAAAAAAAAAAAAAAGGACAACGATACCGAATAGGAGAAGGGTTACCGCGCAACTCTTAAAATTCAAATGAAAGTTTTGACTATTTTCGACAAAAAAGTAAATTCCAAAACCTCTTTCTTATCTAATTTTTGCTTTAAGTCTGCTTTAAGATATTTAATTGTATATATATATATATATATATATATATATATATATATATATATATATATATATATATATATATATATATATATATATATATAAACTGAACAAACAACATTCTTTTAGTACTATAACCACACAACTGGACATTTATCAAGTGCTCACTGCCAGGATAATTGACTGGGGGAGCGGTTTGTTTGTCTACAGCATGGACCAACACTTACCAAAAAGTCGTTGGAGTGCGCGCTAGTACAGGGCAGGCCAAAATACATACTCATACATTACACACATATACACGAACTTCTTAGAGAAATCCATAGAGATTAATAACATTGCTCTTGTCTTGAATAGATAACAAACTGCTGATGTGACGTTTAACAATATTTCAATTCAAATTCAAATTGTTTAATAAAATAATAAAACAGTCATAAGCAAAATTGTGTCTGCCAGTACTTCTACAAAATCAGTTTTACAGAAAACAGCAAGTCTGTGGAATGTAATTTGCATGTGTTAACAATGTCGACTTCATAATCAACCACAAGAATAATTTTCTAAATGTTCAAGCAAACACTACAAGGCTTACATTTATTATGTACAAAGTGAGTGAGTGAGTGAGTGAGTAATGGTGTTTAACGTCCCAGTCAAGAATATTTCACTTATATCGAGACGTCGCCAGCTATAGGCGAAAGTGCAGAAATTTTGCCTGTGCGTTGCGCTGATGGCATTATACAGCAGGGTTCTTTATCGTGCCACGCCGTGACACGGGACCTCGTTTATTTTAAGTTCCCATCCGAAAGAACCGTGACTTTCATTTCGTAATGCCGAGTGTTTGGCGAAAGAACAGTCACTACCCACTTTCAAGTCTTGGGTCAGACCCGGCCGGGGTTCGAACCCACGACCTCCCACTTACGGAGCGAGCACTCTACCAACTGAGCTACCGCAGTGGTTTATTATGTACAAAGTTAATACAGTAATCAATATGTTTTTAAATAAATATTATGGAATGCAAATAATATGTCTTTAAGGTGGGACGGTTGCTATGGAAACGTTTCTTTATTGTTCCCTAAATATGCATAAAAGTTTATTGCCTCAGGCAAAAGAAATAAAGTCTATCGTGAGAAAACGTACTTCATGCTTGTATACCGCGTTTGTTAACTTCATATTGCTTTACCAATGGTGTACAAAAGCTGTCAGCGTCATATACCTCAGGAGTTTCGTGTTCAACAACGTGCTAATCCAATTATAATGATGCACTTAATAATATGAAATTTTTAAATGTCAAACAAGTAATTGCATTGATGTGTCGAAATTACAGCACCATGTACGTTACCTATTGTGAAACAAGAATTGAGTAATATTCTAAATTTATGTTTGAAGATATTTTTGCACTTAAAACGCTCCGAAAGAAAAATTTGAGGATTAACTGCAAGTACAATCGACAGCTGCTTTACAAAACATGTAACTGGTATTTCATGGCTAATTTTATCAATTCGATCACGACATCACAAAGAAGTTTGTTTCTCTCACAGCATACTTTGCTATTTTAATTCCGAATTTTTGTAAAAAAAATTATGCATGTATACGGACAATATAGAAACTTCAAATGAGGCAATGAGTTTGTTTTCTCTGATGTCTTAAAGAACAGGTTTTTACTTTCTATTTTGTTTTTTCTCTAAAGAATGTTTAATGAATAAAATAGGTGCATTGCTTAAATTAAACACATTTCAACACCGAAATCAAAAACACGAGGAAGGTATTCAAATATATGTTATCTTTGTACTTTAAAACTCTTATATATTTTTTAAAACTCTTATATATTTTGAATTTATAATTAACTTCAAGTTATAATTCAAGAAAATATAATTTTACGCGAAGTTAAAGGTATATAAGAATAACCATGTTCATCCGCTCGTCCGTCCTAATATCACTTCACACCTTTTATATGTTTATTGACATCGCTGATTAAAAAAAACCAACCTCACAGCTGAATGAGAACATATTGTCAAAACATGTAGGGACGCGGTGGTCAAGAGGATAAAGGCGTTATTCTTTATCCGTATGTAAGGCTTCTCACTACTGTGAATGATCCCTGTTCTAGCTTCTAAGAAATAACAAATACGAAAGAACAAACATGAAATCTGTAAAGTAATGAAAAATACGTATTACTGAGATAACCTTCAATTTGACTTATTTGTCAATTTGATTTATTAAAAAATTGATTGTTTTATCAACCTGTCGAAAAAAAAGACAATATCGTTGATTTTCTTTCGTCGCTAATATGGTACTTTTAAATTTTGAATCTTTGGAACTTTTGGAAATCTCACATTAAAAGGTAAAGTAAAACCAATTATTTGCCATTTACTATGGACATAGTAACCGAGATCGAATATAACCACGTTTGACTGAATTACAGAAAATTGAATAAATTTACATTCGATATCACTAAACAATGTAATAAAAGAAAGACAATCCCTAAAGTTAGCGCGCCAATCTTAAGAAGAAAGGTAAAATAAATAATCCAAGTGTGTGTGTGTGTGTGTGTGTGTGTGTGTGTGTGTGTGTGTGATCATAGAACATCTTAATGCGTAATACCTGCTTAATACAAGTGTGCTGGTAAAAGTTTTATTTCTTATTTCTTTATATTTTTTCTATATATTATTTTTTCGGGTTGTATCATTTGATAAAGCATGGTTTAAAATTGAAATACCGCATCATAAATAAACGATGCATTAACGTTTTATCTACACAAGACTTGAATCTAGAATATATTTTGTAACCTTTGTTCAGAACTTGTTCGTAATAGTCATGCAAAACAAACATAAATCACCCTTAATTGTTTGAAATGCAGCATAGTTTAATCCTACAACACGTTTAATGACTGGTTTATTATCGTTGGTAGAACATATTGTTCAGTGATTAAATGCTTGTAGGTTCATTAGATCGTTGGTTGGAAGGATTGTTGGTTCATAAGATCATTGATTGGAAGAATTGCTGGTTCATAGTCGTGTGAAATAAAGCCCATTTTAATCGTTTAAATATGCATGTTAATAGACCACGAGTTGTGTAATAAGTGGGTTGGTTAGTTGATATTGATATCTAATAGTACTTTTATCAAAACAACTTACAGGTGTCCTCTCAGAGTCAGAAGTTTTATTAACGTTGGTAAAATATGTGTTTTTGATTTCATGTCTTGTTTGGCTGTTGTATTGTTTACTCGTACTGTGTAGTGGTCTTAGAAGAGTCGGTTGGGCATGTTTTTCTGTTGTTGTATTGTTTACTCGTATTGTGTAGTGGTCTTAGTAGAGTCGGTTTGGCATGATTTTCTGTTGCAAATTTTTTGGTCTAGTTGAATTATGCTTCCTTTGTTGCTCAGTTTAAAGTTTGCAGGAATGTTTTTTTATGTAAGTTTGAGCATCTTGGCGATGAGAGGCACTGTGAGGGAATTCTTCAAACCATCGTAATTCAGAACGGGTATGGTAACGATCAAAGATGATTTAAAGCTGCTTTAAGTTTTCCTAGGAAAAAATTAAAACTGTGTTGCTTTACTTAATGATGTTCCTAACAAACAATGTTACATTTGGTTCAACAATAAAAGCTCGAATAAAAACAGATATAGCAGTTATTTCCCAGCGAGATGTTCACCTGGGAAATCTTATTTTGGAAAATGGTTACGTCATAAAAAAACCGGATCATGTAAATACAACTTACGAAATCGTAAAATAAATTAAACAGAGAATTTTATTAAATATGTCATTTGTGATAAATAAAATCATCGCTAATACATTTGTATATTAATGATGGACAATTTATGCAATTTATGTCAGGTTTTCCCTTTGATTCATTCGAGTCTCTGTACATAAGTGCGCATGTTCCAAGCTACTAATAATCATCGTTAAATATGTGACTAACTCTTTATAGGATTCCGTTTATTTACAGCTAATAGGAATGATATTTTATTAAATGAATCCCACGTATCGTAATTAGAAGTTATCTATAGAAAAAAAGAAAGAAAGAAAGAAAGAAAGAAATCAGAAAATTGAGAAAAAAAAACTTTATGCAGCTTTAACTAAAGATAGTCTACTTAATTAAGTACCGTTATAACTGATGTCCGAATTTGACCTTCTGAAGTTTTATTTTGGTTTTATGTCACGCTTGTACGTTAGCACTGACTTATTTTATGCAAATATTCAATGTTTTGTTAAAGTATTTTACGTGGTTACGGAGTTTATTCAATTTAAAATTTGATTAATCTATATTTGTATTTTCATTTAATATCATTTTTATTATATTATTTTTTATTTATTTATGTTTGGAACAAATTAATGCACGAAGAGACTATAACATAGTATGACATAGTATAACATGATATATACTGGACAAATTATTTTGTGACTCCTCAACATTCAATAAATATTTGGGAATGTTTTTATTATTTCACAAATAACATGATGTTAAAAAAGAAAATTACTATTTAAATCAAACGTTTAGATGTAAAATGTTTTGTTTATTTGTTTATATGTACCCAGTGGTCGTAACCAGTGAAAGCTTTAATTCATAATTTTATCAATTATATCAAATTACGATGTAACTAACGCGCTACGAAAATAGATTGGAGCTATTTTAAGAAATTAAACTTTTTCTTTTAAACCTAGTCATTGACCGTTTATAGTGTAATTTTCCGAATTCACGCAATAAAATATGTTCGCTCACCATGACCAATCATTTTTCTCGAAAGATTTAAACTTTAGTGCAGTCTACCAATTATTTTAATAAAAATGAACCGCATCGTTTACTTAGAATGCGATGTTAGTTTTGATTAAAAAACTTAATCATTTACTTTTCTTTATTGACAATTAACGAAAGAAACGTCTTGTTACGGGTTTTAACCCACCACTTTAACCATCAATAACTTATCAATGGTTAATGTGTGTGAATTGCGTGGGGTGCAGGGTTGGATTTAAGATGTATCATGAATTCAATACACGGTCTACTGTTCATGAGGTACGATGTACTCAATACCCGGTATACTGTTCATGAGGTAAGATGTTCTCAATACCCGGTATACTGTTCATGAGATAAGATGTGCTCAATACCCGGTATACTGTTCATGAGGTAAGATGTATTCAATACCTGGTATACTGTTCATGAAGTAAGATGTATTCAATACCCGGTATACTGTTCTACTGTTCATGATGTAAGATATATTCAATACCCGGTATACTGTTCTACTGTTCATGAGGTAAGATGTACTCAATACCCGGTATACTGTTTTACTGTTCATGAGGTAAGATGTGCTCAATACCCGGTATACTGTTTTACTGTTCATGAGGTAAGATGTGCTCAATACCAGGTATACTGTTCTACTGTTCATGAGGTAAGATGTGCTCAATACCCGGTATACTGTTCTACTGTTCATGAGGTAAGATGTGCTCAATACCCGGTATACTGTTCTACTGTTCATGAGGTAAGATGTATTCAATACCCGGTATACTGTTCTACTGTTCATAATGTAAGATGTATTCAATACCCGGTATACTGTTCTACTGTTCATGAGGTAAGATGTACTCAATACCCATATACTGTTCTACTGTTCATGAGGTAAGATGTTCTCAATACCCGGTATACTGTTCATGAAGTAAGATGTGCTCAATTCCCGGTATACTGTTCTACTGTTCATGAGGTAAGATGTGCTCAATACCCGGTATACTTTTCTACTGTTCATGAGGTAAGATGTATTCAATACCCGGTATACTGTTCATGAGGTAAGATGTGCTCAATACCCGGTATACTGTTCTACTGGTCATGAGGTAAGATGTATTCAATACCCGGTATACTGTTCTACTGTTCATGATATAAGATGTATTCAATACCCGGTATACTGTTCATGAGGTAAGATGTACTCAATACCCATATACTGTTCTACTGTTCATGAGGTAAGTTGTACTCAATACCCGGTATACTGTTCATGAGGTAAGATGTCCTCAATACCCGGTATACTGTTCTACTGTTCATGAGGTAAGATGTATTCAATACCCGGTATACTGTTCTACTGTTCATGAGGTAAGATGTATTCAATACCCGGTATACTGTTCATGAGGTAAGATGTACTCAATACCCATATACTGTTCTACTGTTCATGAGGTAAGATGTATTCAATACCCGGTATACTGTTCTACTGTTCATGAGGTAAGATATATTCAATACCCGGTATACTGTTCTACTGTTCATGAGGTAAGATGTACTCAACACCCGGTATACTGTTCTACTGTTCATGAGGTAAGATATATTCAATACCCGGTATACTGTTCTACTGTTCATGAGGTAAGATGTACTCAACACCCGGTATACTGTTCATGAGGTAAGATGTACTCAATACCCGGTATACTGTTCATGAGGTAAGATGTATTTAATATCCGGTATACTGTTCATGAGGTAAGATATATTCAATACCCGGTATACTGTTTTACTGTTCATGAGGTAAGATGTATTTAATACCCGGTATACTGTTCATGAGGTAAGATATATTCAATACCCGGTATACTGTTCTACTGTTCATGAGGTAAGATGTATTTAATACCCGGTATACTGTTCATGAGGTAAGATATATTCAATACCCGGTATACTGTTCTACTGTTCATGATGTAAGATGTACTCAATACCCGGTATACTGTTTTACTGTTCATGAGGTAAGATGTACTCAATACCCGTTATACTGTTCATGAGGTAAGATATATTCAATACCAGGTATACTGTTCTACTGTTCATGATGTAAGATGTACTCAATACCCGGTATACTGCTCTACTGTTCATGAGGTAAGATGTACTCAATACCCGGTATACTGTTTTACTGTTCATGAGGTAAGATGTACTCAATGCCCGGTATACTGTTCATGAGGTAAGATATATTCAATACCAGGTATACTGTTCTACTGTTCATGATGTAAGATGTACTCAATACCCGGTATACTGTTCATGAGGTAAGATGTATTTAATACCCGGTATACTGTTCATGAGGTAAGATCTATTCAATACCCGGTATACTGTTCATGAGGTAAGATATATTCAATACCCGGTATACTGTTTTACTGTTCATGAGGTAAGATGTATTTAATACCCGGTATACTGTTCATGAGGGAAGATATATTCAATACCCGGTATACTGTTCTACTGTTCATGAGGTAAGATGTACTTAATACCCATATACTGTTCGTGAGGTAAGATGTATTTAATACCCGGTATACTGTTCATGAGTTAAGACGGTAAATGGATTGATTCTCTAATATATTTTATTGTTTTCTTTTCTTTTTATTCTTTCTTTTTTTTTCTTTTCAGCAGACGGCCTTCTATGGCATTTGGCATCAAGAAAGCCCCCTTCTTTAACTTCCTCTTCAAACTTAAACCAAACCTGAAAAAGCTAATTTATGAATGAACAAACGCAGGGTGGGCAATAATATGTATAATGTTACTCTCTGTTTTAGATCGGATGTTGAGATAATTGATAATTACCCTTATCGACCTCTGTAAAATACTCTGCGGTTTTACAAACTGGATTTTGATAAAAACGATGGATAAATTTTACTTTTATATCTGTTTTCTTATAGCAATTAGATCGATAGATAGTAATAATTTGGTCAAAGATAAATCTGATGTAGCCTTTACAACGTGACTCTCAAGTATAGACAAAGACCTCCTCGTTTGCACAGCGGTAAAGCGTTTGCCTCAATATCTTCAGGTCAAGGTTCGAACTCCGGTCTGGATATACATAAGGCTTTAAAACTTGAGATATTGTTTTCACGTTGGGTGCTTGTCATTCGACTTGAAGAGTTGTAAGTCAGGTTATGGCCCACTGACAGGGTTAACTAGCACATTAAATTTGTCCTGAGTGCGCTGTATTAATCGTCATGCCATAAACGAACTTATTATTAGATTAATCGAAAGAGATTTATAACCTTGATCAAGTCCTGAATAGCTAAAAAATTGCCAATGCGACGTTAAACAACATTCAACAACGATCCTTGCGGTCAATTGGGTCGGATAAAGTAAAAGTTTGATAGTGATGGTTTTCTCCGGACATTCCCCCGTCCCATAGCTGACCGTTTTGATACATGTGATGAAATCTTGAATATAACGGTTAACACCGTTATTTTACTGCACCCCTTCACTGAGTATACAAAAACATTAAAACTGATCCGTTAACACAGAACAAGTTTAACGAGGCTAATTCTATTAACAGAATTCATTCATAAATCCACAAATAATATACTTCATTGTTCATATTAACGATAATCTTGATCCCACCTAAACTTCTAATATCCATATTAATATGGATTATCTTACACGGATTATCGTATTTTATATGTTTTATATTACATCAAGTATGGTGTAACTCACAACATTATCAAAAAATCAATCTCATAATTATATCAATATGTTATTGATGGATGATTTTTATACAATATTTTGAAATAAATTCCAACAAGATTTAAATAATAATATCTTTATCTTTTATGTTGCTGTTTATGACTTACCCGTTCATTGAATACATTAGTTTTAAACAAAAAAAATTATGACATGTAATTTTGTGGACTAAGAACTCTAGCGGTAAAAAATTATGTCAGGGGTCAAAATACGTATGTTAAAGCGATATATATATATATATATCTATATATATAATACTCAAATTGAACACTTAACAAAAGAAAGAAACATTTGAACCCATATGTTGTTGTTTTATTATCACGTTAAGACTATAAACATAATGGGAGACGTATGTTTATGTCGGGTCAAAAATTAAAATTGTTTAAATGTTGACATAATGTTAATTAATTTTATCTGGTCATATTATCAGAGAATATAAAGTGGATAGACCACCGAAAAATTATAATTGAAGGAAAAACACCTCAATAACTTAAGGTAAGACGAATTAAGACATATAATACGTGCATGGGATTATTTTTTTTCAAAAAAAAGTATTAAAAAATTCTGGCATGCAATAGGTGCAATAATGGTATCACAAGATTATTTATTTTTTAAAATCATTTTTTTTCATTGTTGGATTAAGATTAGTAAATGAACCACGATGGCTTTCTTAAAGTGCGCAAATATTACAACAATAATGCAGCTACATTGCCAAAAATATGATAATCACGAATTATACACAAAGGCTGATTTTCATAGTCGATTTTTTGTTTTTTATTATTATCTCGCAAATGTTTTTTTTTCTTCGAGACTTAATTATGTGGACGTCGTAAGGTTTCAGATAGTATCATATTGTATCCTTAATTATGTAATCTTTATCGTTGACTTTGAAGTTAAGAAATCGAAAAAAAAAAAAACAAACAAACAAACAAACTGTTCGTCCAGGAAGCAACTTTTGGATTGGCAAACTATTTGTATTCTTTCTAAGGATATCGCAATGTGTATGTACCGCCAGACTGAGTTCATAGCTGATGCAGTGTTGTGTTTGTATTGTTACGTTACATTTGACATACTATAGTACCTTTTTCATTGACCGTACTTCATGCTATTTTAACGGACTATTAATAAACAAATGATGAATTTTTAAGTCGTTTTCAAATTATTTTGCATTATCTAATACATTTAACTTACATTTATTTCTTTTCGCAACCGAAAATGTGGAATCGTTTAGGACGCATTGTGGATGCAGATAACGAAATGATGAAACTCTCGCGGCCGGGGAGTAGGAAACAGTCCGAAGGTAGTACTAGCATTGGATCAACCAATAAGTACGAGGTTACTCCGCAGGTAGGGAAATTACTTATTACTTATATCGTCTATGTTGTTATTTTTAACGAGTGTTGTTAATTAATTATTAAGTGTCCAAATTTAAAATGTACTAAGTATTTGAAAGAAGCGACTGAAAATAGTTTCATATGCAAAATTTGAATTTTTCATAAAATAGAATATTTAAAATTTTGCATATAACAATGAACAGGACGGACATTCAATGTTGGAAAGACTTCATTTTAAATTCTCCATTAAAATTTTAGTTTCGACTAAATGGCCTAAAATGACGAAATCAAGTCAATGTGAATAATTCCGTGAACAATAATTTTTTAAAATAAATTTACGTAGAATAAAATTGGTTGGGGGTACAAATGGAAGTTTTATCCAAAAAATCATTGTCCCTTCTTCTGAAGTTGATCAATATACTGTTTCAATTTTACTTGAAAAGTAAACACTGTTTAAGATTAATTATCACTTAAATGTTGATTAAATATTTTATATAAATTAATATATATATTAGAAGGTTAATAGCCTTATGTTAATTTACACCTGTGTACGCCCACTCGTAAGATTAATGGTAACTATAAAACAAAGATATGAGAATTGAATTGGAATTAAAAATTAAATATTTGACATACCAAACCTACAAACTATAGTAAATGTGAAACACTTAATTTATTGGAAGTGTTCATCTAGTAGGTCAACATAAATAATTAAGAACATCAATTAATTTCGCAAAAAATGAGAGAGAGAGAGAGAGAGAGAGAGAGAGAGAGAGAGAGAGAGAGAGAGAGAGAGAGAGAGAGAGAGAGAGAGAGAGAGATTTTGGGATCTTTTTACAGCGGAAAACACCGCTTTGGTAAGCAAAATGACATAGCAAACGTTATGACAATAGGATCTGCAGGAGCGGTATTCAAATCTAGACTGCTACAGATGTCATGGTTATAAAGATAGTCAAGAACTAAATGCCAACTTGTTCACCTTTGTATTGTCAACACGTTACGGTTTTATTTTCAGTTTGATACATGGAGTTTGTTCAAAAGATCAGTGTTTGTTGATCCTTACGTTTTGACGACAAAATATAGAACGTCAAAGACCAGTCAAAAACGGGCGAAAAGTGCGGTAATAAAGAGAAACCGTAGACGTCCCGACTCCCGGGCTGATAGTGAATTAGGCTGGGATTCTTCGTCCCGTAGTCAAACAACTGCTACAGACTATTGTGATTTAGATAAGGAGTTTCCAGACGATTTTGACTATGATGGTCAGTAAAGGTTTTATTTATTTATTTATTTATTTATTTATTTATTTATTTATTTATTTGTTCATTTATTTTATAAATGTCACGCCGACTTTATAAATGGCCAACGAAAACAAAAACTTTACTGCCATATTGATAAAATTAAACTATTTTTAGGTGAACCAGAAGAACTTTTTGGTGTTAAGAAAATTATTCATCAGAGTCCAGCACAGGAACAGTACAAAAAAGCATGTAAAAAGTTTAACATTCTTCCATCAGCATACTTTCACAGACACTTGGAAAATCATACAATTTCCATGAAATACCGTGTATTGGGACCAGATGGTGCGAAGGCGTGTGCAATAGCTTTAGTTGTAAGACGTTATAAAATTATATATGCATTTCAATTATAACAACCTCAGTTCACCAGCAAAACTGTCCACGTTGGTTGTTTTTACGACGTCACAAGGGTATACATATAGGCTTTAAAGTATATTATTTCTACTGTTATTTTATAATATTCCATAAACAATGTATTATTGTTTGGCATCTATTTGTTTGTCTCTTAAACGAGGTGCACCCGTATACCACGTGATAACGAATCCATAACGTCACAAGTTATGCTGGACGATATTAAATTAAATAATATGTAGTTTTCTTTTAAAAAGCGAGAATATTCAACGGAAATGTTTTAAAAAAATAAAAAACAAAAGTACCACACGAACGTAAGCACGTTTTACATAGTTAACTAGTGAATACTCTCAATGAAATACAATGTTAAAAAAAAAAAACACATTGTTGGAAGTAACAGTAATAAAGACCTTCCTTATAAAATAATTACCCTGAGATCACAACTTTGCATTTTACGTAGTTTTTAGCAGTAGTGTTAGAACTTAACTTCAGATATTGTGAAGTGGTACGCTTAATTCAATAAGCTTCGTAGAAAATAACTTTAATAAAAGATAAAATATGCATAGCAACAAAAAGTGACGTCAATGCATTAACAAAAAATAGGTCTTGTTAAAATTTCCTTTAGTTCTCCTACTAACAACAACATTCAGTTTTAATGGACGCAAGCAGTTTTATGTGTAGTCAAGATACTAGTATACCTTTTACCTTCCAGAGTAACTCTACTGTCCACACATTAGACTTAACTGGTAATGACATAGGACCACTAGGAGCTAGTTATATAGCAGAACTACTTAAAGAAAACCACTTTATAAACCACTTAGTAAGTATGCTTGTACTTAGATTATGCTTGAAATAGAAAAGATTCGATTTTTTTAAAGATTTTTTATATTTATGAAAACTTTATTGGACATACAGGTGTATTTTCAATCATTACTCAACCTTAAAAAACACACATCACACATTTTTAAAATTTGATTACCTTAGGAACAAACCATGTCTGCTTATGAAAATTAGCATTATTGTATAAAAACGAAGTGTTTGCAGAAAGCATTTTAACCCTTCCAAGACACCGAATCTCGTCTTATTTGCTACATGAACGTGCTTTTATATATATCAGAGAATAGATGTAATAATGCTGCTGAAGGCAGTGTTTAACAAAAATAATTCATTAATATGAATCGCCCTTCTGTCTTGATAAATATTGGCGTCATTAATATTCTCGGTAAATGCCGGTGTTTTGGTTTATCAACTTCTACTCTCTCTCTCTCTCTCTCTCTCTCTCTCTCTCTCTCTCTCTCTCTCTCTCTCTCTCTGTATTATATGACATATGATCAAGTACTATGTTCAGAGGTTAACATAAGAACAAAGAAAATTTTCCCCCCATTTACAGTATTTTTTTTTTTTTTTTTGAAATATAACACAAACGAAGGATTGCCATAAAGTGCTACATAAGTTCGATAATATCTGATAAATATAACAAAACTTGATTTCATGGACATGCGAATTACACAGTTACAATTTATATGTACAGTAATAAATAATCAATGTTTTATACGTGTAATTTAAATCATTATTTGATACTCTTGGACCTAAATCAATATTTAAAATCACCCATAAAAATAAATCTTGTTTACAACATGACAATGATTATTTTCAATTGAGATAAAATCATTTACACCAACTGTTACATAGACACGGACCATCAATTTGAAGGGGTCAAGTTTTATGGGCCGTATTGCATTTCGGAAATGCAATACTAATTTTCGGAAATGCAATAAAAAAACTTTCGGAAATGATATACTAAAAGTTTCGGAAATGAAAAAAAAAATCTTCGGAAATGATATGCTAATTTTCGGAAATGCAAAACAGCGGTTTTATGAAAACCTTACCCCCTGTGCATTAGTAACGGTTCACTTCTTGACTAAGTTTAAATGTAATCAGATAAATGAATAGACAAAAGTAGATCTCGATACACATGTAGGCTAATATATATGTAAATATGTATATTACAGTAAATGTCTAAACAAATTTGAGGTGTTCAATATATAATATATAAATATATATATATAAACATATATAATATATAATATATATATATATATATATATATATATATATATGTTTATATATATATATATATATGTTTATATATATATATATATATATATATATATATATATATATATATATATATATATATATATATATATATATATATATATATAAACAAAAAAGAAAAAAAATACTCTCCGTCTGATTGATTGAATTTCATCAAACTATCTAGAAACTTCATGTGCTTTTACTTATCAATATTGATTATATGTATCTATTTTTCGCTCACCCTCAATTGACAAGCTATGAAACTGTTTATGGTTGTTAAATTGTTTGATTTTTTAAAAGTTAGAAATACGTTATTATCTAAAAATGTCACAAGTCTTTACAATTTTGATATTTTATATGAAAATGCAACAATAAGTTATCTTTTTGCATTTAACTGTTATACACCTCTTCACCTAATGGAATTAATAGAGTAAAGAAACTTAAACATTGTGTACATTGCAACATTGAAACTATAAGCAAAAGAACAAGAGCACCGCCGAGCGTAGCATTATACGCCCGTGTTATATTGATCGAGTAGTACTATTTACTAGTGTGGCGACACCTTTAGGGGTTTCGCGGGAAAGAATGGAACAATCTAGAGGATTTCTATCAGTAGAGCTCATCCACAGAACGTGCCACTCAAAAGTTTGACACAGACCTAACGGATAAGTGCCAAACCTACCAATAATTTGGTAAAGAATTGGTTACTTTAATATGGGTACGAATTCAAAACGGTACGTTAAATTGTTTTTGGATGATAGCGCCGACTTTAAACAGTTATTGTGGATTTTATGTAAAAGATAGAAAAAAATATAAAAATACCGTCTTTTCCGTCCGATCTTAAACATTTTTCGGTCAATGGACGAATTTTCGTACAATGAACTGTTATTGAACAGGAGTGCGTTAAACGTAATTGTTTTTTGGAAAAATTCATTTTTTGCATGTTTGACCCCAAAAATTAAGTATGATACCGATTTTTCCCAAAAATTTCACCAAGTCAGATAGCTAGATCGCATTAGACTCCATAACCTCAGAAATTTTTAGCAAAATGTATCGAGGAGTTTTCAAGGTCCCCAAGATGCAAATATATGCTGCTAAAAAGGAGAAAGTTGTCGCCTTTATCATTTCACATCCAGAGGATGTTCCGAATGAATTCGTCACTAATCCTCTAGATTGTTCCATTCTTTACTGAGAAGTATAAGTACAACTAGGATATATGTATGTAAAAATATATTGCTAAATGGATAGTGGTAGACTGCTATATAATTCATATTCATTTCCAGGAAGGAAGAAGTTTAAAATATAATGTTAGGTCATGGCAGTGTTTTCATGTGTTAAGCATTGCATGCAGGAAGATTTTAGGAAACAAATACATTTTTTGTCTGAAATGTTTTGAGAACCTTTTTTTTAACCAACCTGAAATAATTTATATCTATAAAGCTTAATTATAATTTGAACTGTTGTCGTGATCTGTGCAGTATGATAAAAAGGTGTTTTAAGTTAAAAAAGGGGCATAACTCCTTCAAAAATAATCTGAAAAAGTTGTAATTCGAACTTGCATCAGATAATAACATCGTTAATGTGTATACCAAATTTCATTTGAATCCATAAATAGTTGTAGGCTCTGATGATCGGAAACCACATGGTCATACATACAAAAATTTCTAAGTTAAAAAAGGGGCATAACTCCTCCAAAAATAATCCGAAAAAGTTGTAATTCGAACTTGCACAAGGTATTACCATGGTAAAGCTGTATACCAAATTTCATTTGAATCCATAAATGTTTGTGGTCTCTATTGAACGGAATACAAATTGTTAACAGACGCCCGCCCGGACGGACAGCACCGTAACATAATACGTCCCGTCATATGACGGGCGTATAAAAATTACACGTAAATATTTAATAAGAATACCTGTTAAATTTGAAATATACCATATGTTCACATTTCGGAAAAATTATGAATCAGCCACACAAGACAAAACAAAATTAAAACAAATATATCCACCAGTGATCGGTGTTCAAAGTCTGTAGTTGTATGATGTGTTAATGTTTGATATCTTTGACCATCATAGCTACTCACGTCAATCATGTGATCCAGTACAACAACAACAACCTATCCCCCTTTCGCATGACGGTTATGTTCTGACATTTTTCACGTCAAAGTTGCACCGAAAAAAAGAATGAAATTTACCCTGCTATTTGTGCGAGATCGAAGTCTGAACGGTTGCATTCGGCATGAACTCTCTTGAGTAATTTTGCTAACAATTCTGTTGAGAAAAGCAGATCTCATAACGCTGTAAAATTCTTTTATTCATTCAAAGTTTAAACCACTGTAAAATAAGTTTGCAAAACTTAGTTTTAACTCCCGTTAAGAAAAATGCGAAAATTTATAGATTATGATATGAAAATCAATAAAAAAAAAAGGCAAAATGCTACTGATGAAAATAAAACTGATGGAAACGGTAAGCTGATTTATTTACAAAATACTTGTTTTGGGGAGTTTGGAGTTGCCATACGCTACATAGACGTGACATCCCGAACAGGAATGCCAGTACAATAACGGATTAATAAATGATAATACTTTATGAAATATTTATGAACTTACAACCAACTAATTATACATGCTTTAAATTGCTTTTCAGAGTTTGAATGAAAATCATATAGGTATTGAGGGAGCTAAGTTAATCATAAAAGTGGTGACGGAATGTGATAGTATAGTAGCATTGGATCTGTCAGGTAGGATCAACAGTTATAAAGAAATAAACCTAGAATATACCCATTATTATTACTTGTCAAAATACAAAAGAACAGTAAAACACTTCATAAAACATAATTACCAGGGTAAACAAACAAAAATTATTTATGAGGCATTTATACGTCATTTTTCTCATATCGTCATTCTGGTTATATTGCATGTAAATTAGTGACTTTTTGACAAATATATCGCGACTTATTTAACGCTTTGCAGTTCTTCAGTTGAAATTCGCACTTTTCCTCATGATGGAATGTTGATCCTTCAATACCTAGATCACATTACCTTAGTCCCCATATTTGACCTTGATATGTTATTAACGCTTGCCAAGTCAAATTCTTTGATTTGATACCAAGGTCTCTTGCCTTTTGTAGCAGCCACAATAATATACAACTCTAGAAAAAAAAGTGCACATATGATCTGTAAAATTTTCGAAATTTGCCCGAACTGTAAAGGCTTAAAGCTGCATTAAGTTTTCAGTTTTCTGAATTTTTTTTGATTTTCTAAAAATATATTTTTTTAAAAATAGATATCTTCTAGCCACGATCCGTGACATTCATTTTCTAAAATTTCATTTTTTTAAGCTGTAAATAAACGGAATCCTCTGACCTGTTGGTCAATGTTTTACGATGGTAATTATGAGCTTGGAGCAGGCGCACGGGTGTACGGAAAACCCTTGAATCGAAGGTGAAACATGACAGATTGCATAAATTGTCCTTCAATAATATCCAGATGTATTTGAAATGGTGTAATGTATCCCTTACTAAGTCACAAATGACAAATTCAACTAAGTTCTGTGTTTAATTTATCGTATTTCACCGTTTTGAAAGTAGTGTTTAAATGACCCGGGTTTTGATTCTAATATTAGATCCCAAATGCTGGGTAAATACTGTAATTTTTGTATTTATTAGAGCTTTTATCGTTGAACCAAATGTAACATTGTTCATTAGGAACATCATTAATTAGATTAGCACCGTTTTAATTTTTCTTTGGAAAACTTAATGCAGCTTTAATGAACATCTTCAATAAAAAAATACAATAAAAGGGAAGTTATAAACACATTGATAACATAGATTCTATAATAATTGAATCTACGTTATCAATGTGTTTTGAACTTCCTTATTGTTGTATTTTTTTAATTGAAGATAATTTGATAAAAAATATAATCTAATCAATATAATTTAATCTGTATCATCTTAAAAACAGAATTATAAATGTTGTTTCATTTACAACTTTACAATAGTTGACCTCTATAAACCATCTTAGATTAAAAAATTAGAACTAAAGTATAATGATAATGCATGATTTTACTTTCAGGAAATGATTTTAAAGAACACGAAATAAAGCCCTTCATTGAATTGTTTGAGGTAGGTGCTATAGTTTAATTTTTTTTTCAAATTGAGCTTTTTTTTCTTTGTATTTAACAAACGGTTGTTTATATAATGTTAAATGCTTACAAAACTGTTATATTCTGAAAATTAAATTTCCATTGGTGGTTTTGTTACGAACATAAGTATGACTTTTCATTTTTGTTTCCATGATGCATTTTCAAAAACCAGAACTTTAACCAAAAAAAGGGATAAATGATACTTAAAAAAGCAAACGAAAATAACATGTTTGAAAATTCTAACCGCAATAATGGAAATATACAAATGTAAATCATTGTTAATGTTGAAATATAAGCAAATAGAAAAGTCAAATTCTATATAATTGTGAAAGATTGACTCTAGTTTTGACTTATTTATCCAAAATAACATAATTGATTTTAAACTATTTTCAAAATAGACATTTAAAATCATTTCGATATATTCAACTGATAAGATAATGTTATTATTTTACTTATAAATAATATGTTTGTGTTTTATTTATGAATTCATTTATATCGTTCAAAGCATCTTTAAAATAAGAACTACAACAAAATATTTACAAGAACCTATTTCTAGCAAATCTTAAAGTCATAAACATACAAATATTATATATAGACAAACTACCTACAGTAGATGTATAAAATTAAATGATATTAAGTCTTCCTAAGGTTAAAAAGTAAAAGAATAGCCTTTTAAAGCAAATTAAAGCTTATGCCTGCCCGTGCTTAGTATGGTTAAAGAATATATGGAATAAATATACATGTTGTTTTCTTCTTTTGTGTTTTTATTAAGACATTTATTCTTGATGTGGTATGTATTTTCAACTATCAAATGGAAACAAAAAAAAAAAAAAAAAAAAAAAAAAAAAAAAAAAAAAAAAAAAAAATTACACAAATTTTACATAACTGATACTATATATTTAGGAAACCAGAAACCTGAAGTCTTTATCACTGAGTCATAATGAGTTTAGAGAGTTTGGTAACTTCAATCAAGAACTAGGGGATGCTATTGGTAAGTATATAATATCCAGCAGTGAATTCAACTTTGAAATTATGAAAATACCCTTTTGAGAAAAACCCTGTTTCAGTAAGCTTTTGGTTTGTGGTAACTGTTTGTGGTAAGATTATGATATATACTAATTTGTCGATAAGTAAATTCATGGGTGAGATTGACCATTAAAACTACAAAAATTGATACACCACAAAAAATTTATGTCTGCTCATTTAAGTGTTTTCTGTCTTTCTATTTTTCTATGCATTGTGAAAATCATTATTGCTTGTAATAAATTTGTGCATTGTGGGAAATTTGAATAATCCTTATCTAAATATTTTAAAGAATGGAATGACAACTTAGAAGAATTAGATTTAAGCTGGAATCATATTAGACGAAAAGGAGCGACAACAATTGGCGAAAGTTTAGAGGTAATTAAAACAACGGTCAAACATGACATTTTAAGACTTAAGACCAACATTTTAAGACTTACGGTCTTAAAATCCGAGATTCAATTTCTCTTAACTCACGTGATATAATCGACATAAAGTATGACTTGAGTAGAAGATGGTCAATTAATGCAAATCTAATGCAACGTTTAAGTGAACAAAACTGAAAACTTGCACCTAAATTTGTTCTCTACAACTTGTCATGTAACTAACGTGAATTTTTAATTTCTGCGTGGGAACAAAAACAAACGGCATGATTCAGAAACTGAATACTTGACGTTACGTTAATTTATCTTTTGACGTAGCTTGCGTTAACTGTTTATCTGACGTCAATTTTTGGGCAACAACTTTATATCCGGGTGCAACATGAAACATGTTGAACCTACTTGTCCCAGTTCAACACGAGCATCTTATGTTTTATTATAGATTTCCATCCTTTCGCTCGTAACACATTATTTCAGTGATTTTACAAACTTTATTGTATCTTGCTTGTAATTTATGCTGTGATCAGTCGATAGAAAGCTTTTTAAAAGTATAGTATCATGTGTATCAAAATGATTATAAAATTGAGATGAGTTAACGTTGACTTGAAAACTCATTATAAAAGCATATTACAATAAAAGCAATTTATTTTCAAACAGATGAACACCTGCTTGAAGAAGTTAAACGTTTCCTGGAACGGATTTTATTTAGAAGGTTGCAAAGCACTATCTAAAGCCTTAGAGATTAACAAAACACTACAAGAGTTAGATTTGTCAGCTAATCGTATAGACAAAGAGTGCTTAGATAAACTCTTAGCAGGTCTGAAAAAGAATAAAACGCTTAAGGTCTTAAAGGTAAGAAATTATACCAAAATCACTTTTTTATCAATATAAGTCCAAAACTGTCTTGTTAGAGTAAAAGTGTTGAAAGGTAACCTCAGACAAATTGCATAACGTAATAGGCTATAAATTGTTTTATTAATCAGTTTATAAAAGCCACTCCCCGTCGAGATTAGTCAAAGGAAAATTAAAACTAGGGTATAAAATTACTTTGTTGCCAGATTATGCTTGGTTACGCCTTCCTTAGAGCTTCAAATTAATTAATAAATTCTTTAAACGCATATTTTAGAAAAAAAATTGAATTATTCCAAAAAAAGTTAATACAGAAAATCTAGGGCTCCATTTGAAATAATATATCATCAATATCAAAATTTTGCCTTCTAAATCACAGAGCTTTCTTGTATTTGTTCTAATGGATAGTTTTCAAAATACCGAAAAATCTATTCATGTGTACATTTTTACTTAAGAATAAAAATACCGTATTGCCTAAATTTGTTGTTTAAAATTTCCACAGAATCTGGCTATGTCTATTAATATAATTGTGTTAACACCATTGTCTTACAGCTTGCATGGAATCCAATAACATCTGTCGGTGCTATGAGTATACTTAATATGTTAAACGAAACCGAAACTACGGCTATTAAAAAGGTTGATATACATGTAAGTTATTTACTTGCTTCATTATTACTCAATGTTTACATTGAGGAAAGTAACACGGGTTTTTTTTATAAACATTTGGTCAGGCCCCTTTACCGTCTTCCCAGAGTAGTTAGTTTTATAACGAGCGTTCTAAAATACGTTGACTGTGTGCTTTGTACATCATAAATGTTTCCGTTTGTTGTTGGTATGCGTTTTATAGCTATGGTCCTATATATCTTATACACTTGCATTTACTTACATTTTTTTCGTTCTCTTTAGTTTCGTATTAATCTTATACAGAATAAAGGCGAGTTAATATATATAAATTTTACAGATTCCTAACTTTCAATTAGTGTAAGAAAAGTGCAGCCATTTTTCGGTGACTTGAAAGCTTTTTTGCTACGGACATTTGGTTCCTTTAAAGCGTTTGTAAGACGCGTGTATTAAAATAATTGCGCATTGAAAATAAGCTTTAGCTACAAAGAATTGTAAAAATGCAAATTTTCTTGTTTTATATTTCACCTTCTGCAACACGTAATCGTTTTTGTATATTTATCATGAAAAGAGAAAAAAACATAACCTGCTTTAAATAACAGTGTCTTATGCTGCTCAATTTTAATGAATTATAATTTTGAGAACAAAATTTTGGTCGACAAATTTTTAGCATATTTAGCTAAGTTGTTTTTTTAGAACTCTTTATTTTTATTTTTTTATTATGTATGTTTTCTAGACACAACATGTAGAAATGCCGTTCTTAAAGCTAGCAGAAAAACTATGGAATGACAGACAAATAGAGGTGATACATGGACCTGTATATGGATTAGATTTAGACTCTATAGATGAAGATGAACAGGTGCTCATTGATGCTAATCCGGTTATAGTGCTAATAGAGTTTGGTAAATTAATGGGATTTAGATTAATGGATTTATTCGCAGCATTAGATAAAGATGGAAGTAAATCACTGAGTAAATCGGAAATAAGAAATGGTTTAAAGGTTTGTACATTTTATACTTGATTCAAATTCCTTCATACTAATTTATTTATTGGTAAACTAACCCAGAATTCCGTCATTCCACAAATGTATTCTATCCTGTGTGCAGCTAAAAGGTGTCTTGTATTATAATTCAAGTAATGATAGCACATTATTTGAACTAGCTGGCATTTAATTTATTTTTTCAGACCAATTGTTTTTAAAATCCACACGAAAATTTTTGGTCGTGTAATTTTACTTTTAAACCGTAAAATCAAAAGCATTAATGACTAGACATCTTGTTACACCATTTGTATCATTGCTTATGCGACGTTAGACAACATTACATAAACAACAACTTAAAAAAATACAAACATACCAGTCTATGTCAAAATTCATTTTAAAGGAATTTATTACAGAAAGGCCTAGATGGGAAAAGTACATTACGCTATGATTTGCAACCTTCCTTATCAAAATTGGAATTTTTTATCTGATTAAATCTCTTCGTTATTAGGTCTTTTAGTACCTTTCCTTTCCTTTTAAGGCTCTCAAAATTTTCATTCATGTTGTTTTTTATTAAAAAACCCCATAAGAGTGAAACATTTAAGGATCTCATTTTGAAAAAAAAGGTTTACCTGAACATTGAATTTAATGTAAGGTTTATTTTTTCCTGAAAGGATGTTTCCTTCTGAGCTCGTGTTATACATATTCTACCCTCTTTAGTAATAATTACTATATTTATAATAGCCTAGGTGAGAAAGCTCAATTTACACCATATGCAAAACTTCAATTGTTTACAATATGTATTCCAAAAAGAAGGTCTTGTTGGAGCCGTTCTTCCACTCTACGGTTCTTGAAATCTTCTTTCAAAACAATTGAAATCATGTTTTGCGTCTCAAGTTACACTTGTGATATTGTCATTTACTAGGTAAGCTTTCCCAGTTTAAAGGATCTTGATGAGTCTTTGGTACTTTATTTGTCATAATGCATTTTTGAATGTATTTCATGATAAAATTTTAAAAAATGTATTATGACAGTGCGTATTTTACTGTTTTGATTTTAACTTGTTGAGTTATATGTGTCGGGCAATGTAAGAAAGTTGCATGGACATCTTTTCTACGTACCAAACAAACACAATCAGAATATAATTACGCATTGTCTTCCAAATGAAGGCTGGGTTTAGAGCTTGTGTGTGTTTTCATCTTGATCTTGTTAGTTTGGTCTGTACAGAATAATTTTGGGAAGCAAAACAAAACTACTAAGGTCAAATTTCCAAAAACACACAAACCTAAAAAAAAATCCTTTACTTAATGCCTTAAGTGTCGCATTATTATTTCTTTTATTTCAGTTTGCAAACATTCCGTTAACAGATAAAAATCTCGAAAGATTAATTGAAAAACTTGATATTGATAAAGATGGTGAAATTGATTTTAGGTAGGTACAAGTTAACATCATTAACTGTTCTCTTCTATACTTATACAATTTATGACAACTGAAATACCTATAAATCGCACAAAAATGAACACTATTTGTCACTTTTATATTATATTTTTACTTTTAGTATTATTTTTTTATATTTCTGAATGTACTTATTCTCAAATTCTGGAGTGGATTCGATAATATTAACCTAGAAAACTGTCGTTGTTGTGCGACTTGGGATGATTTTAAGATATTGACATCGACTGAGCAATGGTTTGTGTGGAACTTACGGTTCACTGCTTAATATGAAGCAAACATTTTATCGCCTGAATTTATAGCACATTATTTAGATGCTTCTTGTTAGAATGACTAAGTACTACTTCTGATTACCCTTTGAATTTTAATGATATTTTACAGAATTGTATCTGTGACTGGCCACATGTACTTTAACAAATTGTGTAAAGGTATTCCGTTTTAATAATAGTACTAAATTTATCTAAAACAATGTAAACAGTAAAGCTTACTATTTGTATGTTTGTTATAGAAGAAAGCATCGTGCCAATGGTGCCCTATTTTTGAACTCTACCTAGGTGTCGCATCCATGCACCAATGACACGGGACCTCATCTTAAAATCTTGTCCTAAACTTTTTAAGTGAATAAGGGTTTTTGAGGATGAGTTTGGGGACGGAGGTGAAAAAAAATCACTCTGAAAATTCCACAGTCGCGTCTGTGGCTTAAACCCAGATCTTCTAATCTTAAAAAAAGAACAATGTCTCGTCTCAGGTTTAAACCATGCCTTCTTATGTTAAATATTACAAGGCTGTCTGACATAAAGAGTAAAGTAAGTTTCTAATTTTTTAGCACTTTGTTTTGTTTTGTCACATTTATTTTAGCAACATAATTATGTCTGAGATAGAAAATCTTCAGTTACAACAAAGGTAATCAATTGGTTATGTTTTGAAAAATAAAAAATAAAGAAACAGTTTTAACTAATTATTTTAATCGGGTGAAATGATGCATAACAATAGAAATGTTATAATTTAAAGGCTATGAATTAAACTTTTTTTTTTTGTTTATTTTCTTTTAATGTTTGTTTGTTTCTATTATGTGTATGTGTTAACAGTGCCAAACTAATGTAATGAAATTTGAAGTAAATGAAACATTGCATCTAGAATTAGAAATTAAATCAAAAATCAAAATTTGGATTCATGAATATAAAACTATACCGCTTGTAAGACTTTTGGTTTCACTGACAAAATAATTGTCAATCTATTGATGGTTACGTTAGATGTCAACAAACCATGAACAGATGTACTATACACCATTCTGCAACATTATTTTGACGTTATGACTGACTGACTATTATCAAGAATATTTTCAGTTGTAGCTTACTTGGCTTTACAGTTAACAAAAGTTTGTTTACCACGTGATATTGCTTATCGTCGATGTGCAGCTTTTGTTTCCTCTGTATGTTGACGATTTCCGAGTAATACCGACGTTATTTATAGAATATGAGACGCAAACGTGTTCTATTTCTCGTACGTCATGAGATATGATTACGTAGTTCTCTTGTAGGCAACATTACAAATTGTATTGCTGAACACAATTTGATCATAATGATGGTATCATCACGACTTACAACAATACTTGTCTTTTTGTTATTACTATTATCAATTTTAATGTATTTTATTTTTAATGAGTGATCTTTGAGCTTTTGTTCTTAACCATTTTATTTTCAGTTGTATTTTTAACGCAGAACTTATGAATCAATGACGGGCCATTCCAAAAATTCTTCGGAGGTCTTAATCCTATTTGCTGTTCCTTCTGTATCGGTCAGACTTATTCATACAAATTTCCTCAACCAGCTCCTTGAAGCAAAGTCCTTCCCAGCAGTATATAATCCGTCTTGTGTAAAACGAAAACAAATGTTGTAAATTGCATATGTTATTTTTAATTTTGGGATTTCACGTACAAGCAGAAATTGTTTGGTAATTGATTAGTAAAACAATGCTTTTTTATTTTTAAATTGACATATTAATGAATCATCGAATGAAAATAAGTTGAGGGTACTTCACTATTTCTATAACCACACCACTGAACATATACTCTAGTGCTTGTCCGGAGTCGGAAATTTTGCAATCATTGATCCCAGTATGTGTATCTTTGTAGCGTTATAAACTTGTTTTGTTTTGCGTTCTCAGTTGCATTGACTGTTGTCAAGTAAACTTTTTTCAGTTGCGATTTTTCTCCTTATTTATATTCCACAAACAGGATTGTGTGCATTTAAAAGTATATAAAAAGATAGTTACATACCTAGTTCCATTATATGTGTCCAAATGTCGTCGTATGCATGAGGAATGATTTTCCGAAATGTGCACATATGGCACACCAAAATTAAACAGGTAGTTTTGTTACATATTTAGTTATGTTGCTATTAATTATATATATTTCTTTCTTACTATCTACCAGAATTTTTTTTTTCTAAATTCCGCTTTCCTGGCCGGTAGTAGAATTTTTTTTACATCATATTCTCATACTCTTCATGAAGTTGGATCATAGAAAAAAATCTTTTCTATTATTAAACAGAAAGTTGTCTAAACGGTTACGGGAAATACCAGTTAGACGAAAAAAACTGACCTTTAATTAAAATTACAAATAAATAACTAATTAAAAAACAATAATGTTCTTTATTTGACATTATTTTGTTTCAATGATGTAATAAGAAAAAATTCATTGAACTTTTAAAAGTGATATTTACCTGAACTTGGTTTTAAATGGATGTTGCTTCGTGATTTCATTTTTGCGGTAAAAATGACAACGTTTATATTAGAATTACCTGCATTTCACCATACGGTAAAACACCAAACGCTCAGGTTTTGGAATTTTTGAAAATCAAATTTGCAGTTATAAAATGATGCAATTTTAATAGCTATTTGTACAAGATTTTTTTTTTCTGCACATCCGTGTCACAAAATTTTCTAAGGTACTTCAAACCTGGCTGAGATCATTTTGCCAAAGTCTTATTGAAAAGCTGATTCACACTCGATGCAAGTGTTTAATATAAGAAGAAATAATCTATATGGTTAGCACAGATTATTCCTTTACTGTGGTTAATGTGTGCTTTTCTATTATTTCTGGGGTTTTTTTTTCGCATCTATCAATTCTATCAATTCTCTATTGTGTACATTAAAACAAACATGTACTGTATTGCATATTTTCAATCTTTTATTTTCTGTTTTAGACATTTTTATTTGTTATATAGATTAAACCATTTATAGAAAGAAAGATACGTTCATTTTGATGTTCATGTAAAATAATATACAGCTTCCTCATAAAAGTTATTCAAAAGAATTTGCAATTAAGTTCCCGAAAAGAGAGAATGTATTGTAATAAGAATCGAGTGTAATTTTTTGCTAGTTCGATCAAATAAGGAACCAGATTTTAAGGCTAGCAAATTTAAAATGAATTGCTTCTAAATTTATTCAAAATTCTTAATAAGTAAATAATACTGCGAATGGGTTTGGCATAGTCCAACATGCTAATTGTATTAAAAGTTCTTAATTTTGTGTGCTGTTTTCTTACAGTGAATTGATGACAGCTAAGGACATACACCGGAAACACGTAAGCAAGATGATGAAAGCGATTGAAATGGAAGAGGATCTCGAAAGAACGGAAGTTGGAAGAATCCGGGCCACTCTTCAAAGGCTAATGGCAAAAATGATGAAAGGAAACCCAGCATTTAAAAGTAGAGTGTCTTCTTTTAATAAAATTCTTCACTCTGGAAATTATGCACAAGTTAATGAAGAAATTGCACAATTCAGCAATTATAAATCAAAGCACGAAGAAAGCACCAATAGTAAAAACAATGACAGTCACGATGTTAACAAAAAAGTTATAAAAAAGAAATTAACGTTTAAGACAGAAAGTCCACAAGACACTAGTGAATATAGAGTGCTGCACTAAGGAAAATGATCACATTTATTGCCATTGTTTGTAACACTGTCGATATCTAAGTGACGCCAAGCGTAAAGGGGGAGTTCATGACATCCTATGGAATTTAGATTTTAAACAAGGGGGAATAGTGAAACTTTTTTTTGAAGACTTGTTGTGCGTAAAATTATTCAAAAAATGTATTTTTTGTATTATTTGAACAAGTCTTTGATAAGATTTATAAGAATTAAGGATTTTGAATGATGTTTAAAAAATAAAAAATGGAATGGACAAAAAATTATAAATATCTTTCAAAATAAATTTGATATAAAGATACATCATTTGGGAAAATATCAAACACATGTCGTTAGCTTATTTCTGTTTGGCGCATTTTATTTGTATTTGAGTTCTACACTGGTGTTGTAATTATAATATAATTATGCACTGCTATCCAATGCACCATATATTATAATGTTTGGATATTATCTACAGACGCATTAACAAAATAACCTAATTTTTAAAACACGAACTAATATGAATTACACCCAGTCTCATTTCTGTGATGGAAGTTTGCGTGTATAACTAATTTTGCCAGCTTTCAAAGTTTTTACTTTGTTTTTGGGATTGTGGTTTGGACAAGGACTGGTATGTTTGTTTTATTATTATTACAACTGTATATTTATCTTTCTTCTAAGAAATATGTTTTTTCAAACAGAACTTAATGCACATATAAGGGAAGAGTAGAAAACATAGTAAGGTGGTAATTATATGTGATGTGGACACATATACACATATAAGATATAGTCTTGACTAAAATATGAATAACAGCTTGAACCGATGTTGACAAATGGTGTGAACGGTAAATCTCTGAAGTATACATGTAGTATATATACCCACAAGCACGAAAATACACCAAATACAATGTAATTGTCAGATTTTGATCGAGATGAAGCAATAAGCAGCTAAAACCTGCTGAATGTGTACCTAGCAAAAGCTAATGCATTCAAAAACACGAAACACTAAACGAATGTAATGTAAAAAATAACAAAGAATAAGAAAGAGAAATAAACAAAGCAAGACAAAATAAACATATAAACCATTGATTATTTAAACATTGAACTGTTTTCAAATGATGTTCATTGTCAATATGAATGCAAAAACTTTGCAAGCAAACTGAATAACGTGCCTTAGCGCGTTTTGATTGGTTTGCCTTGCAAAGTTTTTGCATTTATATTGACAATGAACTTCATTTTAAAACAGTTCAATTGTTATATTTTTGTTAAACATTAAAAAAAAACATTCATTGATTTCAAGACTAAAAAAATTCCCTTCTATAACACATGCGCCTCAGGAGGAGTCCAGTTGACGGAACAGACACGAAGAACGTGGATTTTAGACCGACCGAAATAAAGTCCAAAAATTACTACACATTTATTTTGTTATATTAAATAATGATAATAATTATTATTATTTTTTATCTAATATTCTATTAAATGCATTATGTTGATGAAATATCGAGAAAATACCATCAGTATATTAGTTTTCACAAATGTTACGTGACAGCCATGCTCGTTTACCTATAATATTCTATATTGCATTTTATATGCACGGACTCGCATGGTTTTTTGTGATTCATGGTCAATATGAATGCAAAAGCTCTCAAACTAGAGAAATGTGAATTTCACACGGCAAATGGAATTATAATATTTTGACCGTTAATGGGAATTTTTAACGTGACATAATATCCGGTGGTGTGGTTAATTTATCCCAAACCACTCTTGCTAGTTAACAACAATTTGCTTTCATTTTATGAATTTATAAATCAACCCGCCTTGTGTACACATTTTTAAATATGTATATACAATGGGCATCTTAAAAGTTTGGTTTCTCAAACACTAGTATTTTGAACCAATTTATGTTTAATTTCCTATGATAATTTACTGTCTAATTCACGTCTGCCGTAGCACTAGTTTTTCAAGGTTTTAGAAAAGATTTTAAAAAATTTTGTAGAATGCCACATACCGTTATGACGTATGCATTTTGTCGTAATTAACTGACACCAAACTAAATGCCATCTTAGCTGGAGTATAAAATGCAGAGCTGTTTAAAATCCTTACGGGGATTTAATATGGGAAAAGACACAAACACTCATTCCGGAAATACATCGCTGTAATAATCATGCGGGTTAGGGTAGAAAATTCTGGAATAATTCATTCAGCTGTAGGTAAGATCGATGTTGTTAGATCAACAGTATATATTCCTTTTGCTGTTAAGTTGCAGAAGATATTACCTGGCCAGCGAAAATGGGAAAGTCGGTCATGCGCAATTCCATTTTCTTAACCCGCATGATTTTTCAGCGATGTATTTCCGGAATGAGTGTTTGTGTGTTTTCCCATATTAAATCCCCGTAAGGATTTTAAACAGCTCCGCATTTTATACTCCAGCTAAGATGGCATTTAGTTTGGTGTCAGTTAATTACGACAAAATGCATACGTCATAACGGTATGTGACATTCTACATAATTGTTTGATATCTCTTCTAAAACCTTGAAAAACTAGTGCTACGGCAGACGTGAATCAGACAGTAGTAAAAAAATTAAAGCTTGAATCACAGAAAAAGCAGTAACTGTTGCCATTATTTACAACAAGGATCATGCGAACTTATTGCGTTATTACAAAAAGCACTTAATATTTATAACAGATTTCATAATGACGTTTTTAATCTAAAAAAATTGGTAAGGTTTTGTAAGCCCACGTTTTAAACATAAGGGGCTAATTGTTTTATGGAGTTAGCGTCTGTTCGCGCGTCCGTTTGTCTGTTCGATGACTGTAAGACTCTTTGAATAATTTACATGTTGTATGTAAGCTTTTCATAAAAAAGGGGGGACCAAGTTCGATATTCGATGTTTCTTGCACCCTCAACGATGTCTTTGGTTGGGAAAAAACATCACTATGTTTACCTGTCAAACAGTTTTAAAAGTCATTCCATTATGATCGGCACTCGACGGTGTCTTGTCTTCCTACGCCATGGTCAAAGTTCTATAGACAACAGGCTGATGAGTAGCACAACAAAACACGTTATCACTAATTGATACTAAGTCGGATTGAACTTTGTATTTCAGAATGATTTTATCACGGTTATTTATTACAAACTTCACGTTGTTACACAATTTAGAGCAATTTCATTGGTTGTTTTCCTGTCAAATGACGTTGTTATTTTCCAATAACAACGTTCGTTTTCTACCGGAACTATTTTCGACCAGTTTCGGTGATTACCCAACTTTCAGTTCTATTAATGGAAGTTATTTTTAAATTGTAAAAAAATGGGAATGTCTTCGAGATCGGCAAATATTCCACCTAGAAACATTAAAATATTTCAATTTTTTTAGATTAAAAATTTGCAAAAAATTATTCGACTTGACGTGTTCTGATATTTGTTCACCAAAATATTCAAGACTATTAAATATTTATTTATAAAATATTTTTATCGCTTTGTAATCCAGTCGCGGAGAATCCCTTTTGTACACCCCTTAAAAATCCAAAGACAAAATAAATTTTGTTACACACCTCAACAAATTTCTAAACGCGTGTTTTCCGAATTCATGCAAAAAATATCAAAAATTATAATTGTAGTCAGGTATACACTGCACATCGTCCGAGAGCCACAGCCACATCGATGTTAAGTGATGCTGAATTTCAGTTACGCCACATCATGCTTATGTCAGGCCACAGAAACTAGGCCTCAGTTTACAGCTATAGTAGGGACTTCAGTTCACAGGAGAAACATATCAGTGATACCTTCTCGGGAAACGTCCAGTCTAATGCACCCCCTACCACTTGTTTTACCTCCAACATGTCTCTGATCAGCCATTACAGCGACTTCCGGTGTCATCATTAAACGAAATCCCTTCGTCTCACTCCAAGCCCATAACTGGCAAAAAAATCGGTTTCAACCAAGAAAACATTAATTCCATTCATTAAGTTGGTTCCACGGATTTTTAAACACTGTTCATTCTTTTTTCTTTTGTTATGGGAGACGTCAACCTGTAAGTTCACACGCGTGTCCTACAAACGTATGATAGTCGTACGTTGTTGTTGGTAAATATGTTGTCACGAGACATAATATAGTACCCTTTTTCTCAAAGGATTTAATTGTAATATCATTTATATGTTGACTGAAATTAACAAGAAAATGAATAAAAAGATATCAATTTAAAACCTTTTTCAGTTTTTTACAAGGCATTTTATCCTCTATTAAAGGTGACATTTAATGTATTATTACGCCGCTACGTTGTAACATCGATTTTCGGAAAATCAGTTCAGAAATGTAGGTCAGCTTAAAAACTGTTTAATTTCGGGTTTGTAATTATAAGAATTGAATTTCACTTTTTACGTTGTTATCGGGGTGTAACAACGTGAAAATTATTACAAATTATGCGTAAAACCGCTTCGCTACGTTACGCAGTTTTACACAATTTGTACATGATAATTTTTACGTTGTTACACCCCGATAACAACGTAAAAAGTGAAATTCAATTCTTAAATAGTCATGAATGAGTTCAAATTTTTCACATAGCATTAATTTAAAACTTAAAAGTTTGTCTTTTCGCATTGTGGGTTTACTTTACTAAAAGGCGAACCGAAAGAAATAATATTACGCGACAAGACCAAATGATACACAATTCACCATGTTATCTAGCACTTAAATGATTTATAGTTCAAAATGACAGTCTGATTTCAAATTGTATTATAGGTGTTATAAAGAATTTTAAAGGTAATTTATTATTTAGAAGATTATTTCACCATGCGACGCTTCATGTTCTCTGAACGTGTCACAGTAATTGTACCTGATTTTGTAACGCTTTTGATTGCTGTTCTATAGCTTTTGCTTCATATTCTGGGATATACATTCACAAAATAACAACTTATTCTATATAGATGTGCTAGTATATACACAACATTTATTATGTATCCCTTACAAACACCAAGTATAGCGAATAATAATTTTACATGAATCTTGGCCTTTCACTGCAAGTGCTTTTTAATTTAGAAACTTTCGGCTTTTTTTTTCTTCCAATTTTTATCGAAGACATGTAACTTGTCCACGAGAGAATACATTATACTTCAGTTGTAGCTAACAGTTATATTTTCTGTTTATATATCTACGATAGCTATTCAATGCAATTTAATTTTGTGTCGAGTTTTGGTGATGGTTAGCATTTATTTTGTTTCCTGTGGACTTGTTTTCATTGTAGGAATGTGCTTTTTGGTCAGGGACTTTGTCCCTAAACCTTAGCAGTCACAAGAGTGAATTATTTAAGATTGACTTTCGGAAAAAGCCCTAGATTCAGATGACAATCCGCAAGTTCAATTAAATCCTCAGTGCTATTTGCGTGTATAGCTCTATTACAATTACATTTAAATAATTGTTTGATTTTTTCTTGTTTAGACTCTTCAAGAAACTATCTCCAAAACAATGAACCGGCCCCAGTTTCACAATTATTCACTCAATGAAATGTACACTCAACTCTAATATTCCAAATTTTCTCTTATCAATATTTCAATAAATATTACGTTTTATGAGACAATATTTTGTTTTATTAAACAGCCCCACACAAAAACATTTATGTAAACTATTAGAGATTCAGTTTTAACTGTATGATGCAAAACTGACAGTGAAATATTCCCAAATTTGAATTGGGTGTACACTCAATTGAGTGAATGGTTGTGTATCTGGGATGACTGCCTCAGTCAGTCAGCAAAAGTTTCTTAACTGAGATGCATAATACAATGTATCGAACATAAGTGTCATCCCTGGATTTTGTTGATGATTATCTGATGTTATTACAGTACTTAATACAGCTTTTTGTTTTTATCATTCTTGTCTTAAACAATTTAATTAGATTTATATATACCAACCGACCTTAACTAAGCTTGACAGAAAATCATGATTAGGTAACGCGCATCTCAATAAAATCAACATGATTTGGTAACGCGCATCTCAATAAAATCAACCTGATTAGGTATCGCGCATCTCAATAAAATCAACATGATTAGGTAATGCGCATGTCAATAAATTCAACATGATTAGGTTACGCCCATCTCAATAAAATCAACATGATTAGGTAACGCCCATCTCAATAAAATCATGATTAGGTAAATCAACATGATTAGGTAACGCCCATCTCAATAAAATCAACATGATTAGGTAACGCCCATCTCAATTAGTATTTTAACATACAATTAGCCAGTTTTACTAAAAAAAAATGTTTTTACCTTTAAAACTGTTTTCAGGTTTTTGTATCTTGAATACAGTTTTGCAGTAAGCCCTGTGTGTGTGTGTGTGTGTGTGTGTGTGTGTGTGTGTGTGTGTGTGTGTGAATATAGCATATAACTAAGCTTGTTACAATTGCATATAATATTTTAGTAGAATATATTTATTGCTTCATGTAAAAAAAAGTTTAGTAAATTTCACCTGTAAAAAAGCATGCTAATATTTAAAATTATAGATAATATAATTTGTCTATTTTAAAAGATATATTGACACAGTTATTTAGGTAATTGGCGTGTACAGCATAAAGGTAAGTTGAAATGGATACTTCAAAATAGGGTAGAGAGCGGAAATTGAATATAAAAATAATAAATGGTTTATGGTAAGTTAAAACTTTCACTATGAATGAATGCTGTTTAACTTATACAAACAGGCAAAAATAGTTTTGATAGTGAATGTAAAATGGTTTTCATAATTTCTTATATTTCCAAGTTTTGAAATGATTTGTTTCCATAAATAGATTTTCACATTATTAGTGTGATCTTTTTAACACATTAATTTGTAACATACTTTCTCAGAACATTTTTCTCACTACATTCATATACATTTTGAATTACTAGGTCAATCCCTTATGATGTTAAAGCAGATGGGTATTGATGTGGCCGAGGGATCTGTAACACCAGCATCAACTGACATGAGAAAATTAAGAGAAAAAATAAAAAGAAGAGAATCAAAACTAAAACTAGACAGTAATTAATATAAATATTCTGTTTGTCATCACATACTTTATGTTCATTTTATTGTTAATTAAAAACTATTTCAATATAGACTTGGTTTCATTTCTACTCGTGTGTGTGTGTGTTATTAGCAGGACAGCCATACAAAGGTACTTGAACCACACCCCTGGATATCTACATTTAATTTCTAATGGCAGTTTAAATAAATGAGTTATACAGTCAGTAATCTCAATGTACCAATGTGTTTTGAGATTTTGCTGTAATTTGTCTAAAGCACCCACTAACACATCACTGCCAATTCACCACTCCAGTTGATTCTAGTTGAAGTTTACTTGTTTCAGGTGGGTGGTTTTTAATCAGGACACTCCCTTTTCTCCATTATCATAGAACTGATCACCTTGCTGTAACTTAAATTGGAACTTAAAATATCAATAATCCACTCTGTGTCTTTTAATACGTATTCCATGGTTTTTTTCCTTTGCAAAAATGTGATTGTGGAGACTTTTGAAACTGTTTTCTCAACTCATTTTAAAACTGTAATCAGGCATACTGAAATCAGTTAATTTAACTAAATATTTGCAGAAGCATTGCTTCTATCAATTTTGGTCACTATTTGAAGTCTGGTGGCTCTTGTTTAATGTTGCAAGTTTTGAACTATTTGTAACAAGAGCAAATTTATTACCGGTAATTGCTATGGATTAATGCAAGAACAAGTTTGTGTTTAAGTGTGATACAAAAGTTTTTATTTTAGCTTGCCGTGTACTAGAGCCCACTCAGGGCGACTTTTTGGTAAAGTTAGCTCAAAGAGTCAGTATGCTGCAGGTAAAATAACTACCATCCCATTAAATATCATGGCAATGGGTGAACCAGTCAATAATCTATCATTTAATTGCCGAGTGCCAGGTGAGGGAGCAATATCTTAAATCTTACAGTCTTATTTATGACATAGCCAGGGTTTGAACCCATGACCTTCTGTTCTTGTATTTAAAGTGGTTTTAGAAATGAAATTAAACAACCAGCAAATAACACAAACCTTTTTTTATTTGTGTATGTAAATTATTTGATCACAAAGACAACCATACAACAAATATATATATACAAAGCACATTTAATTTAAAATTCAACAAGCTGATTTACTTCAATGCTTAAAACACTTTAAAATCTGAACACGAAATATTTGATATTTCATATCAAAAAATAAAACAAAAACAATTTATGCCTCTTTGGTAAAGGCCAAAACAAATGCTATGGAAAGAATCAAAACAAAACAGAAATGGAAATAAAATTAGCAGGTGAACTATGTCTTTATAGGAAATCACACACTGAAATGTATACCTAAGAAAATAAAAATAAGAGCCAGTCTTTAAACTGACTAACTCTGAAAAAGACAAAGTTAACTTCAGAAAAGTCAGTTAAGGTTGGTGACAATATGTGGTATATACAGAGCTCTAAAAGAAGTTTACAGTTTGTGCTGAAAAAAACAATTTTTAAATCTGTTTTTCAAGGTACTTTTTTACATCTGAAGAGAAAACAAACTTGACGTTACTGACCAAGGTTGTTCTGCAGATAATATCTGTGGTTATATGAAAATTTCAATAAATCATGAAACAAAACAAGTTGTCTCCCTTAAAAGTCTCCCTGTCTGCAACATGACAGCAGGTTTGCAAGAAACTGAAAATCATGTATATTGAAACCATTGATTAAACCAAAAACGCACACAAAAAAACCTCTAACTGCTGTCTTATCTTCTTTCTTATATCGAGACAAAAAGTCATAATTACGTATAACACAAAAAAAAAAAAAAAAAGCGTTAATGTGTGAAACAAAAAGTACACTGTACTCACACAATGAATAAAATATTGGAATGTCGACAATTACAATTCATTTCTCACTATGCAATAAAAATACAATTATTTATACATTCATCAAACAAAAATGAATGTAGCTTTAAAACAAAGCTCAACATTTACACTTATATTTTACTACATGTTACATTAGATGTAAAACTTCTTTTACATTTACCTTATCATCCCTATTCCATAAGAGTAATGGCCCTTTTCTTTTGTTATTTGGATGATACCACTGATCTGACAGGGTAGAAAGGACATAATTGTATTTTTTATAAGTACTTATCAAATGAATGTTGCAAACAAAACAATTAGCACATATTTTTTACAATGCTATATATACAGTGAAATTTGTCTATAAAGGCCTTTAAATGAAACCAGTGATTAATGGGCAGGTTGATTTATGATTCAGGTTAAAAATAAAACCATTGCATAAAATGAAATAAAGTTCACAAGGGTACAAAGTGATTATCTGTATAATCTTGTGCAGGATGGACATGGCAAACCTTTATATCATATAATCAACAAATAAAATCAGTTTTCCAAAAATGTCCAATCAGGTGACACTATACCATTTCCCACAAACATTTAGTGGTATTTATTTGGTGTTAAGTCCAGGAATCTCCATAGTGTTTGACTTTTATCAGAAGGTGGTCTTTACAAAGAGGTCAACTTAAAGTCATTCTACACTAAATATTTATCAAAATACAACATTTGTTCAACAAAGAATATGTATATGATTTATAAAATGACAAATCACAGTTGTTATCTGACAATTATGAAACAATACAATGAAACAAACTGGATTTCAAGATTGATAATAAAAACATTTTTATCACAAGCATTTCAAAAACAAACAGAAAAAAATCAGTTACAAAAGTCACTCTAGCTTTTACATTAGATTTTTATGAAAAAAGAGCTAAAGTCTGGCAAAACATTTAACAAAAGATAGCATTACAACTGCATTAATATTAAACAAATAATAATTATTATACAATGAGCTGTAACATTAACAGAAAGCACTGCCCTAGTATTCATGTTGTTCCACTTACACATCCATCCAAGATTTCAAACGAGGAACGAGCAAAAATTAACAAAATATATTTACAAAAAAATAGTGACAAAACTGCATTTAATTTATTGATACACAGTGATCAATTTACTATCAACAGAAAGTGCTTTGGGTATCACATTTAAAATGCAGTACTGGAATGACAGTACACAGACTAAGTACAGTACTGATATGACAGTACATAGACTAGCACAGTACTAATATGACAGTACCACAATCAATAAATATTTTACAATTAATTATGCATATATGTACATGTTTGTAAGTAATGGGGAAATATAACTACAACACTTCAAAAAAAAAGTGTGTGTGTGTGTGTGTGTGTGTGTGTGTGTTATAATGGACTGTTATCAAAATGAGTGAGCATATACTAGTCTCAGTTCAATACACATCAACAGTTTTTTCAATAAGCCTGGGTCAACATCATTTTAAGTAGTGCAGTAGTCAACAACTGCAAAATAACACTAAATTTTCATAATTTCCAATAAGGCTATACTACATATATATATATATATATATATATATATATATATATATATATATATATATATATCAGATATGAAGTAAACTTTAAAAAATAATAATAAATGATAAAAAAAATAATAATAATAATAATAATCATATGAAATAAATGAAAAAAACTAAACTTTGACTTTTCGTGTTTTTTTTTTCATAGTATCTCTAAAATAAATAGCTAAATAATACTGATAATTTTTTCTGCAGCTCTTTTTTCATTTCTTCTAAGATTATTAATTTTTCACATAATTTAAAATAGTCAACAATATATGTTTAAATATTCAAAACCAACCATTTGAGCTCTATAATCCATTAACTTGTGTCAGTGTTACCTGCTTCACACTTCTAAATCTACAAACTTCCGTCAGAGTCAACAATTTCATGTTCAGATTCCGTGCTGTCCAAATCGTCAGAATCATCACTTGCCTCTGGGGTATCATCATCTATCAATTCACCAGTCAAGGCAACTCTAGCATAATCATCAGTGTCAATAGATTTACAGAAATGTATGGCATATTTTAGTTTTTCTCTTAACACAGCTTTGCAAGAGTATTTTGGCATCTTTAGTAAGAAAAAACAGGTGTAGCTTTCTGGCAGAAAATGATCAGGTGGGTTGTATTTGTCCAAAACCTGCAAAAAAAAAATTTGAGTATGAATTTTATTTTTATTTTATTATGTTGAATTTCTTTTAAAAACATAATATGGGGGGAAGAAAATTTAACTTGGGGGAAAAATAACTTAAAATAAATGAAATTATTTTAGAAAAATATAGTTTGAGAACCTAAATGTGTTGAATATTACATAAAAATATTTTTTCTCTTCTAAAAGTTGTTACTTAATGTAAAACTGAACTGAAATGATGACAAACACCCAATTAGACACCGAATAAAAAGTAGAGGATGTGTCTTGTAACTAAACAATATTTATAAAAAGTGACATTTTATTTACATTTTTCAGCAAGTGAGAATCTTTAGACTTAGTAACCTAGAGGTCTAAAGATTCCTTTGAGGGGGGACATAGCATCTCTCAATGACCAGGTTTGAACTTCATTTGACCCAAGTGAGAAAATATGTGTCAGTCTGTCTGTTTGACGTTTTTTCTCAGCTAGTTCAGAAATAAAAGCCTCAATATAAGTAAAATACCCTTGAGTGGGTGTAAAACATTAGTACTTTACTACTTTATGCATTTACCTGTAATACAAAATCTCTTCCTCTGAAATCAGCAATAGTTCTTGGTAACCTTGTTCTACCCCAAACAAATCTTAAGAACAAAGATCTTTCAGTATTTGACAGTTCCTCCATCACTTCCCAGAACCACTGAATGAGAGAAGCTGAAGCATCAATTCCTTTATAAGTTGCTACAGACTTCAGAAGATTTAATGGAATGTCTGGACTACCACAAACCTAATACAAATAAAATAAAACTAAATTAAACTTTTATAACATAGTCAATATGAGAGAGAGAGAGACAAACATATACCATATAATTTGTTCAATATTTGTATATTTCAATTTTAAATTTATAAATTTTATAATATATAAATTTAACAGTTATTGTTTTTATGGATTGGACTTATTCTAATCTAAACTTGCAGGCAAATTACAATACAAAGTAATTTCCGAGGTTTGGTTAGTTAGTAACTACATAAGATTTAGGATTTTTATATATCTTGATAAACAAATTTGGTATGAAATCGTACATGGGTTCAATTAATTGCATGAAATCTGCTGACAAACAGGTTGTTCAATTTTAGCACTGGTATAACTGAGATCCTGTATGGTCTTTGTATACAGGTCATACTGTAGACAAGTATTTATGTTCATACTGTTGTACATACCATAGTTTCTAACTCTAGTCCAGTAAACAATGATAGTAGTGGCACTGGTATAACTTTAGCCATTCCTTCTCTAACCCACTTAATCTGCTCATCAAACTCATGTAACCTATAAAAACATGTATAGGTAAACATCTAAATACTAATGCAGTTATTCAGTGTACCATATATGTACTACAATGTTTATGCAGAATGATTTTAAAATTGATTTAAATGGGAAAATGTAAACCTCTGATTAAATATCCAATGAAAATAATTTACATGTTCTTGGTGTGCTGGTTAACCCCATCAGGAGAATAATAAGTTTGATAACAATCATAGTGATATTTTTTAAAATCTGTTCTTTTGTTACTCCTCAATGAACCAAGGGACCTAATTATAGCACCTAATCAATCCCTCTTTTTCATATTCATGTATTTCATGAACGAATATTAAAACTCTATAAAGAATAATAATGTGCATTTATATATTAATTGACATGTATTTTAATAATTTTTCGGATGAAAATAAGAATTATTATACTGCCACATCACCCCAACAAGAGTCCCAATAGGGCCTGTATTCGCTCACCTGGCATACCCTTATTTTGTTCTTTGCTTTTTTTTTTAAAATATATCCAATCAGTAAAATATAAACAAACTCACTAGCAATATCCTTATTTTCTATTATTTCAGGCACTATTTATCATAAATTTCCTTTCAATTGGCCATGTTCTTTCAGAAAATTTAGGCTGAAATAAACCTTATTTGCATGTTACATAACTATTGCAAAAATGAAAAATTGTACAGAAAAACCCATTACATATGTTTTATCCCCAACATCTAGTTTCTATGTTATAAACTTCAACAAAATCAGTACATAAATAAACCCATAATGGCCATTTTTAGATTTTTGCTATTTATAGTAATGGCAGCCATCTTGGATTTCTGGACAGACATGTCGGATACAATTTTGAATCTATACCACACAAGGACCTTCCACACTCAATATCCTTTCAATTGGCCATGTACTTTCAGAGAAGAAGATTTTCAAAGATTTCGGCTAAAAATAAACCTTATTTGCATATTAGTAATTAATGCACAACGAAAAATCGTACAGAAAAACCTGTTATATATGTTTTTATCCCCTGACATCTATTTTCTGTGTTTCAAATTTAAACAAAATCGGTACAAATTAAAACCCATAATGGCCATTTTTAGATTTTTGCTATTTTACAGTAACGGCAGCCCTCTTGGATTTCCGACAGACATGTTGGATACAATTTTAGAATCTATACTACACAAGGACCTTCCACACTCAATATTCTTTCAATTTGGCATGTACTTTCAGAGAAGAAGATTTTCAAAGATTTCGGCTAAAAATAAACCTTATTTGCATATTACATAATTATTGCACAAACGAAAAATCATACGGAAAAAACCCGTTATATATGTTTATCCCTAGGACATCTATTTTCTGTGTTTCAAATTTAAACAAAATCAGTACATAAATAAACCCATAATGGCATTTTTAGATTTTTGCTATTTATAGTGATGGCAGCCATCTTGGATTTCCGACAGACATGTCGGATACAATTTTGAATCTATACCACACGAGGACCTTCCACACTCGATATCATTTCAATTGGCCATGTACTTTCAGAGAAGAAGATTTTCAAAGCTAAAAAAGACCTTACTTGCATATTACGTAATTATTGCAAAAACTAAAAACCGTACAGCGAAACCCTAATATGTTTAATCTCCCGACATCTATTTTCTATGTTTCAAATTTCAACAAAATCGGTACATAAATATCTGTATGGCCATTTATAGGTTTTTGCTATTTATAGTAATGGCAGCCATCTTGGATTTAGGACGGACATGTCGGATATAATTTTAATCTATAGCAACTAAGGACCTTTCATACCAAATTTCATTTGAATTGGCCTATTGGTTTCAGAGAAGAAGATTAAAGTTTACGGACGCACGGATGCAGATGCAGGCAAGCACACACGCTTTACCATTCCATCAGCTCACCCTGGCTTTGCCAGGTGAGCTAACAATTAGTTTAAATTCAATTTTGTGATTATGTTTGTAGCTTGCAATACCTATGTCTTTTTTATCTAAACTTCAATAGAAAATATAGATGTGATGTATTTTCCAGCAGCTCCAAAGACTCAAATTTAGAGTGTCTGAGTTCGGATAATAAAAATTAAAAAAATTATTTTACAAGTAAATTAGTTGTAATATTTACCTGTAGTTCATAGCAAGTCTTATATATTCAGCTTTGTTTTCAGGTGTTATACGGCTGTATTTTGAGTTGAGATTTATTTCTTGACCCGATGCACTGGGGACACTAAAGGGCATATCAGCAGCTCTCAAAGCTTCATCCTCCATTTCTCGTATACACATCAGACCTGTACAAACAAATTAAATTTAATAAGAATTGAAGAAAAAAAAAATAACTATAATCATCATGATGCTGGGTGACTAGAATTTTTTAACTACATCTGTAATGTAATGTTAATCTTACCCACTCTAATAACAGTTCACATAGATTAACATTTATCCTAGGTAATTATTGCTAGTAGTGACAACAATAAAATGTATGCTTTTGTATTGTAACAGTTTAAAAAAATCTGTTTAAAAAACAAACTCTGAAAAAAGCTGACACAACTATTTTTAAGAACAGACCATCAAAATTACTTTATAAATAAACCAAGGTAATGAAATTTCAATTTCAATCATATATTTAGACAGGAAGGAGTTTAGTTTAAACAGGTTATATTTTTTAATAGTCTGGAGTAAAAATTACGACAATATTTACCTGGAACAAAATCTTTGTCTACCTCTGTCAGATCACTGATACCTAGAGCCATACCAGCCAACTGTTTCCATACCGGTTCTGCTATATTTAAACTAGAGGACTACCACTTCTTACAGCAATACCAAATAATACACCTAAAGAAGAGAGAGAAAAAACTTATACAAAGTCAGTTAACAAGATACTGCATAAGGGTATCTCATTTTGAAGGAGGGTTGAGTTATGTAATGGTGTTTAATGTCCCAGTCAAGAATATTTCACTTATATCGAGACGTTGAAGAGACTCTCCCTATGTGGAATGCCCAGGTCTACTCGGACTATTAATGTAAATCTAAAAAACAAACAATCTTACCTATATTGTTGAGTGACGATAAAAATCCCTAGCTTCTATAAATACAATGAATTGGTGCAGAAAGTTCCTGCATCTTCAAGGTGAGTGTGTCAGTTAATGTCTAACCTCTAATCAACATTACTGAAGGTAAAAACTGAATTACCTGGTACTACTAATTAACTAATTTTACATAAATATTTGAAGATATAAATATATTCTTTTGGGTTTTAAGTAGTAACAGATTATACCTAAAAATTTAATTACATTCATATACATGTATTAATTGATTTTTCTCATAATGACCTCCAGGAAATGAGTGAACATTTAAACCAGTAATTTAAATTTCATCATTAAAATCAGTAAAACTTGATACTTATAAAAATTTTTACCTAAGAATTTGAACATATTCATATGAGATATGGATTTTATCATAGGGTTTAGTAAGTAACAATCTCTGTTAGCTCCAGACTCGTCACGGCCATTAGGTGTAACAATTAATAATGGTACTGAGCCATTCTGTAATTCATCACAGATCTCTGCAATCGATTCACTGTAACCTCCACCACAATCATCAACACTTTCACCTAAAATATATTGATACAATGTAATTAATATTATGATTTTTCTATATCTTTGCTGTTTCATATTCTGTATACAATCTATTAGAATTAGAAACATGACAAAGCTATTTCCCTGCTGGTAACAAGGTGTCTGTTCCATCTCTTCCAGATCCATAGTACTTATATGGCTATGCAATTTTTTAATTTAAATTTAATTTTTTTTTTTTTTTGGCAAAACAGTCACTATTTGTGATCCAATTAATAAGGTATTACAATACATGATTTAGTTCCTATTGTGTCTCTTGTAAAGTTAATTTTTCTGTATAATTTCCCCTTCTACTTGGCCAAAGGTAGACATATCTATATGTTAACCACTCACCGACAAATTTAACTTTCCATACTCTGTGTGGTAACATCAGACTATCAGGACCAAACACATCAATTTTCTGGGCCATTTGACCAAAAACAGACTTAACTCCATCTGGACCAGCCAATCCACCTTTACTTCTAGATCTTTTCACCTTGAATATAAAGGTAAACATATTCATCTTCACTGATAAAAGTTTTTTACAACATGTGAATCAGAAATTTAAACAATATGAAATGTTTAAAATTTGCCTATAATACATGTATTTTAAGCTAAATAAAAAAAATTATTATCATTTTAGTTTCCCTGAACACAAGCTTGAGTACATAGAGGTCTGAATAGTTAGGCTGATAAGCTGATAACACACTAAGCGACAGTTCTGAAGGTCCCTGATGCTATCCCTGGTCCAACTTATTTATTTTTCTTCTGCTAGTTTTAGTTTGGTGGCCCACTTAGGCCCTCAGAAGTGGAGTACTTGCAATTGAGACCATCCGAGTGAATTTGTTTCAGATGATAAACATGAAGACTATGAGAAGCTTATGATATACATGGAAGAAATAACATAGTCTGAGAAGTTCAATTGGAAGAACAATCAACTATGTGCAGAAGATTTCAGGTTCAATCAATAGCCCAACCCTGCATTTTTTTAAAATTTTCTTGTCACATTTAGACACATGTGCAAATGTGAATGTGTATACATGCATAAACTTTTTAATGTGAAAATGATTATCGTTTAATGATTTATTGTCACAAACATAATCATAGCAGTCTCAAATCTTTACCAGCCTGTTATTACAACAGCATTATCAGGTATAGGGTCTATAAGTCTTGTTATATAACCTGTCGGTTATATGATAATTGCTATTTCTGCATACAACAAGATTGGTGTTTTGAAATGGCATTAAATGAAACCACTTAACAAATGTCAATTTAATGTACTGGTAATCCACTGTAATGTCTGAACTCTGATGTAAAAAATGGACAACTGTGACAAGGTTAAAAAAATAGATTTTGAACAAACAAACACTATTGTTGGGCCTATCTCAGAATGCTTGCACTTAATACTACATTAAATGACAGTGTTCTACTATACTTTATGATAAATTTGAATCTTTTCTGTGTTGCTGTTTTCTATGTACATCTCTGATCTATAAACATGACAAAATAATGTTAAAATATCAGAGAACAATTAAAATATTAGTGTATCATTACCTGTATTCTGTTAAGTTCTATAACAGGACCGTGTTGCTTGTCTCTCACCATTGTAGCTTGTACAACCTTTCTAAACGCCGTCTCCTGTACAAAATTAAAAACGTCACATAAAGTAAAACCCCGATTCATTGCCATCATTGGTTCAGCCAGGTTTAACATTATTAAGGGGGTTGCTGATAAATAAATGAAGACTTATAATATTTAAAAAGGAACAAATTTTGGACTTTAAGAAAAGTGGCAATATGATAAAATTTTACCGTACATAATAAAAAATTAATTTGTAGATGTATAATTT